>OX155894.1:70959036-71368929 GCA_944588485.1 Phosphuga atrata | reverse complement strand
AAATTTAACTGTTTTCTTTACTTCTTTTTTCTGTTCCAGCTTATTCTTATCGCCTCTTGGCGATAAAAATTTGCACAGTCACAACCTTTTTAGTTTGTTAGCTTGCAAAATCTGTGTTTAAAAACTCACCAAGCTGTATAGTAAAATATTCACAGTTTATTACACAACTAACGGAAATGAGCCTGTAGGTTTTTTTTAGCTTGTTTTTTTTTCCTAAGGAATTGGTTATAATAGTTTATATAAAATAAATTAAAATAACTAAAAAACAAAATCGGGCTGGAGAAATTGAATGAGCGAGCAGTTTTTTTACCGCCGCTTAGCAACAGTTTTAATTGCAACGCAAGCAATCAACTTTATATTCACGTAAAAAGGTGGAAATTTAAAAAGAAAATAATAATTAAAAAACTTAAAATATCAAATAATTAATCAATTAACCAGACCTGGATTTACTGTTTACCCACTGTATACAGTCACTATTTCAGGCACTATAGATTAACAGGCACTATTTCCTCACCCACTCACTAACACACGTCCGTCTCCGTCAACGACTCGAACGAGACAGACAAGACTAGACAGACAAGACTAGACAGACAAGACTAGACAGACAAGACTAGACAGACAAAACTAGACAGACAAGACTAGACAGACAAGACTAGACAGACAAGACTAGACAGACAAGACTAGACAGACAAGACTAGACAGACAAGACTAGACAGACAAGACTAGACAGACAAGACTAGACAGACAAGACTAGACAGACAAGACTAGACAGACAAGACTAGACAGACAAGACTAGACAGACAAGACTAGACAGACAAGACTAGACAGACAAGACTAGACAGACAAGACTAGACAGACAAGACTAGACAGACATGACTAGACAGACTAGACTAGACAGACAAGACTAGACAGACAAGACTAGACGGACAAGAGTAGACGGACAAGACTAGACAGACAAGACTAGACAGACAAGACTAGACAGACAAGACTAGACAGACAAGACTAGACAGACAAGACTAGACAGACAAGACTAGACAGACAAGACTAGACAGACAAGACTAGACAGACAAGACTAGACAGACAAGACTAGACAGACAAGACTAGACAGACAAGACTAGACAGACAAGACTAGACAGACAAGACTAGACAGACAAGACTAGACAGACAAGACTAGACAGACAAGACTAGACAGACAAGACTAGACAGACAAGACTAGACAGACAAGACTAGACAGACAAGACTAGACAGACAAGACTAGACAGACAAGACTAGACAGACAAGACTAGACAGACAAGACTAGACAGACAAGACTAGACAGACAAGACTAGACAGACAAGACTAGACAGACAAGACTAGACAGACAAGACTAGACAGACAAGACTAGACAGACAAGACTAGACAGACAAGACTAGACAGACAAGACTAGACAGACAAGACTAGACAGACAAGACTAGACAGACAAGACTAGACAGACAAGACTAGACAGACAAGACTAGACAGACAAGACTAGACAGACAAGACTAGACAGACAAGACTAGACAGACAAGACTAGACAGACAAGACTAGACAGACAAGACTAGACAGACAAGACTAGACAGACAAGACTAGACAGACAAGACTAGACAGACAAGACTAGACAGACAAGACTAGACAGACAAGACTTGACAGACAAGACTAGACAGACAAGACTAGACAGACAAGACTAGACAGACAAGACTAGACAGACAAGACTAGACAGACAAGACTAGACAGACAAGACTAGACAGACAAGACTAGACAGACAAGACTAGACAGACAAGACTAGACAGACTAGACTAGACAGACTAGACTAGACAGACAAGAGTAGACAGACAAGACTAGACAGACAAGACTAGACAGACAAGACTAGACAGACAAGACTAGACAGACAAGACTAGACAGACAAGACTAGACAGACAAGACTAGACAGACAAGACTAGACAGACAAGACTAGACAGACAAGACTAGACAGACAAGACTAGACAGACAAGACTAGACAGACAAGACTAGACAGACAAGACTAGACAGACAAGACTAGACAGACAAGACTAGACAGACAAGACTAGACAGACAAGACTAGACAGACAAGACTAGACAGACAAGACTAGACAGACAAGACTAGACAGACAAGACTAGACAGACAAGACTAGACAGACAAGACTAGACAGACAAGACTAGACAGACAAGACTAGACAGACAAGACTAGACAGACAAGACTAGACAGACAAGACTAGACAGACAAGACTAGACAGACAAGACTAGACAGACAAGACTAGACAGACAAGACTAGACAGACAAGACTAGACAGACAAGACTAGACAGACAAGACTAGACAGACAAGACTAGACAGACAAGACTAGACAGACAAGACTAGACAGACAAGACTAGACAGACAAGACTAGACAGACAAGACTAGACAGACAAGACTAGACAGACAAGACTAGACAGACAAGACTAGACAGACAAGACTAGACTGACAAGACTAGACAGACAAGACTAGACAGACAAGACTAGACAGACAAGACTAGACAGACAAGACTAGACAGACAAGACTAGACAGACAAGACTAGACAGACAAGACTAGACAGACAAGACTAGACAGACAAGACTAGACAGACAAGACTAGACAGACAAGACTAGACAGACAAGACTAGACAGACAAGACTAGACAGACTAGACTAGACAGACAAGACTAGACAGACAAGACTAGACAGACAAGAGTAGACAGACAAGAGTAGACAGACAAGAGTAGACAGACAAGACTAGACAGACAAGACTAGACAGACAAGACTAGACAGACAAGACTAGACAGACAATACTAGACAGACAAGACTAGACAGACAAGACTAGACAGACAAGACTAGACAGACAAGACTAGACAGACAAGACTAGACAGACAAGACTAGACAGACAAGACTAGACAGACAAGACTAGACAGACAAGACTAGACAGACAAGACTAGACAGACAAGACTAGACAGACAAGACTAGACAGACAAGACTAGACAGACAAGACTAGACAGACAAGACTAGACAGACAAGACTAGACAGACAAGACTAGACAGACAAGACTAGACAGACAAGACTAGACAGACAAGACTAGACAGACAAGACTAGACAGACAAGACTAGACAGACAAGACTAGACAGACAAGACTAGACAGACAAGACTAGACAGACAAGACTAGACAGACAAGACTAGACAGACAAGACTAGACAGACAAGACTAGACAGACAAGACTAGACAGACAAGACTAGACAGACAAGACTAGACAGACAAGACTAGACAGACAAGACTAGACAGACAAGACTAGACAGACAAGACTAGACAGACAAGACTAGCCAGACAAGACTAGACAGACAAGACTAGACAGACAAGACTAGACAGACAAGACTAGACAGACAAGACTAGACAGACAAGACTAGACAGACAAGACTAGACAGACAAGACTAGACAGACAAGACTAGACAGACAAGACTAGACAGACAAGACTAGACAGACAAGACTAGACAGACAAGACTAGACAGACAAGACTAGACAGACAAGACTAGACAGACAAGACTAGACAGACAAGACTAGACAGACAAGACTAGACAGACAAGACTAGACAGACAAGACTAGACAGACAAGACTAGACAGACAAGACTAGACAGACAAGACTAGACAGACAAGACTAGACAGACAAGACTAGACAGACAAGACTAGACAGACAAGACTAGACAGACAAGACTAGACAGACAAGACTAGACAGACAAGACTAGACAGACAAGACTAGACAGACAAGACGAGACAGACAAGACGAGACAGACAAGACGAGACAGACAAGACGAGACAGACAAGACTAGACAGACAAGACGAGACAGACAAGACTAGACAGACAAGACTAGACAGACAAGACTAGACAGACAAGACTAGACAAGACTAGACAGACAAGACTAGACAGACAAGACTAGACAGACAAGACTAGACAGACAAGACTAGACAGACAATACTAGACAGACAAGACTAGACAGACAAGACTAGACAGACAAGACTAGACAGACAAGAACTAGACAGACAAGACTAGACAGACAAGACTAGACAGACAAGACTAGACAGACAAGACTAGACAGACGAGACTAAACAGACAAGAGTATATAGACAAGTATATACAAAGAAAACTAGACATCAAGACTAGACAAACAAGACCAGACACAGAAGACTAGACACAGAAGACTATACACAGAAGACTAGACAAACAAGACTAGCCAGACTAGAGTGATAGACAAGACAAGACAGACAAGTCTAGACAGACAAAACTAGACAGACAAGACTAGACAGACTTACACACACAATAACAATACTAGACAGACAGGTTTGTTTTTCAAAATTGTCTGCAACAGTGGCAACAAAAATGTTCGTTTTGCTACATTGTCGGCACCAGTGGCAACTAAAATGTTTCGTTGAGCAAAAATGTCGGCTATAATGGCAACAAAAATGTTTCGTTTTGCAAAATTGTCTACATCAGTGGTAAAATGTTTTGTAGAGCGCAATTGTCGGCACCAGTGGTAAAAAAATGTTTCGATTTTAAAAATTGTCTGCAACAGTGGCCATCAAAATGTTTCTCTTTTGCAACCTTCTTTACACCAGTGGCAACCAATATATTTCGTTGGGCATAATTGTCGGCACCAGTGGCTACAAAAATTTTTCGTTTTGGAAAATTGTCTGCAACAGTGGCCATAAAAATGTTTGTCTTTTACAACTTTGTCTGCACCAGTGACAACCAAAATGTTTCGTTTTGCAAAAATGTCTGCACCAGTGGCAACCAAAATGTTTTGTAGAGCAAAATTGTCGGCACCAGTCGTGAACAAAATGCTTTGTAGATCAAAATTGTCTGCAACAGAGGCAACCTAAATGTTTCGTCGAGCACAACTGTCGGCACCAGTGGCAAGAAAAATGTTTCGTTTTACAAAATTGTCTGCACTAGTGGCAACCAAAATGTTTTGTAGATTGTCGTTGCAAAATTGTGGTCATAAAAACATTTTGAACAACATTTTTGTGACTGTGGTCATAAAAAAATCACAAAAAATGTTTCGTTTCGCAAAATTGTCTACTCCAGTGCCAACCAAAATGTTTTGTAGGGCAATATTGTTGGCACCAGTGGCAAGAAAAATGTTTCGTATTGCAAAATTGTCGGCACCAGTGGCAACAAAAATGTTTTGTTTTGCGAAACTGATGAAACAAAAGCAAAAGCTGTGGCAACAAAAATGTATCGATTTGCAAAATTGTGTGCAACATAGGCCATCAAAATGTTTCTCTTTTAAACTTTTTCTGCACCAGTGGCAACCAAAATGTGTCGTTGAGCAAAATTGACGGCACCAGTGGCACACAAAATGTTTCATTGAACAAAATTGTCGACACCAGTGGTAAACGAAATGTTTTGTAGATCAAAATTGTCGGCACGAGTGGCAACCAAATGTTTTGTAGATCAAAATTGTCTGCAACAGCGACAACCAAATTGTTTCGTCGAGCAAAACTCTCGGCACCAGTGACAAGAAAAATGTTTCGTTTTGCAAAATTGTCTGCTCCAGTTGCAACCAAAATGTTTTGGAGAGCAAAATTGTTGGCACCAGTGGCAACAAAACTGTTTCGTTTTGCTAAATTGTAGGCACAATTCTAGTGGCAACAAAAATGTTTCGTTTTGCGAAACTGATGACACCCGTGGCAACAAAAGTGTATCGATTTGCAATATTTTCTGCAACAGTGGCCATCAAAGTGTTTCTCTTTTGCAACTTTTCTCTGCACCAGTGCCAACTAAAATGTATCGTTGAGCAAAATTGTCGGCACCAGTGACAAGAAAAAGCCCCGTTTTGCAAAATTGTCTGCTCCAGTGGCAACAAAAATGTATCGTTTTGCAAAATTGATGGCACCAGTGGCAACAAAAAGTATTTCGTTCTGCAAAATTGTCTACAACAGTGGTGACCAAAATGTTTCTTTTTGGTTCGTTATGTCGGGTTCTGTCTGACCTTGTCTGGTATAATCTTGTCTTGTCTGGTTTTGTCTGGTGTAGACTTGTTTGGGCCTGTCTGGTCTTGTCAGGATTTGGCTGATCTTTTCTGGTCGTGTTTCGTCTTGTCTGGTCTTTTCTGGTCTCGTCTGGTCTTGCCTGCTCTTGCCTGGTCTTGTCTGATTTTGTCTTGTCTAGTCTTGTATGATCTTGTCTGTTCTTGACTGATCTTGCTTGGGCATGTTTGGCCTTTTCTGGTCTTGTCTGGTTATGTTTGGTCTTGACTGGTGTTGTCTGATTTTGCCTCGTCTGGACTTGTTTGGCCCTGTCTGGTCTTGTCTGGTCTTCGTCTCGGGTTTCGTATCCTTAAGAGAACCTGTTACACGATATTTTTCGTCCCATCCTTGCAATTGTCCTGCAATTTGGCGGCGCTGGAAAACGAAACTGTTGTCCAAACCACCTCCGAGTTTGAATATTGGAGTTCGTTCAACACAAATGCTCTACACAAGCAATCCTTTGTTCAATCGGCCACCGCTCCATTTACAAAAAAGATTCACTGAATAATAGACAGTTGAAATTCTGGCAAAAAAGTCATTACTCCTTTTTGTTTTTATTAAGCAAAAAGAGGACACTCCTAATTTGTCACCCTTTATAAAAAATATAAATAATATAAAAAAGTGACTAAAGTGACTAGTGATTATATAAAAAAGTGAGTAAAAAGGTGAGTTGAATTAGTTGTGAAGGATAATTGTATTTAAAAAACAATTCTGTTTTAGAAATATATTTGAGTCGATTGTTACAATTCATTCACACAAAATGAGTATTATTAAATTTGAAACCGTTCGTGATTTATAATTTATTTATAATATAATTTATATAACATTATTTTGGAATGTATTTTTCTCATTTTACTCTTAACCCTATGAAATAATAAATAATCTAAATGTGATATTAATATATACTATACTTATGTATGTGGAAGCCGCAGTTGACGTCTAATAACTACAACGAAAGAAGAAAAATACAACTAAACATTTCATATATATAATATATACACAATAAATATATTTATGTATAAGAAATACTGCAATAGTTAAAATTTAATTTAATTACAATGGCCACAAACTAATTTATATTTCGTATAAAATATATTTAATGACTTAAATTAAATAGATTGGTCATTCAAAAATTAAGACTTAGTACGTTATCTAATTTTTGTGCAAATCTCGATAGTTCTATAGCGTAAAGCGTCGTCTACATGAAGAGTCTTACTACATCTTTTATATAGGAATGTACAGACAGTCTTTAAAGTAAGGGCGTTTATCACGATGATTACATTTTCTTTTAATTCTTTTTAAGGCAGCATTTTATATATTTTATCGAAATTTATTGGTTTTTAAAATAAGAAAACATTGCACATTGAATGACTATGAAGTTTTTTTTCTTTCCTCATTATCACTTATATATTATACTGCATGAAGAACAGGCACCATGGATTGTGATGTAGATTTATATTTGTTAGGATTGTTAATATGTAGGGTGGATCAATGCGTCATCAAATAATTACGTTAAATACAGACATTTCGAAAACATTTTATCCATCCCACATAGACCTCGCAATCATTGAGCACTAAAGCACAGACTAAACAACCAAATAGAAAAACGTACAATACAAAACCTCATCATCTTAGCTACCAATCGCAATCTGTGCTTTGTTTATTTTCTGCAAAAGTTTCTACGAACTTTTATACAAAGGTAACTTTTATATACAAACAAATGGAAGTAACTCGCTTTGAGAAAACAACATCGCAATTTACATAAGACTACAAAGTAATTCATATTTCTTTTAGCCTATCTTTGATTTTAAGTGAACTATAATAATATTTATAATACATGTAATGAGTTTTTGCTTTGTTTTCTTGTCTTATCTATTATTTTGTCTACAACAGATAAAGTATAACCGCAATTGACTAGTCGATATTAAGCTTATATGTACATACTACTCTTAAATTATATTGTTTTAATTAGAACAGAACAGTAATTTCCTTGATTGCTTATTTGTTTGCATTTTTAGTTTAAAATATGTTATAAAAGCGGATAAAATTAAGGTTTAACTCGCGTATTGTTAAATTCAATTACGCGAGTAAAACCTTAATTTTACGCGCGAGTGAAATACAAACTTTTATTCAATTTTGCTTTTGAGTTCCATATTTTTATTACTCATGCATTGACCCCTCAACATACAATGACGTCTCTAAGACGTCATGTATTTGTGATAAGATCACATGTATATGGACACGTCAACGCGCATTTTATTCGTATGTCAAGGGGTTAAAAGTACTATCTTGCCGCACGTTTTTTTTAGTATGAGAAATGCCACTTTTGGTTGTATTATCACATAACTTGGGTAACGCGAGCAAATATTCAGTATCGCCAGGTTACGTTAAAATAATTAAATAACTAAAATAAACACAATCAAGACCTCAATATTAAAAAAGTGACGTGAATGTGATTTTTTTCATTACAAAATTATAGAAAATGTTTTAAAATGCGAGTAAATTCTTTGGTGATACCGGAGACTGAGGAGAGTTCTAATGACGAATCCACACCACCGGAGACAATTGAAAAAGCAAATTCTTCATTTTTGTTTCCATTTTTTTGGATGGCCCTTGGATCCAAAACTTGTAAGGTACGTCCACTCGCATGAGTAATAAAAAATATCTGCAACACGGGCGGTATTGTCAATTGCCTTCTCCAGCGAATGTGCGCACTCACTTCGTTCGTGGGCCCAATTTCGCTCCCATGTCCAATTGACAACCTACCGCCCTAGTTACAAAATATACCATTTTGGTCTCTCTGTCCATATTTTGGAAAATTTGTCTATCCGCAATTTTAAAACTAAATCAAATATTTTAGAAATTCTTGCAATTGAAACTATGAATTCAAAACGAAAACAAATATTTTGGAAGTACTTGTCTCTAAATTTTGGAACATTCCTAAGAAAATTTGTCTGTCAATAAATTCAAAGCCAAGGGAGATAATTTTCCTAGAAATCCACTTAGATTTCCATTGGAAAATTCATTGCTTTCTCAGTTTCCCAGCCAAAATTTCTCGAAATTTCAATTGACAAATTCAATTTCTCGAATATTCAATAAAAAAACTAATCAACTCCTTGGGAACTCAATTGCAACGAAGGGCGATGTTTAAAAAACCGCAAATTCCTAACAAACAGTCACATGCCGACCTCTGGCCTGGAGTACTGTTTGAAGCAATATAACTCATCAAAGGAGAAAGATTTCAAGATTCATTCAAGGATATCAGAGCCCCCTATAACACATAATAAAATATAACTAGAACCCCAATAACAAAGGAGGAAGTATAACACGCCATCAAGAACAAGAAAGGCTGTAAAGCGGTCCCAGATGAAGTACCAAAGCTGTTAAAACTCGTGAAAAAACGAACAAATTGATGTATTTAAGAACCTGTACAACACCATATATGAAACAGGAATATTGCCAAACGAGTGGCCCAGGCCAGCATTTATCACGAAAAACCAAATGCCAGATGAGCATAAGACTCATGAGGCTCAAAAGTATTTCAGCCTTAAAAATATATCAAAGAATAATACACAAAGCTTGTATAACAAATTGGAAGAAGGTATTAGTGATACGCAGTTCGGATTCAGGAATGGCATCTGCACTCGCGAAGCTATTTGGCATTAACGTATTGACACAAAGATGCATGGATGTAAACATAGAGGACATACTTGCTTCATAGACTATGAGTAAGCTCGCTCACGACAAGGTCCAGCATGAACCATCAGTAACACTCCTGAGAACCAAAAAAATCAACACAATGGACATACGAATCCCTGAAAATCTGTATTTCAAACAAACGACAGAGGTAAGAGTAGATGGTGATTCCACAAACCACATAAATGTTCAGAGAGGTGTTAGGCAGGGGTGCATTTGGTCTCCGATACCATTCGATGCAATTTGTACTCAGAGGCAATATTCCAGGAAGTATTCCCTGAAGAAGAGCAAGCAGGGCTGATGTAAATATACTGGCAGATACTTTGTTGATAGCTAACCTCCTAGTATGAAACGGCACATGAAGAAGAAGCTTAAAGCGTTGCCACTTTATTTGATATTTTTAAACCGCTAGCGCAATAAAAATTTGAATTGACATCAAGACACCACAGCTTTAATGATCCTTATCCAAAGAATTAAATATGACTTTATAAGAAAATTGAAAATGACCTTTAACAGTCGAAACTCAAGTCGTGATACATGTAGAAATTTAAACCGTGAATAATAAGTTATATAACATTTTTACACATTATGAGTGTAGTCAAAACATAGTTTAACATGTTTATAAGACAAAATTGAATAAAAATTATAATTCTCAATATTATATATAATATCGTCTAGTCAATTGAATAAAATAATGAGCATATATTTGGTGAAGGCCGACAAACAACTTCGAGAGAAGCTTAACTTACGACATAAACTCCCTTTCCATGTCAGCTAAGCTGGGTCTCTGCCGAGTCCGTCTGGAAGTTAGAGGCGGTTGAACTGTCGTTACATCCTGCCCAGTCAAATGAATGTCCATAAGGATCGGTGAAAACCTCACTCTACTAACAGAATTATTACTATCTTTAGCCGAAACGTACGAACTATCGTCACTGGTTAAACTATCTGGTGGCGTTGGGTTAGTCGGCGTGTTACCTCCCGAACTCGTTTGATAATTGTTACGTTTTAAACTAGATCGCAGTTTGGTGTAACCTGTGGACTCCAGAGTCGACGGTCGTTCTATTTCGTGCGAAATTTGCCTAGTGAATTCATAGTCCGGACGTCTTGAATATACATTTTCTTCGTCTAATTTAAAGCTAGGATTAACATTTGAACTAGTTGTGGTAGAGCTAGTGTTCGATACATTTGAAGGTGTCCTCCTGTGAGCTATCAATCTCTGAGGAGTCCTCGATCCACTACTAATACTACTCGGATTATCGTAAGCGTAATCCGTGCCGTAACCGTACATAGTAGTATTGTCCGAACTATAGTCTTGCTGGTAGTTATAGCCTAAATTAGTTTCTGAGTTTCTGGTGCAACAACAATGATCACTCTGGTATTCGCCTGGTATGTATATGGTGGTCGCGCGTTCGTACGGCGTGCTCAAATACAGCTCGTCGTTGCTCGTCGAACTGGATTTTCTCCGCGGCGAAGGATTCGGCGATGCGGCTTGATGTTGCGGGGAGTCCGTGAACCTGAGCGGTTTCTGGTCTTCCTGCTGCAGGAGCTGCGAGGCGGTTAGCATCGGCCGATGGTGACGCGTCGGACCGTGATATGTGTTGTGGCTGTACGTCGTCGTTGAAGACGAATATTCGTAGTCCGTCGATTCGGGAGACCGCCACGTTTGCAACTCATTACCGTCTACTCTAAAAATCAAAAACAATAAGAATTAGTTATATTACATTCGTAATATTATTAATTAAATTAGTTTTTCTTCAAACGTTCAATACACATTATTTTAGAGGTTTTCATAGACACAGCTAAGTTTCACACAAGAAAATAAATGCGTTCTCTGACGCTGTGGGCGGCAGAAAATTCTTTTGCTGACGCTGTGTGCGGCAGAAAAAGTACATTTTAATAAAATGAACAATTATAGTTTCTTTTTGATCTCTCCAGTCTTGTCTGTCTAGTCTTGTCTGCCTAGTCTTGTCTGTCTAGTCTTGTCTGCCTAGTCTTGTCTGTCTAGTCTAGTCTGTCTAGTCTTGTCTGTCTAGTCTTGTCTGTCTAGTCTTGTCTGTCTAGTCTTGTCTGTCTAGTCTTGTCTGTCTAGTCTTGTCTGTCTAGTCTTGTCTGTCTAGTCTTGTCTGTCTAGTCTTGTCTGTCTAGTCTTGTCTGTCTAGTCTTGTCTGTCTAGTCTTGTCTGTCTAGTCTTGTCTGTCTAGTCTTGTCTGTCTAGTCTTGTCTGTCTAGTCTTGTCTGTCTAGTCTTGTCTGTCTAGTCTTGTCTGTCTAGTCTTGTCTGTCTAGTCTTGTCTGTCTAGTCTTGTCTGTCTAGTCTTGTCTGTCTAGTCTTGTCTGTCTAGTCTTGTCTGTCTAGTCTTGTCTGTCTAGTCTTGTCTGTCTAGTCTTGTCTGTCTAGTCTTGTCTGTCTAGTCTTGTCTGTCTAGTCTTGTCTGTCTAGTCTTGTCTGTCTAGTCTTGTCTGTCTAGTCTTGTCTGTCTAGTCTGTCTAGTCTTGTCTGTCTAGTCTTGTCTGTCTAGTCTTGTCTGTCTAGTCTTGTCTGTCTAGTCTTGTCTGTCTAGTCTTGTCTGTCTAGTCTTGTCTGTCTAGTCTTGTCTGTCTAGTCTTGTCTGTCTAGTCTTGTCTGTCTAGTCTTGTCTGTCTAGTCTTGTCTGTCTAGTCTTGTCTGTCTAGTCTTGTCTGTCTAGTCTTGTCTGTCTAGTCTTGTCTGTCTAGTCTTGTCTGTCTAGTCTTGTCTGTCTAGTCTTGTCTGTCTAGTCTTGTCTGTCTAGTCTTGTCTGTCTAGTCTTGTCTGTCTAGTCTTGTCTGTCTAGTCTTGTCTGTCTAGTCTTGTCTGTCTAGTCTTGTCTGTCTAGTCTTGTCTGTCTAGTCTTGTCTGTCTAGTCTTGTCTGTCTAGTCTTGTCTGTCTAGTCTTGTCTGTCTAGTCTTGTCTGTCTAGTCTTGTCTGTCTAGTCTTGTCTGTCTAGTCTTGTCTGTCTAGTCTTGTCTGTCTAGTCTTGTCTGTCTAGTCTTGTCTGTCTAGTCTTGTCTGTCTAGTCTTGTCTGTCTAGTCTTGTCTGTCTAGTCTTGTCTGTCTAGTCTTGTCTGTCTAGTCTTGTCTGTCTAGTCTTGTCTGTCTAGTCTTGTCTGTCTAGTCTTGTCTGTCTAGTCTTGTCTGTCTAGTCTTGTCTGTCTAGTCTTGTCTGTCTAGTCTTGTCTGTCTAGTCTTGTCTGTCTAGTCTTGTCTGTCTAGTCTTGTCTGTCTAGTCTTGTCTGTCTAGTCTTGTCTGTCTAGTCTTGTCTGTCTAGTCTTGTCTGTCTAGTCTTGTCTGTCTAGTCTTGTCTGTCTAGTCTTGTCTGTCTAGTCTTGTCTGTCTAGTCTTGTCTGTCTAGTCTTGTCTGTCTAGTCTTGTCTGTCTAGTCTTGTCTGTCTAGTCTTGTCTGTCTAGTCTTGTCTGTCTAGTCTTGTCTGTCTAGTCTTGTCTGTCTAGTCTTGTCTGTCTAGTCTTGTCTGTCTAGTCTTGTCTGTCTAGTCTTGTCTGTCTAGTCTTGTCTGTCTAGTCTTGTCTGTCTAGTCTTGTCTGTCTAGTCTTGTCTGTCTAGTCTTGTCTGTCTAGTCTTGTCTGTCTAGTCTTGTCTGTCTAGTCTTGTCTGTCTAGTCTTGTCTGTCTAGTCTTGTCTGTCTAGTCTTGTCTGTCTAGTCTTGTCTGTCTAGTCTTGTCTGTCTAGTCTTGTCTGTCTAGTCTTGTCTGTCTAGTCTTGTCTGTCTAGTCTTGTCTGTCTAGTCTTGTCTGTCTAGTCTTGTCTGTCTAGTCTTGTCTGTCTAGTCTTGTCTGTCTAGTCTTGTCTGTCTAGTCTTGTCTGTCTAGTCTTGTCTGTCTAGTCTTGTCTGTCTAGTCTTGTCTGTCTAGTCTTGTCTGTCTAGTCTTGTCTGTCTAGTCTTGTCTGTCTAGTCTTGTCTGTCTAGTCTTGTCTGTCTAGTCTTGTCTGTCTAGTCTTGTCTGTCTAGTCTTGTCTGTCTAGTCTTGTCTGTCTAGTCTTGTCTGTCTAGTCTTGTCTGTCTAGTCTTGTCTGTCTAGTCTTGTCTGTCTAGTCTTGTCTGTCTAGTCTTGTCTGTCTAGTCTTGTCTGTCTAGTCTTGTCTGTCTAGTCTTGTCTGTCTAGTCTTGTCTGTCTAGTCTTGTCTGTCTAGTCTTGTCTGTCTAGTCTTGTCTGTCTAGTCTTGTCTGTCTAGTCTTGTCTGTCTAGTCTTGTCTGTCTAGTCTTGTCTGTCTAGTCTTGTCTGTCTAGTCTTGTCTGTCTAGTCTTGTCTGTCTAGTCTTGTCTGTCTAGTCTTATCTGTCTAGTCTTGTCTGTGTAGTCTTGTCTGTCTAGTCTTGTCTGTCTAGTCTTGTCTGTCTAGTCTTGTCTGTCTAGTCTTGTCTGTCTAGTCTTGTCTGTCTAGTCTAGTCTGTCTAGTCTTGTCTGTCTAGTCTTGTCTGTCTAGTCTTGTCTGTC
Organism: Phosphuga atrata; assembly: GCA_944588485.1. NCBI lineage: Eukaryota > Metazoa > Arthropoda > Insecta > Coleoptera > Silphidae > Phosphuga > Phosphuga atrata. Next base: position 71,354,699 of record OX155894.1, on the reverse strand, counting down.
TAGTCTTGTCTGTCTAGTCTTGTCTGTCTAGTCTGTCTAGTCTGTCTAGTCTTGTCTGTCTAGTCTTGTATGTCTAGTCTTGTCTGTCTAGTCTTGTCTGTCTAGTCTTGTCTGTCTAGTCTTGTCTGTCTAGTCTTGTCTGTCTAGTCTTGTCTGTTTTGTCTTGTCTGTCTAATCTTGTCTGTCTAGTCTTGTCTGTCTAGTTTTGTCTCTGTAGTCTTGTCTGTTTGGTCTTGTTAGTCTAGTCTTGTCTCAGGTAGCTGAAAAGCGTAAAACCTGTTTGTGTGAAAGAAGAAGTATGGTGAGAAATAACAGGAGGAGATTACGAGGTACGAAAGGAGTGCAGAAAGAGGTATAACTTGGCGCGCAGGGTATAACTCCGTAGAGCCATCGCGAAATCTAAGCAAGAAGCTTGGAGAGCGCTCTGCGAAGGTGGACATCTGGGGTGATGGGTACAAGATCGTTACCAGGAACATTACCAAAGGGTAAAGGCTCTCCGGGGGGGTAGTCTAATGGTGGAAGTCAGGAAGCTGTTTCCAACACATGAGCAAGTGATTTGGGCGGAACCCGCGGGATGGAGACCGGTGCCTCTTTTCTCCCCGAGCGAGTTTCGGAAGGCAGTCGATCGAATGAGGGGGGGTAAAGCGCCGGGTCCCGATGGTGTTCCTCCCGAAGCGTGCAAGGTGTTTGGATATGTGTGTGTGAGACTGATGAATGAGGAATTGGCGAATGGCAGCTTCCCCAAGGAGTGGAAGAAAGGGAGACTGGTTATGATTGAGGAGCGAAAGGAAGGAGAGGAAGCCAAATACAGGCCAATATGCATTTTAAATGGGATAACGAAGCTGTATGAGAGCATGATTGGAGCAAGATTAAATGAGGATCTTGAGAGAGTAGGGGGGTCTCTCAGCGGACCAATATGGGTTTAGGGGCGGCCGAACCACGGCGGACGTAATGATGCGCGTGATTGAGAGAGCAGGGAAAGCAAATTCGGGTCCACGTCGTGCCCGTAGGTATTGTGTGCTGGTCACCCTGAATGTAAAAAATGCCTTCAATTCGGTCCCATGGGTCGGAATCATGGAGGCATTGGAAGTGAAGGGGATAGCTCCCTACCTCCGAAAGTTGGTGGGCAGCTACTTGAACGAAAGGGAGATGGTGACTGCAGAAGGAAAGACGTTTCAAATGTGTGCGGGTGTTCCACAGGGGTCTGTCCTTGTACCGATACTGTGGAACATATTTTATGGCGAGGTGTTGAGAATGAGGCGGCCAGACGGGGTTACACTCGTCGGGTACGCAGATAACATAGCGGTTGTCGCTGTAGCAAGAACTGAAGAAGGATTGAAAGTGATAACGAACGAGACAATAGATGGGATTGCCCGGTGGATGGAGAAAATGGGGCTTGCCCTGGCACCTAATAAAACCGAAGCGGTTCTGCTAATTGGGAGAAGAAAGCTGCGGGAACTGACCGTGCGAATGGGGACAATTGACGTGCCGGCTCTGGAGTCAGTGATATCTTGGGGTGGAGCTCCAGCGAAACCTTAGGGTGGCAGAGCAGGGGAACCGAGTGGTGAGTAGGGCAACAGCAACAGTGTGTGCGAGAGCTCTTGGACGGCTGATGCCCAAGGCAGGTGGGCCGTTGGCCTCCAAGAGATAGGTTATGAATGCGGTCGGCACTACATTCTCCTCTATGGGGCGCACAGGCATGGATAAATGCTTACAGGACTAAATGTTTTAAGGAGACATTGATGAGGGTGCTGGATCTTCTGGCGAATGAAAGAGTGAGAGTCTGGGAAGGGAACGACCCCAGAAACGAAAGGGCAAATACTTTGCAGGTATGGCAGGAGAGATAGATGGGGTCGGAAAAGGGAGCCTGGAACAGGCAACTGATTCCGACCATCGAGGAATGGGTCAATCGTGGGTACGGGGAGGTAAACTATTACCTAACCCAGGCGCTTACGGAGCATGGGTCCTTTGGGTCTGACTTGGAGCGAACTGGAAAACTAGACGAGGCGCACTATAAGTACTGCGGTGCAAATGAGGACACGGCGGAGCACACGATCTTTCAGTGTGTGAGATGGGGACAAACGAGGAGCGTGGCAGAATGCAAGGTGGGAGAGGAGGTAAGTAAAGTGAGTTTGGTTAGTATTAAGCTCCGTAGTAAGGATGAATGGGACGTGTTGAATGGGATGATAGGATCTATAATGAGGAGAAAGGAGAAGGATGAAAGGGATGAGCGTGAGGCGGGTCGAAGGGTTGCTACGCGCGAGCCGTGCATGCCAACACCGGGCCCCCTTAGTGCGAAGGGGGCGCACAAATTTATTGTAAACCTTAATGTGTGGGGGAGCACGGCGTACAAACGGCGCGCTCGGCACAACGAGTGAATGGATAAAATGTTTTATTTTTTAGAAATGAAAGGGGGTGGTACGTAATGAAGTTATGCCAATTTTGGATTCCATCACGTTTCCTCCGGTTCTGGCTGGGGGGGCTTGAATGGTGTTTTTTTTTAGTGGGTCGCCCCTTTTGGGCAGCCCCACACTACCACTCGGCACGGGTCGGGTGGTGTCTGTTTGCAGATTTTCACCTTCCTGCACGTGCAAAAAAAGTCTAGTTTTGTCTGTCTAGTCTTGTCTGTCAAGTCTTGTCTGTCTAGTCTTGTCTGTCTAGTCTTGTCTGTCTAGTCTTATCAGTTTAGTCTTGTCTGTCTAGTTTTGTCCATATAGTCTTGTTTGTCTAGTCTTGTCTGCCTCGTCTTGTCTGTCTAGTCTGTCTGTCTAGTCTTGTCGGTCTAGTCTTGGCTGTCTAGTGTTGTCTGTCTAGTCTTGTCTGTCTAGTCTTGTCTGTCTAGTCTTGTCTGTCTAGTCGTGTCTGTCTAGTCTTGTCTGTCTAGTCTTGTCTGTCTAGTCTTGTCTGTCTAGTCTTGTCTGTCTAGTCTTGTCTGTCTAGTCTTGTCTGTCTAGTCTTGTCTGTCTAGTCTTGTCTGTCTAGTCTTGTCTGTCTAGTCTTGTCTGTCTAGTCTTGTCTGTCTAGTCTTGTCTGTCTAGTCTTGTCTGTCTAGTCTTGTCTGTCTAGTCTTGTCTGTCTAGTCTTGTCTGTCTAGTCTTGTCTGTCTAGTCTTGTCTGTCTAGTCTTGTCTGTCTAGTCTTGTCTGTCTAGTCTTGTCTGTCTAGTCTTGTCTGTCTAGTCTTGTCTGTCTAGTCTTGTCTGTCTAGTCTTGTCTGTCTAGTCTTGTCTGTCTAGTCTTGTCTGTCTAGTCTTGTCTGTCTAGTCTTGTCTGTCTAGTCTTGTCTGTCTAGTCTTGTCTGTCTAGTCTTGTCTGTCTAGTCTTGTCTGTCTAGTCTTGTCTGTCTAGTCTTGTCTGTCTAGTCTTGTCTGTCTAGTCTTGTCTGTCTAGTCTTGTCTGTCTAGTCTTGTCTGTCTAGTCTTGTCTGTCTAGTCTTGTCTGTCTAGTCTTGTCTGTCTAGTCTTGTCTGTCTAGTCTTGTCTGTCTAGTCTTGTCTGTCTAGTCTTGTCTGTCTAGTCTTGTCTGTCTAGTCTTGTCTGTCTAGTCTTGTCTGTCTAGTCTTGTCTGTCTAGTCTTGTCTGTCTAGTCTTGTCTGTCTAGTCTTGTCTGTCTAGTCTTGTCTGTCTAGTCTTGTCTGTCTAGTCTTGTCTGTCTAGTCTTGTCTGTCTAGTCTTGTCTGTCTAGTCTTGTCTGTCTAGTCTTGTCTGTCTAGTCTTGTCTGTCTAGTCTTGTCTGTCTAGTCTTGTCTGTCTAGTCTTGTCTGTCTAGTCTTGTCTGTCTAGTCTTGTCTGTCTAGTCTTGTCTGTCTAGTCTTGTCTGTCTAGTCTTGTCTGTCTAGTCTTGTCTGTCTAGTCTTGTCTGTCTAGTCTTGTCTGTCTAGTCTTGTCTGTCTAGTCTTGTCTGTCTAGTCTTGTCTGTCTAGTCTTGTCTGTCTAGTCTTGTCTGTCTAGTCTTGTCTGTCTAGTCTTGTCTGTCTAGTCTTGTCTGTCTAGTCTTGTCTGTCTAGTCTTGTCTGTCTAGTCTTGTCTGTCTAGTCTTGTCTGTCTAGTCTTGTCTGTCTAGTCTTGTCTGTCTAGTCTTGTCTGTCTAGTCTTGTCTGTCTAGTCTTGTCTGTCTAGTCTTGTCTGTCTAGTCTTGTCTGTCTAGTCTTGTCTGTCTAGTCTTGTCTGTCTAGTCTTGTCTGTCTAGTCTTGTCTGTCTAGTCTTGTCTGTCTAGTCTTGTCTGTCTAGTCTTGTCTGTCTAGTCTTGTCTGTCTAGTCTTGTCTGTCTAGTCTTGTCTGTCTAGTCTTGTCTGTCTAGTCTTGTCTGTCTAGTCTTGTCTGTCTAGTCTTGTCTGTCTAGTCTTGTCTGTCTAGTCTTGTCTGTCTAGTCTTGTCTGTCTAGTCTTGTCTGTCTAGTCTTGTCTGTCTAGTCTTGTCTGTCTAGTCTTGTCTGTCTAGTCTTGTCTGTCTAGTCTTGTCTGTCTAGTCTTGTCTGTCTAGTCTTGTCTGTCTAGTCTTGTCTGTCTAGTCTTGTCTGTCTAGTCTTGTCTGTCTAGTCTTGTCTGTCTAGTCTTGTCTGTCTAGTCTTGTCTGTCTAGTCTTGTCTGTCTAGTCTTGTCTGTCTAGTCTTGTCTGTCTAGTCTTGTCTGTCTAGTCTTGTCTGTCTAGTCTTGTCTGTCTAGTCTTGTCTGTCTAGTCTTGTCTGTCTAGTCTTGTCTGTCTAGTCTTGTCTGTCTAGTCTTGTCTGTCTAGTCTTGTCTGTCTAGTCTTGTCTGTCTAGTCTTGTCTGTCTAGTCTTGTCTGTCTAGTCTTGTCTGTCTAGTCTTGTCTGTCTAGTCTTGTCTGTCTAGTCTTGTCTGTCTAGTCTTGTCTGTCTAGTCTTGTCTGTCTAGTCTTGTCTGTCTAGTCTTGTCTGTCTAGTCTTGTCTGTCTAGTCTTGTCTGTCTAGTCTTGTCTGTCTAGTCTTGTCTGTCTAGTCTTGTCTGTCTAGTCTTGTCTGTCTAGTCTTGTCTGTCTAGTCTTGTCTGTCTAGTCTTGTCTGTCTAGTCTTGTCTGTCTAGTCTTGTCTGTCTAGTCTTGTCTGTCTAGTCTTGTCTGTCTAGTCTTGTCTGTCTAGTCTTGTCTGTCTAGTCTTGTCTGTCTAGTCTTGTCTGTCTAGTCTTGTCTGTCTAGTCTTGTCTGTCTAGTCTTGTCTGTCTAGTCTTGTCTGTCTAGTCTTGTCTGTCTAGTCTTGTCTGTCTAGTCTTGTCTGTCTAGTCTTGTCTGTCTAGTCTTGTCTGTCTAGTCTTGTCTGTCTAGTCTTGTCTGTCTAGTCTGTCTAGTCTTGTCTCTCTAGTCTTGTCGGTCTAGTCTTGTCTGTCTAGTCTTGTTTGTCTAGTCATGTCTATCTAGTCTTGTCTGTCTAGTCTTGTCTGTCTAGTATTGTCTGTCTAGTATTGTCTGTCTAGTCTTGTCTGTTTAGTCTTGTCTGTCAGTCTTGTCCGTCTAGTCTTGTCTTTCTAGTCCTGTCTGTCTAGTCTACTCGGTTTAGTCTTGTCTGTCTAGTTCTGTCTCTCTAGTGTTGTCTATCTAGTCTTATCTATACTTGTCTGTCTAGTCTTGTCTATCTAGTCTGTTCTGTCCAGTCTTGTCAGTCAAGTTTTGTCTGTTTAGTCTTGTCTCTCTAGTCTAATCTGCCTGTCTGGTCTGTCTTGTCTAGTCTATTCTGTAGAGTTTTGTTTGTCTGTTCTTACTGTCTTAACAAAATATAGATATAATTACCTAGTTGGTTGTAATTTTGGATGTAACGGCGAAATATTTGATAACCGGACATCGTACCCTGAGGCAACCCCTGCCAGCATAGCCGCAATATTGTATAGAACTAATTCAACTATACCCAGTTTCGGTTTCAGCTTGATACCTATAAACAAAGAAGCAGTTATTGTAACAAAGTAAATATGATAGAGTCGAATGCGATTCTGTTAGATCATTGTATACCTTCTGCGCTGTATAAAGTTGGCATAGGCACATTGTGACGAATTGTCCCTGGTATAGGATATTCGGGACCCCAATCTTCGGGCGCAGAAAAATCTGTCGAGGCAATGATATGATTTCGAAACGAAAAAAATGCAAGGTTTTTTTGTAAGAAAATTAAACAAATTCTCTTGCAAAAAAATTGGTTGGAAAAGTGTATAATAAAAACAAAAACAACAACAACACTTCAAGCTACATATAAAAAGATAATAAAAAAACAATCAATAAGCTAAAAAATAATTTTAACTTTTTTGCTTGGAATTAAGATGGGAGACGGAGAAGGATTTATATTTAAACCGTGCTTAAACCCAAAAAAGAGAGGACATGCGTGAGAAAATAAATAAACAGCAAATTAAAAAACAAAAACATCATTACAATGTTTATTATTATGTTTTTTTTTGTAAATTACATACATAATATTAAAACACCATCACCTGGGATAGGAAAAAATAATAATTAAAAAAGAAACAAAAGGCAATTGAACACGCCGTTAAAATGATAACTGTAAGAAATAAATAAATACCGTAGAAAATCGCGTATCTTAATAAAGACTGTTCAATTAACACTTTGTTTAAATCAAGTTTTCCATAAAAAATAGCATAAGTTTCCTAAAAATGTCTAAAATACTACACAAAAATATTTATATATAATTATCATAAAAAAGTCTACATTAAATAAAAACAAAAGCTGGAATTGAAAAATATTTATAAACAATCGAAAACATGCTACTGTGCTTAATAAAACAATAAATTGGCTTTTGGGATACGTGTTTATATCTATAAAGGGTGTTTCATGAAAGTATTGCAAATTATGAGCTGTCACCAATAAAAACGTAGGAACAAAGTTTTACCTCTTTAAGCCAAGCTTAAAATAATGTTGTATTTATTAGAAAGAAATAATCTGATTTATATCTCAAAAACTGGAGATGCTACAGATGTAAAAATTAAAATTAATTTTTAATAATGAAGAAAAATGTTCAGTTAAAAGCGGTAGAAAACAATTATTTCAAAAATAATGCTCATTAACAGAGCTGACGTTTGAGTAATTGTTTATAATGTAAAATGTATATTGAAAATAGAAATGAAAATGGTTTGATGACTTATACTATTTTACGTTATGTTTAGAAGTCAAAATCTGGATGAAACGAGAACATGAACAAATAGTCAAAAACCGAGATGAATCCTCTGTAATGATTGTAAGGGTAACAATATGCGAGTTGTATATTCCAAAGATCAAACCGCTTAACCTAGCAAAACTTGAAGATACACACTCGGTCAGGTTTAAGAAGATTTGAAAATTGTTAATTGTTAAATTGAGGGCAGGATAAAATCAAGTTGAAGACCAGAAGGAGTTTTAGAAATTAAATAAAATTGTAAAAAAAAGCGTAAATTTACTTAACAAAAATTTGATTTTTATACAAAATTTTGAAACCGACGAAGTACTGATACGTTGACCTACGTTTTTCTTTTCCCGGAAGAAAGCTGACTGAGAGACTTTCGCTAGTTTACAGTTACCTCCTCGAATCGTTAGAAGAAAATGAGACAAAAAATCGGTTTGGTTCCCTGTGATTTTGAGAAATTTTCTTAACAAAAGTTTGGAATTTTTCCAAGGAAAAACCATCTCTAGTTTTGTCGAAAATTTTGAACTTTCCCTCTGTTCGAGCCAATTTTAATAAATCTGTATTTTTAATTCAACATTTGAATCGATTTCGGCACCGATTAACAGAAGGGAAAAGGTGTATCGAGCTGGGCCAAAATCGCGCGATTTACCTATTAATTTTTGTCGCAAATTTATATATTTGCGAGAGAATGCTTCGAGTGTGAGAAGCGTAAAGACGTGAATCGAAGCGTGAACCAAGCTCGACCGACACGTGCACGAATTTTTAAGTTTACCGTTTCAAGTCCAGTTAACCAGGGGTGTAATCACGAGCCCAAAGGGCTGAAGCAGCATCCAACGTCTGGAAGACAACAATTTTAAGGGATCCCTCCACCCATTATCTCCATTTCCTCCCTTAAAAAAGGCGCCGGAAGGACGATCCACACGTGGCGGAGACGCGAGCGACCCTAACAGGTAAGTGATTAGACCAGCCCTGTTTTAAATTGGAAAATTTGATTTTCGTGAGACACGGTCCAAACACCCTCGATTTCCGGGAAAACTGTTATCTAGACCATGAGGAACTGAAGACGTTTGGAGATTTTAGGAAGAATCTATACTTACAGTTTGGATCAGATTATGAGGAATAGGTTATTGGGAAATTTGAAGATTTGCCTTGATTTTGAACCAAACTAAGGAATGTGAAGTTTTTACTAGATTTTCAGAAACATCGTTATATTGATTATGGACCACACCTTCGGAAACTGAAAAAGTCGTTGGAACAGTATCCCCTCGATTTTCGGAAAAAATCATGCGCAGATTTTGGACGATGGAAAACTGAAGAAATCATCGGAAAATTCTTAATTCCTTTTTTGTATAACTACAACTAGGATCTAGGAATGAGCCTAGCGGAACTGAAAAATTTTCTCTTTTCCCAAGCGTTTTGGACGGGAAATCGCGAAATTAGGAAGGAAATTAGTGTTTAGGAACTGTTGATGGTCCGATTTTAGATTTAAATCCCGATCCTGATTGAAGGACTTTCCTTCCTCTAATCGTTAGAAGAAAAGTAAATGGAAAATCGGTTTAGTTTGCTGGGATTTTGAGAAATTTTCTTTACGAAAGTTTGGAATTTTTCCAAGGAAAAACCATCTCTAGTTTTGTCGAAAATTTTGAGCTTTTCCTCGATTTCCGACAAAACTGTTATTAGGGCTTTGATCCAGACCATGAGGAACTGAAGACATTTGGAGATTTTAGGAAGAATCAATACTTATAGTTTAGATCAGATCATGAGGAATAGATTATTGGAAAATTTGTCTTGATTTTGGACCAAACTAAGGAATATGAAGTTTTTACTAGATTTTCAGAAACATCGTTATATGGATTATGGACCACACCTTCGGAAACTGAAAAAGTCGTTAGAACAGTTTCCCCTCGATTTTCGGAAAATTCATGCACAGATTTTGGACGATGGAAAACTGAAGAAAACGTCGGAAAATTCTTAATTCCTTTTTTGTATAACTACACCTAGGATCTTGGAACGAGCCTAGCGGAACTGAAGAATTTTCAGAAAATTTTCTCTTTTTCCCAAGCTTGTTGGACGGGAAATCGCGAAATTAGGAAGGAAATTAGTGTATGGAACTGTTGATGGTCGGATTTTAGATTTAGATCCTGATCCTGACTGAAAGACTTTCGCTAGATTACCGTTCCCTTCTCAAATCGTTAGAAGAAAAGGAAATGGAAAATCGGTTTGGTTTCCTGGTATTTTGAGAAATTTTCTTTGGAAAAGTTTTGAATTTTTCCCGAGAAAAAATCTTTAGTTTTGTCAAAAAAATTGAGCTTTCCATCGATTTTCGGACAAACTGTTATTAGGGCTTTGATCCAGACCATGAGGTGACCAGACCATGTAAACATATTTGGAGATTTTCGGAAAAAAGTTTGAATCAGACCATATTTCGATGAGGAACATTAGAAGAGGTTGGAATTGGTGAAACCATCCTACGTTATAGACAATCATACAAACTTAAAACAAACAGAACACAGCCTGAATATATAAATATATTCAGTCTTTCCGGAGCTCTATAATAATTATTTGAGACTTTTTAGGACTACCAAAACAAATCTCACATGAAATTTGTGTTATTTTACAGCTTTCAGTCCACCTTCGTGGCACTTAACAAAAACCATAAAAATAACATTGTTTTTAAGATCATTGTATCTTTCCAATACCTTAAGTGGATAGCCATCTGTGGACGCGTTTCTAGATTTATCACTCATCAGCACAGCTTTGCTTCCATGAACAACAATTTGTAAACCACTTACTTGAAAACCCATTTAGTGTTTAGGGTTAGATGTTTATAATTTTGACATTTTGTGATAGACATTACCATGACATGAGTGCCATGAAGGTGAACTTAAATCTGTAAAATAACTTACAAATTTCATGTGAGATTTGTTTTTGTAGTCCTAAGAAGACTCAAATAATTATTATAGAGCTCCGGAAAGGCTGAATATATTTATATATTGAGGCTGTGTTCAGTTTGTTTTAAGTTTATTAGAACAGGTTATTGGAAAATTTGAAGTTTTGCCTTGATCTTGGACCAAATTAAGGAAAATGAGGTTTTTACTAGATTTTCAGAAACATCGTTATATGGATTATGGACCACAAGTTCGGAAACTGAAAAAGTCGTTGGAACAGTTTCCTCTCGATTTTCGGAAAAATTGATGCATATATTTTGGACGATGGGAAACTGAAGAAATTGTCGGAAAATTCTTAATTCCTTTTTTGTAAAACTGCACCTAGGATCTTGCGGAACTAAAAAATTTTCCTCAAAATTTCGCGGTACTTACGTACTCACGACACCGCAGCTACAGATTTGAACAAAATGGATGGTTAAATTAGGTTATAACGAAGACGATAAATCCAGACCACATATCGCGCGGTAGCGCGACCTCTCGATTCGAAATAAGAAAAAATATTGGATAAGATATTGGGTTAGATTAGGTCATATTAGAGCAGATAAATCTAGACCAAATATCACGCGGTAGCGAGACCTCTCGCTGCGGTGGCGTTAATACGTAAGTACCATTTCACTTTTTCCAAAGCGTTTTGGACGGCAAATCGCGAAACTAGAAAAAAGAAAATTAGTGTTTAGGAACTGTCGATGGTCGGATTTTATATTTAGATCCTGACCAGGGGAACAAAAAATTCCTTGAAAAAAATTCCATATATTGTCTTCGAAAAAAGAAGCACGAAGCCATACAAGTATTTTGAATGGGAAAATTTGCAACTTTCCGAATTTTCCTTTTTTAAATTCCTTTATATCTTTCTTATTTTAAATTTTTCACTATAAAAATTCTGGCGACTAGCGACTATAAGGCCTTTGGCGATGTTCATCTTTGTAATCCGCCGTCTGTATAGTGTTCTAATGTAAACTAATAACATATTAAATATTCAATTCGTGATTTTTGCTTTAACGCGTGTACAATCTAAATGAATACTTTCATTAACACCCAAAATATCGTCGTGTGTAATTCATATTTGAATAAAAAATTAAAAGAAATAAAAAGAAATAATAAAAAAAAGTGAAAACTTACAGGCAATGTTGGGAAGGCTCTCTTCAGTGAGAATACCTTGACAGCGAAAACAGAAAAGAAAAATAATGAAATATATTTTTAAAAAAAAATAATGAAATATCACGGATTTATAATAATTGATCAGTATCAGAGATGACATGATGTAACTCATAGTCTGGTGATTCTCCAAAATAATGATTTGTGGAAATACCTCGGCGAATAACAAAACTGTCGGTAGTAAACACAGTATCATAGTGAGACTCGGTAATATTACCAATAGATCGGCTCCTTCTATTATGCCCAAACAAACTAGAAGAATTGTTATTGCTAGGAAAACTATTGTTACGCAGATTAGAATTATTTTTATTATTCGATAGTTTAAATTCGGGCAGCGTTAAAGCGGTTACTTTGTTTAAGAGGATTTGAAATGCGGATATGTTATTGTTATCGCCACCAGAAGAAGAAGAACTCGAATTGTTGTTTGTTGTTGGTGGTGGTGTTGGTGGAATGGTGTTGTTGTTGTTACCTATGTCGTGTGGAGGTCTTGTGCTAAGTGCCGTCCTGGATTTGTCTAAGTTGGGCGCGCTCTTGGACCACGCTCCGCCCGGACGGGGCGCCGGTCTAAGAGATGGAATCTGACCTCGCTCACGTTGATGGCACGTGCTTGGACCCCAGGTTTTCCCCTTTACTCCATCCGCTGGCACTGTAAGAGAACATTTCAACTGTTCCCTAAATTACATAATTTTTTTGTTTGCATTTTTTTCCCTTTGATTAATCCCATATCTTACTCATTTACACACATTTTTCTGTTTTATTAACGAAAAATGTTTCCATACCCAAAAATTTTCCTCACAATAAGAAAAATAATAATCCTTACATTTAACTTTTACATTCATACTTACAATACAAATCAAAAGTTTGAATTCACCTAAGAAAAAGTGAGTTACTCCCAAGTCGCACCTAAAGAAGATTTACTTCAAAAAAATTAAAGCAATTCAATTTCAAGAAAACCGTCTGAAACAGAACTTTCATTAGTTGCTTGTTTCCCATTGAATTGATTTCTATAAAATGCATTCAGAATAATAAAAACATATTTGAACTATGTTTAAAATTAAACATTTTTTTGTAAAATTATGTGATTAGCGTTTATTTTCGGTAAAAAAACTAGTAAAATCTTATCTTCTTAGGCGCAATCAAACTTTTAGTTATTTTACGAAATAATCAATCTTAAAATGTACATATTCAAATGAAATTGTTGTAATAAAAAATTTCACTGTCACGAAATGCGCTACTTCTTTATATACAGTGTATATACCGTATACAGGGTGATTCATAAATGTCCGGCAGAAATTCTAGGGCGTGTTCTAGAGCCCAAAATAAGAAAAAAGTTCCTTTAAAGATGTGTCCCAAAACGCTTCCTAATTGAGGTACAGCCCTTAAAAGGGGGTGGCCACATAACATTTTTGCTAATGTCTCAGACGCAACTAATGATAACTTGATTGAAATTTTTTGTGTACTCGTTACTGATACCGAACTACCGTTTTTGCTCATTTTCATGTTGGTAGCCAACCAGAGGCGGTACATACGAGGAACAATCATTGTATTTTTGCAAATATTTTTTCCATCTGCAAATTTAGCAAATGCTTGACTAGATGAAAATGTTCGCAATCAAAAAGTACACTGAAAAGGTACTCTCTGTTTTTGGCGCTCAAGATAACAGTTTTCGAGAAAAAAAATAAAACGTATTTTTTGGGAAAGATATTGCGATAAAAAGAAGCAAATCTCTACTATTTCTTTGCTCTAAATTTACTATTTTTTTAGTACAGGTGCAAATTTAAATGTAATGAAAAGAAACAAATCTTTAGTGCAGCTTTAAAATTGGGTATTTTGTATCAGTCCGTCGTAGAAAACTGTCACACTTATTTGTAATTTTGCAATGGTTGCTTTTAGTAATGCTGAGTACACATACGTGCATCTCATGTGTGGTCTGGCTGAAGGAAACGCAGTTAATGCAATGCAACTTTACCAAGAAAGGTATCCTGATAGAAGAATATCCGATAGAAAAACTGTTGAGGCATTTGAGGGAACATGGTCAATTGGAACCAATTGCGTTTGGGGGACAAATAGCCCACAATTCTGATGTTGAAGAACAGATCCTGGAGTTTCTTGAAGCAAATCCAGCGACAAGTACTCGAAAAGTTGCTGCTGCTATAAGAGTATGACTCGCTTCCCCCTTCATTGGAAGAAGTTTACCCAGATCATTCAACTTCTTAAGAATTATAAGGCAGCTGGAGAGGACTCTATCGCTGCTGAACTGCCGAAAGGTGCTGGAAACAATGCCGTGCGCAAGCTAACCGAGATCATCCAGGACATCTGGGAAACAGAGAAATTACCACCCGATTGGAAATCTGCTCTGATCCATCCGCTTCACAAAAAGGGAGATTTTACTGATCTAAACAACTACAGTGGAATTTCTCTCGTCCCGGTAACATACAAGATTCTCTCGAAGGCGTTACAAACAAGGGCAGAAAATCAGTTGGTTAGTCAACTGGGAGAATACCAGGGGGGCTTCAGGAAGACCCGATCCTGTGTTGAACAGATCCTCAATCTTTAAACTGTACTTACATACTCCAAGATGGGAAACCGCAAGGTGGTCGTGACCGTTGATTTTAGGAAGGCGTACGATTCCATTGATAGAGAAATGCTTAACAAACTACTCCAGGAACTAGCTCTAGACAACAAAACCCGCAGACTCATCTAGAAACTTTGACCAACACCCATTCCAAGGTTAAATTTAGAGGCGAGATTTCAGAAAGCTTCGAAATAAGAACTGGAGTGAGACAAAGAGATGGACTTTCCCCACTTCTCTTCAATTGTGTCCTTGAAAAGGTTATGAGAGAATGGCGCAAGGAACTGAACAATTTGGGTGCTCAGAGTGGTATCTACCTGGGACGTACGAACGATGGACTGGTTGTAGATTGCTTGGCCTTTGCAGATGACATGGCACTGTTTGCTGATTCTCTTGAGATGGCAACAATGCAAGTAAACTACCTCAGAAAACAGGCTGCCAAAGTGGGTCTTCAAGTGTAGCTGGAGAAAACAGAATTCTTGACCAACATCAGAGAAGCAAACAAGAGAGATGTTACTAGAACAGGGAAACATCAAGAGGACTGAGAAATTTAAGTATCTCGGCGAATGGATTGAACCCAACTTATCAGAAAGAGCATCATTATCCAAAAGAGTCAGCAAATTAGAACTAGCCTATCGGCTGACTAAGAACACTTACAATAAGAAATGCCTGTCACGCAACCTGAAACTTAAGCACTACACATCAGTCTTACCACCAAAAGCCTTGTATGCCATGGAGTGTCTTTCCTTGAACTGAAGGGGTCTAATAGAGAAATTGGAAATCAGAGAAAGGAGAATCCTCAGGAAGATCCTAGGCCCGGTAAAGGAAGATGGAGAATTCCGAAGACGGCATAACTCTGAGCTCTACAAACATATTGAGATGCTCTCTGACTGTGCAAGGAAAAGAAGGGTAGCTTTCTATGGCCACGTTGCAAGATTGCCTCCAAACCAACTAACCAATTGTCTGTTCACCTTCTGGCAAAACAAGAAGCTTCGTAACAGTTGGTTGACAGAGACCGAGAAGGATATTAAAGAACTGGGAATAACAGATCTCAAAAACAGACAGTCTGTGAGACGCACCCTGAAGGAAGTCCGTGGATTTCAGGAAAAACCTCGAAGGAAAGGACAGAAGAGAGAAAGGAGTTACACCGGCAGAAGATGCGACAAAACTGGGCAAAGGTCAAAGCCCAACAGTTGAACAAGCGTGGTCCAAAGTAGGCCTATTCGAAAGAAGAAGAAGTACCCCGTACGAACTGCAGTTGCATCCATACCACAATCTAAAAGTGCAGGCATTGACTTGACAGATTATCCTAATCGACAAAAATTTAGACGATGGCTGCTGCTTCGTTGTGGCCAAGATCCATTGTTTGCGAGTCGGGTGCTCTTCACACATGAAGTAACCTTTGCACGAGATGGAATTATGAATTAACATAACATGTACTGCTGGACGGACGAAAATCCTAATACTGTTATGGTGAGGCATTGTGGTATCGGCAACGATTCTCCATTAATGTCTTCTGTGGTATTGTTGGCGATGTATTAATTGGTGAAGTTTAATCGACATTTTTTACCAGAAAGTTTTCCAAGTGCTTCTAGTGACTAGAGGTCAACTATGGTTCATGCACGGAAGTGTCGATCTGTATACTTTAGCGCGTTAGCGAGAGCTCACCTACATAACGTGGATAGGTGGATAGATGGAGGCTGTCCAGCTGTTTGGCCAGCGAGGTCACCGAACATGAACCCCTTGGACTACTTTTTTTGGGGTCACTTAAAAAACTTAGTTTATACACGGAACGGAAGAACTGCAGCGTCGTGTGAAAAATGGATGTGCAACCATTCAGGCCACCGCAGGAACTTTTTAACGTGTTCGAAGATCAATACTGCGACGTTCTGAAGTTTGTGTTGGGATTGAGTGACGACAATTTGAACAACTATTGTGAATTAACTATTACGTTTATGTGCTAATTCAAAACTGAAATAAGGATTTGTTGGTTTTTTTTTGACAGTATTTTTAATATTTTTTCATAATATTCCCAAAAATAATTTTAATTTTTTTCTCGCAAACTGTCATATTGAGCGACAGAAATAAAGAGCACCTTTTCAGTGAAGTTTTTGATTGCGCACAATTTCATCTATAGTCCATTTTTTTAAGAATGCAGTACAGGGAAAATAGGGCTTATTTGACCTTGTTCTCTGATTGGCTTAAATCGAGAAGTTCACACGGACGATATTTACTTCTCCATCTCAACCACTTTTCTCTCTTTCTTTTCACATGCATTTGCAGCTGTTAGTTGTCAATGGCTGCCGTGTCAATTCACAATTGTCATCTGATCTATTTGTAACATTTCGATTTCTTGCGTTTTTCTCCATTTATTTGTTTGTATTTTATTACTATTGTTGTCATTTGGAGTATTTAATCAATAATAATAAGATATTCAATGAAACCATTAATAAATTACCAATTTTATATTCAAGTAACTATATTTGAATTTAGCGCCAAATTTTGTAACTGGATTTGTCATAGTGTAAATCAGGTTTCTAATTACTGCATTCTTAAAAAAAATGGACTATAGTCAAGCATTAGCTAAATGTGCAGATGGAAATAATATTTGCAAAAATACAAAGATCGTTCCCTGTATGTACCGCTGCCACTGGTTGGCTATCAAGACGAAAATAAGCACAAACGGTAGTTCGGCACCAGTAACGAGTATACACAAAATTTGAATCAATTATCATTAGTTGCGTCTGAGATATTAGCAAAAATGTTGTGTCAGGCCCTTTTAAGGGCTCTACCTCAGTTAGTAAGCGTTTTCGGATCACATCTTCGGAGAGTTTTTTTATCTTATTTTGGGCTCTAGAACACGCCCTAGAACTTCTGCCGGAGATTTATGAAACACCCTGTATTTTAAAGAAGAGGTAACACATTTAAGACCTATCCCTAAAAATTTAGAAGGACGATTTGCTGCCATTCATCTTCAGACCTTATTAATATGACCATAAACAGAACTTATTAATAATAAAAAAGAGCATGTTTTGTATCCCATAACTAAATATTGCCATGTTGAACAGAAAAAGAAAAATTTGGTGAGAACTCAATAAAATCAATATACAAAAACAAACAAACAAAACAAAAGTCACACACTCGAAAAGCTATTGAAAAATAAAACACGAAACCAAACCATGCATTCCGTCACACAAAACCATGCGTCTCTAATTTTCAAAAAAATTACTTAAGATCTCAAAAAGAATCGGAATTAGTCAATAAGAGTGTGTAAACTTACGGGCGATCGCTCTAAGTCTTGTAATTGCTGGTGATCCTGGAGGACTATTAGGAGATATCACACCGCTGATAGGATTATGGTCAGTCGTGTGCTGAACTGTGATCGTGTGCCGAAAATCCGATGGAAAACTTATATTCGACCCTGGCTCTTTCTTTAATAATTTCAATCTGGACCTCTTAAATTTTCCTAAACAAAAAAAAAATAAAATCACTATATTATTTTTAATAATAATAATAAAAAATTTAATAATAATCACTATATTATTATTTATTCATATATTATTTATTTATATATTATTTATTTCATTTTTTAGACAGTTTGAGTCTAAAAAATAATTAAATATTTACCTTTTCGTTTAATTGGCGTTGGCGTCAGTTGTAATCGAATCATAAAATGCAATTCTCTCTCCAATAAGTCTATCTCTCTAGCCTGCAATTCCTGCTCCTTTTGCCTAAGCTGCTCTTCGTGCATTCTCTGCTGCAGTTGGGCCCTATTTAAATCCTCCTCTCTGTTTCTCAATTCCTAAATCACAAAAAAAAAACAATTTCGTATCAAATTTAATTTCAATTGAAACTGTTGCAAATCTCATACAGCAGAAAACACGCTATTATATACCAGGTGGTGCAAAAGTCTTGAACCGACGCGATTAGCCTTTAATTTGCGATTTGATGGTTCATGTCAGAAAGTTTGGCTGTTTTATTAACATGAATGAACTGTATGTACTTTCACGTGTAATCTAGATATATAAATGTTTGTCTTGACTGACTGACTCATCAAAGCACAGCTCTAACAGTTTAAGCTACGAACGTAATATTTGGAAGGGACGTTGCTTTTATGGCGTAACACTCACTTTTTTGTTCACTTCACGTTTTGGAAATCTTGTTTCTAAGAGGGTGAAAAGGGGAGCCAAAGACTAAGATATCTATCTTATAAGCGAAAAACGTTACAGATGTGAAATGTAGTATTAAGATTCGTTTTTAAAAATAAAGAGATACGTTAGAATTGGTGAAACCATCGTACGTTATAGATAATCATACAAACTTAAAACAAACGAAACACAGCCTGAATATATAAATATATTCAGCCTTTCCGGAGCTCTATAACAATTAATGAGTCTTTTTGGGACTACCAAAACAAATCTCACATGAAATTTGTAAGTTATTTTACAGCTTTCAGTCCACCTTCGTGGCACTCAACAAAAACCATAAAAATAACATTGTTTTTAAGATCATGTCTTTCCGATACCTTAAGTGGATAGCCATCTATGGACGCGTTTCGAGATTTATCTCTCATCAGCACAGCTTTGCTTCCATGAACAATAATTTGTAAACCACTCACTTAAAAACCCATGTGGTGTTTAGGGTTAGATGTTTATAATTTTGACATTTTGTGAGGGAGACATGAACTTAGCAATAAAGAGATACGTGTTTCAGAATTTTTTGGAAATCTGATTTCGGGGGCTGAAAATTGGGTTGTTGAATACTTTTATAAGTTATTTCTCTGAAACCGAATATGTTGGAATAGTCAAAATTGGAAGTTAGATTCCTCTTACAAAATAAAGAAATACGTGTTTTGCCATTTTCCGAAAATCTAGCTAATGCGGAATACTTATATCTCAAAAACTGGAGATGTTAGAGATCTAAAAACTAGTATTTAAATTCTTCTTTAAATATAAAGAAATGGGTGTATTACCGTTTTCCAAAATTTACGCTAAAAAAATGCAAAAAATAATTATTTAAAAACATAATGCTCATTTTTATATCTAACAAATGACAGGTGACATTTGAAAAACAGTTTATAATTACAATTTAAAATGTTAATTGCAAATAGAAATGTAAAAGATTTGATGACTCCATGTACAGGGTGTCTACAAAAGAATCATCGGGTTTTAAAAATACATATTTCACAAGGTTTTACATATATAATATTAAATGACACATGAGATTAAAGGTAAAATGTCCAGATTGCAGCACGAACTAAAGCCGGCTCCACACATTGGCTCACACGGCCAGGCCAATGTGTGTTCCAACATTTAATGTTCTTTCACACACCACAAGTGGGCGTCTACATATTGGCTCACAAGTGCCAACTTCTCAGTTCACAAGTTGTAGAGCCAATGGTAACATGTCTTCTTCATCCACACATTGGCCATGTGACGTATGCCACATCACATGGCCAATGTGTGGAGCCGGCTTAAGGATGCAAAATGGCGAGTATGCAGCAGAAAGCGTTTTGTGTGCTCGAATATGCAAGGTGTTTATCGGTTGTTATGGTGCAACGTGCATTTCGAGGACGGTACGGAACAGAACCACCAGGTCACCAGAGCATTGTGCGATGCTATCGACAATTCCAGGACACTAGTTCCATTAGTATGCGTAAAAGTACCGGAAGACCACGCGTTTCTGATGAAGCAGTGGAGGCGATTAGAGAACGTATCACGCGTAGGCCGCAACAGTGAACTCGCAGGATAGGTCGTGAACTTGGTATTCCATATCAAACTGTGTGGAAGATTTTGCGACGGCGATTGCAATTCAAACCGAAAGGAACCAAAAATATAATGTCTTCTGTGCAGTCTCCAAAAAAAAAAGTGTGCGGACCCTTTTTCTTCAATGAAAACACTGTGACGGGCACAACATACCTCGGTATGTTGCAGTTTTGGTTATTTTCGCAACTGACAGAGGATTCCAACAACTTCATATTCCAAAAAGATGGGGCTTCACCTCATTGGCATAATGAAGTGCGTCGCTATCTAAACGATGAACTTCCTCACCGCTGGATTGGGCGATGTGCTGTACAGAACTTGGTATTGTTCAGCTGGCCTCCCAGCTCATCCGATCTTACGTTTTGCGATTTTATTCTTTGGGGGTACATTAAAGATAGGGTTTACGTGCCACCAATACCATCAACACTGGGTGAACTCTGAGAACGCATTACTGCTGCTGTGAACAGTATCGACGGGGGCACATTGCAGCGTGTGTGGGCCGAACTGGACTACCGTTTAGACGTGTGTCGAGGAGCACACATCGAATATTTGTGATGGTATAATTTAAAACTTGGACATTTTTCTTTTACTTTCGTGTGTGATTTAATATAATATACGTAAAACTTTGTGAAATATATCTTTTTAAAACCCGATTATTCTTTTGTAGGCATCCTGTACAGTCTTGGGCTTGGACAAGTTAGCTACGTAAGGTTAGCTTGGGTTAGGTTAGCTTGAGTTCAAGGGCTACACGGGTCTGGTCAATTAGGCACTTATATGAAGAAAAACTGACAAAACGGCTAGAGGCAGAAACTGACAGAACGCAAGATAATACGGCAGAGGAAATGACGGACTACCAAATAGGAAGAAGAACGGTAACAGAAGGAAAGTTTATTGGTGGAACGAAAACATCGCCCAACTAAGGAAAAAATGTATCTCCCTGAGAAGAAAGTTCCAGAGGACTGTTAAAAAAATCCCGAATTTAAGGAAACAATAACTAAATCCCAGGAGGAATATAAGAACACGTAAAAAACCTTAAGAAGGGAAATAAATCACTCTGGAAGAAATTCACTCTGGAAGAATTCACTCTGGAAGAGCTAAAAATAGCAAAGGACCGCATCCGCAATGGCAAGGTGCAAAACTAGTCCTACTCAGGAAAAACTTAAATAACCCAAACGACGCCTCGGGAAGCAAGCCACTGTGTCTTCTGGATGTGGCAGGCAAACTCCTGGAGCAACTGCTGGTAGGAAGAATAAGAGCGGAAACAAACATGTCAGAGAGACACTTCGGATTCAGGCCAGGAATGTCAACGATAGACGCAATCGTAAAAGTGATAGAAGCGACGATCGCATCTAAAGCAGGAACGTGGAGGACAAGAGAGATCTGCATACTCATAACGCTCGACGTAAGAATCCGTTCAATTCAGTAAGCTCCCTCCATACCTACTCCGCATAATCAGAAGCTACACAGCATTCTCTGTGTACTTAAATAAAAAAAAAATACAAAATGGCTCGAGGCAGAAACTGACAGAACGCAAGATAATACGGCAGAGGAAATGGTGGCGGTCATCTCCAGAGTGTGCAATGATGTACTACCAAATAAGAAGAAGAACGGTTACAGTAGGAAAGTTTATTGGTGGAACGAAGACATCGCCCACCTATGAAAAGAATGTATCTCCCTGAGAAGAGAGTTCCAGAGGACTGTTGAAATCCCTAATATAAGGAAATGATAACTAAATCCCAGGAGGAATATAAGAACACGAAACAAACCTTAAAAATGAAAATAAATGTCTCAAAGAAGGAACATTGGTGGGGGGTATCTAGCCTTTAGTAGATACCCCTCACCAAAGCTTCCACTGGAAAAAATCAAGGAAATAACCAGCATTCTCTTTCCCACACGCAAAGCACCAAACTGGGTGCAGCCAACTGTAAACGACATCCCCGAATTCACTCTGGAAGAGCTAAAAATAGCAAGGCCCTAGAACCTGACGGAATTCCACCGGAGGTTATAAAACTTGCAGCGAGCAAGACACCCGAATATATACTCGCGGTTACGAATAGATGCCTCAAACTTGGACATGCCAAGATATATGGGAAGTTGAAAAACTAGTCCTACTCAGGAAAAATTTAAATAACCCAAACGAAGCTTCGGGATGCAGACCACTGTGTCTTCTGGATGTGGCAGGCAAACTGCTGGAGCAGCTGCTGGTAGGAAGAATAAGAGCGGAAACAAACATGTCAGAGAGACAGTTCGGATTCTGGCCAGGAAGGTCAACGATAGACGCAATCGGAAAGGTGATAGAAGCGACGAGGGCATCTAAAGCAGGAACATGGAGGACAAGAGAGATCTGCATACTCATAACGCTCAACGTAAGAAATACGTTCAATTCAGCAACATATCATGGACGAGGCGACAAAATTAGGACTCCATACCTACTCCGCATAATCAGAAGCTAGACAAGAGAAAAATAGTGATACAAGCAGAAAATGCAACAATGGAGCTCGAAATCAGCAGTGGTGTACCACAGGGCTCAGTATTGGGCCCAACTCTGTGGAACTGACTGCCCAAAGGAGCTGAGAGAGTCGGGTTTGCGGACGACTTGGCAAAACGAAGAACGTAGTAATGAACAAGGCAAATGAGGCAATGAGGCTAGTGGACGAGTGGCTAGATGAAAAGGAGCAAAAGTTAGTCCCAGAGAATACCGATGCTGTTGTACTCGCGGGCAGGAGACAGCTAAATGAGATAACCCTGAGTATTAAAGATGTCATAATAACACCGAAAAGGGCACCTAGAAAAAGTATCTAGGAGTTATTATTGACAAAAGCCTATCGTTCAACGACCACGTCTCAAAAGCGGCGGAGAAAGCACACAAAACGACCGCTGCGCTGGAAAGACAAATGCCATACGTGGGAGGTCCCACTGCCAGCAAAAGGAACTATTGTGTAGCACAATCTGTGATGCTGTACGGAACACCAAT
This sequence comes from Phosphuga atrata, assembly GCA_944588485.1. Taxonomy (NCBI): domain Eukaryota; kingdom Metazoa; phylum Arthropoda; class Insecta; order Coleoptera; family Silphidae; genus Phosphuga; species Phosphuga atrata. The sequence continues at coordinate 71,332,176 of OX155894.1, read as the reverse complement.
CTGGGAGAGGGCCATCACGGTACAGACGACAAAAAATAAGCTGGCGACAGTGCAACGAAAACTGGCCCTAAGAGTCAGTAGCGCGTATAGAACAGTATCTAGGGAAACAACATATATACGACGAAACGACAAAGGTAACTTGTCAAAACTTGGACATAAAAAGCTGCTAGAGATATGATGTACGAGACCTGGCAAAAGCAATGGGACAATGCAAAAAAAGAAATACCGACAAAATGTATTATACCAAACATCCAGAAATGGGCCACAAGGAAACACGGGGAGGTAAGCTACACGTCACTCAAGTACTTAGCGGCCGTTTCAGAAACTATCTGCACAAAATTGGAAAAGCGACGGACCTGTGTGAGTACTGTGGATCAGAAGAACGTTGCACATACGATTCTTGAATGCAAGCGCTGGGAGGAGGAACGCATGGACTTACCGAAGATTAAAGAGGTAAACGATCTAGCAAACAAAATGATGAAAAGTGGGGGAATATACAGGGAGTAATCCGGAAAATAATAACACGTAAGTTAGAAGACTAAAGGTCTCGCCAGAAGGGCGAAGTACACTACAGGAAAACTAGGGCGGTAAAAAACCGTCCGGGCTGCTCACCCTGAAGGAATCCGCAAGCGATACCGGGTGGCGCACATTTAAGCCAAGTGGAAAAAGGGGTTTAGTGAGCGAGAGCCTCACACACAGGCTGGTAGAGCTTCCCCCAAACTCCATATAAAAAAACCTTAGGTTTTTCACAGTAGTTTCCTTTAGCTCGCAGTGGGACCTCCCACGTTTGGCATTAGACTTTCCACCGCAGCGGTCGTTTTGTGTGCTTTCTCCGCCGCTTTTGAAACGTGGTCGTTGAACGATAGGCTGTTGTCAATAATAACGCCTAGATACTTTTCTGTCCCTTTCGGCGTTATTATGGAATCTTTAATCCTCAGGGTTATCTCATTTAGCTGTCTCCTGCCTGCGAGTACAACAGCCTCGGTCTTCTCTGGGGCTAACTTTAGCCTGAGTAGGACTAGTCTTGCAACTTTCCATATATCTGTGTCAAAGTGTCCAAGTTTCAGGCATCTATTCATAACCGCGAGCAGGGCCGGCGTGAAGGGTGGGCGAACTGTGCGACGGAACAGGGCCCCGCGCCTGTTCAGCCAGTTGAGTTGATATTTTGTCTGTAGGTCTGGGATCGGCATCTATTGGCGCGCGCAGCCTCCTTCGCCGCGTCTGCTGCGTCGGACACATTTACCGCTTAATTGAGTTGCTACTTTAACTACGGCCTACGTATACTACTACTCCTAACTAAAACTGATATAACAAGTCTAGGTAAATTATTTTCTAATCCACTCTCAATATATAAAAGGTCCCCGTTTAATTATTTTGCGTAGGCCCCCGCTTCATTATTTTGCACAGGGCCCCGCAAAATATAGCGCCGGCCCTGACCGCGAGTATATATTCTTGGGTGTCTTGGTCGCTGCAAGTTTTATAACCTCCAGTGGAATTGCGTTAGGTCCTTGCAAAATTCAATCTTGTTAAAAATAGAAGTTTGGAAAAATATAGATAATATCCAAACTAGATAAACAATGCAAATAAAATAGATATTACCTGGTAGATAACTAAATTTTCTATAACTTTTGTTTGTTTTCCTAGTTTTCCTAGATTCAACCTAGTTTCCTAGATATATGTTAATACATACGGAAAAATATCCAATACGTTGCTCTTTGGAAAACCCTAATTAACTAGAATTTTAGATATAATTAGGAAACAAATGACATATTATCTGGTAGATAACTTAATTATCCACCAATATTGTTCAAGATGTTTTACCAGAATCCAGTTAGTTTACTATATATTATCTAGCAAACTTATATATTATCGCAAAAATTTGGAAAAATATAGACAATTTAAAAACTAGATAAACGCTACAAATAAAATAGATAATATCTGGTAAACAACTAAATTATCTATAACTTTTGTTTGAATTTTTTTCCTAAATTCAAGCTAGTTTCATAGATATAGTCTGTAGTTCATAGTGTTGAAAACTGGGAGCAATCTACTAATGTCGCATGATTGTGATGGTAACAATATGCGAGTGCCGTTGCACATATCAAAGCTCAAACCTTGAAGATGAAGTCCACACACTCGATCATGTTTAATAAGATTTGAAAATTGTTTCGAGGGCCGGATAAAATCAAGTTGAAGGTCAGATCCGGCCCGCAGGACCCCGGAGTCGCATGATTGTGATGGTTACAATATGCGAGTGCCGTTGCACATATCAAAGCTCAAACTTTGAAGATGAAGTCCACACACTTGGTCATGCTTAATAAAATTTGAAAATTGTTACGAGGGCCGGATAAAATCAAGTTGAAGGTCCCGCGGGCCGGATCCGACCTTCAACTTGATTTTCAAATCTTACTTACGGTCTATCCCAATATTAGTCTTCACATTACTCAAATGATAATCAATATTTGATAAACTTATCTGACCTTAATTAAATTGACTGATTCATTACTTTTGCACCACCGGCGTATTTATTTTAGGATACAAAGAAATCTACATACAATTGCAAACCTAATTTTGTACGGGCCAAATTATATTTACCTCCTCGAACGATTTACAAGCCTGTGGATAGCAGCAAAAGAAAAAATGAACAAAAAGTTTTTTTGAAAAATCAAAAGAAGCACCGCTTTGTTGAGAGTGATCCGGCAATGCGCTTACCTTCTCCTTCCGCCGCAGTTCCAAGAGGACTTCCTCGATCTCCTGGCGCCAATTGTCTTGCATAGTGTGAAAGCTCTCGTGCGGAGTCTTCGTGAACGAGGATTGCTCTATGTGGTGCAGGTCTTCTAAAACTTCGTCGAATGTCGGCCGCTGATGCGGATCCGACTCCCAACAAGCTACATCACAAAAAAAGTTTTTGTAGTAAAACCATTCAATAACCGGTAATTAAAAATTTTACAAATTAAAATATTTATAGTATGAGAGAAACTAACTTATAAATATTAATAAAAGTGTATCTATTGGAAGAGGACAAAACAGCTAGAAGTGCGACGTAATAAAAAGAGAGAAGAAGAAATGGGAAAATCCGTTTGTAAAAAGCAATAACTTTATTAGTCTCGAAGATAATTAAGGATTCACTGCACGACTACACAACTTAAAAAACACCATTGCATATATTGAAGACTATCACTACTATAACCAAACATTTTAAATTACGTTAAGCTAAATAAAATATATATGAAAAAACACGTTTTTATTTATATGCACTAAAAAGAGAATTTTTTCCGTTTTGACTATAAATAAAAGCGTGGAGCGTTATCTTCATTATCGGCGCTCCACGCTTTTATTTATAGTCAACACAGAAAAAAAATGTGTTTATGATTACCTTCCATAGGATCTTAAGATCACGCAACTTAAAAAATACCATTGAATATATTCAAGTCTATAAGTACTATAAAAAAACATTTTAAATTACGTTAAGCTAAATAAAATATATATTTAAAAAAAACTTTTTAAAAAACCACGTTTTAATTTGAATGCACTAAAAAGAAGAAAATATTTTTTTTCGTGTTGACTATAAATAAAAGCGTGGAGCGTTATCTTCATGGACGCTCCAGGCTTTTATTTACAGTCAACAAGGGAAAAAATGTGTTTATTATTACCTTCCATAAGATCTTTCCAAGGCTGTGGACAAGTACTAGGTATTGGCAAAGTTAACTTATTGGCAGCAACGCCGTAAGCTACAGCCAACGTGTCTATTCCTTTGTAGGGCGTTTCTCCGGTTAATAGTTCCCAAAGCAGGACTCCGTAGCTCCAAACGTCGCTGGCTTTAGAGAACGTGGAATTTCTGATGACTTCCGGTGCCATCCACGCGTAAGTTCCGGCCTGCGACATTCGCGTGGTCTTGTAGACTTCCCGTGCTAGGCCAAAGTCGGTGATTTTTAACGTTTTATATTGTAGGTCGTCGTTTTCTATTGTTTCACTTAATAATACTGAAAATATATAAAAATAAATATTATTAATAAACCATTAATTACAGTTGAAAACACTTAACAAAAGTACAAAAAACATTCTCATTATTTTGTATTTTTTTTTATCTTACGTTAGATTTCTAGTATTTGCGATTGCGAAATTCTTGCGATTGCCGATATCACAAATCGATATCTCGAAAACGGTTACGGGTAATTAAAAACGGATTACGGAATTGTTTTCAGAAGTTTTTGTTCCTATCAACACACACCGATCTTCGACGTAAAATGTATTGGTTTTCAAGATCTTTACGCGAGCGCCAACATTTCTTGAATTTTCGCTTCAATTTACTAGGCCTTATCTCGTGAAGAACCATGCAATGTGATTACATTGCATGGTTCTTGCTGATTAGCAAGAAAATCCATAAACGACATTATAACATTTATAATGTCGCATGATTGTGATGATAACAATATCCAAGTGCCGTTGGACATTTCAAATGTCAAACACTGAAGACGAAACCTTAAAGATGAAGTCCACACATTCGATCGTGTTTAATAAGATTTGAAAATTGTAACGAGGGTCGGATAAAATCAAGTTGAAGGTCGGATCCGGCCCGCGGAACCGCCAATAGCACAAATCGATATCTCAAAAACGATTAAGGAAAATAAAAACGGTTTACGGCAGAAATTCTTGTTCCTATCAACACACACCCATCTTCCACGCAAAATGTATTGGTTTTCACGAACTTTACGCGAGCGCCAACATTTCTTGAATTTCAGCTTCAATTTAGTAGGCCTTATCCCGTGAAGAACAATGTAATGTACCTAATCAGCAAGAAAACCTATATACGACATTATAACTTTATAATTGTGATGGTAACAATATCCAAATGCCGTTGGACATTTCAAAACTCAAACCTTGAAGACCAAACCTTAAAGACAAAGTGCACACATTCGGCCGTGCTTAATAAGATTTGAAAATCGTTACGAGGGCAGGATAAAATCAAGTTGAAGGCCGGATCCGGCCAGCGGGACCGCCGATAACACAAATCGATATCTCGAAAACGGTTACGGATAATTTAAAAACGGATTATGGCATTGTATGTAGAAGTTCTTGTTCCTATCAACACACATACACACCTATCTTCCACGCAAAATGTATCGGTTTTTAACATTTCTTGATTTATCGCTCCAATTTACTAGGCCTTATCTCGTGAAGAACAATGTAATGTATTTAGCAAGAAAACCCATACACGACATAATGTCGCATGATTGTGATGGCAACAATATCCAAGTGCCGTTGGAGATTTCAAATCTCAAAACATTGAAGACTAAACTTTAAAGATGAAGTCCACACATTTGATCGTGTCCAATAAGATTTGAAAATTGTTACGAGGGCCGGATAAAATTAAGTTGATGGCCGGATCCGGCCCGTGGGACAGCCGATAACACAAATCGATATCACGAAAACGGTTACGGATAATTAAAAACGGATTACGGCATTGTTTGCAGAAATTCTTTTTCCTATCAACACACACCGATCTTCCAAAATGTAATGGTTATCACGCCAGCGCTAACATTTCTTGAATTTGCGCATCAATTTACTAGGCCTTATCTCATGAAGAATGACGGTAACGAGTGATTGTAACGATATCCAAGTGTCGTTGGACATTTCTACTCTCAAACCTCAAACTCTCAAACCTTGAAGACGAAACCTTAAATATGAAGTTCACACATTGGGTCGTGTTTAATAAGATTTGATAATTGTTACGAGGGCCGGATAAAATCTAGTTGAAGGCCGGATCCGGCCCTCAGGACCGCGGGCCGGATCCTACCTTCAACTTGATTTTATCCGGCCATCGTAAAAATTTTCAAATTTTACTTATGGTCGATCCTAATATTAATCTTCATGTTACTCACAAGATAATCAATATTCGCCAACGTTTCTTGAATCTTCGCAAGAATTTATCAATTTTTTTTTAGCATTGTTTGCAGAAGTTCTAGTTCCTATCAACACAACACAAATGTATTGGTTTTTAAGATTTTTACGCGAGCGCCAGCATTTCTTGAATTTTCGCTTCAATTTACTGGGCCTTATCTCGTGAAAAACAATATGATGTAATCAGCAAGAAAACCCATATACGACATTATAACATTTATAATGTCGCTTGGTTGTGATGGTGTCCAAGTGCCGTTGGACATTTCCAATCTCAAACCTTGAAGATGAAGTCCACACGCTCGGTCATGTATAATAAGATTTGGAAATTGTTACGAGGGCCGGATAAAATCAAGTTGAAGGCCGGATCCGACCTTCAACTTGATTTTATCCGGCCCTCGTAACAATTTTCAAATCTTCCTTACGGTCTATCCTAATTAGTCTTCAAATTCCTCACAAGATAATCAATATTCGCCAACGTTTCTTGAATTTTCGCATGAATTTATAAATTTTAGTAGGCTATATCGCGTGAAGGGAAGCTAGTACAATGCAATTTGCGTATTTGTAAACAGCAAGAAAAATACAGTCGAACTTCCATAACTCGAACTTCTGTAACTCCAATTTTTCTATAACTCGAATATTTTTTGAAATTCATACATTTAGATAGCATTTTACATATAAATTAACTACCTTAACTCGAATTTTTCTATAACTCGTAGTAAAAATGTGTACAATGGTAAAATTTTACATACAAAATAATCTCTATAACTCCAATTTTTTAACCGCCGCGTATTTTCCATAAACCATCGATAGTGTCGATAGTGTAATGCTCCGGCAGATTAGCAAACATTTTATTTTTCATATTTTATGATCACCAAAAACTCGAATAAAGCAAAACTAAGAATTTATCAGCGTGTGTGCTTTAGGAAAATTACGACAGGATATTATTCTCTCGAGAATCGGTAATCCAAAAAGAGACGATATAATCGAAGATCACCAATATTATGCAAAACAATTAAAAATTACTGACGTTTTAAAAAAATAATATATTAATTAAAATTATTTTTAATTAATTATAATTATATTACATATTAATAATCTATACATATTTCTTTTTTGTTTATAAATATATTCATGTACATATGTATTTACTTTGAATAAATTGTGTATAGTGTATTTTACTCATTTTATAGTTATGTATTTCTATTACTCCAGTTTTCTATAACTCCATTTTTTTTTCATGAACTATGGCAATTCGACTTAGGGAAGTTCGACAGTACTTCCAAACCCATTTTTATATTTTGCAATAACTTAAGAAATAGCGATTTCTCTCTCTTCGTGGCGCTACAGTCCTATTTGGACCTAGGCCTTCTCCCACTGCCAACACTTGTACTTGGTGTCTTGATCTTACACAAGTGTAGGGAGCCCGAAGTTTGACACCTTGACTACTAGACCACCACCGCCTCAATAGCGATTTCAGCAAAACTAATTTTCTTGTATTTTCCGCCTAATTCTCAATGGGATAACTTTCGATCGGTTTTTGGTAGGAACATCTAGTTTTGCTATTGTATTCAGCATGTTGTAATTAGTCAGAAAATATATAAAGTTTTCAACATTTTGAAAATCGTCTCGACCCAGGCATCGTATATGATATGGCAAAATATACAGTGCCGAACAAAAAATTTAGATCACTTAAGAAATTGCGACTAAGACTGGGTTGATAAGCAGAAGACCCGCATCCGAACAAAAACGAGTCACCACCCAAATGACCGCTTTTTGGTGTCCGCAAGTTTGCGAAATAGAACATCTCCTGCGGTTATGCTACGAAATCAACTTCAAGAAGTTAGATTCAATGCCAATGTTAGTGAATGGACCGTTAGAAGGTTTCATGCTGCTGGATTATCTTGTAGAATAATGGCTAGGTGCACCATTACAATGCCGGCTTCGAATTGCAAGATTGGCTTTTGCCAGAAATCACTTGGCATCGAATAATGCTGACTGGAGCAACGACCTATTTTCAGTTGAGTCGCGATTTTGCCTCACTGGGCCGGACGGATGTCTACGAGTATAGAGAAGATTCGGAGATAGATGGAGCATATCTTAGGCAAGCGCCTTCCATTTGGCGGTGGCTCGGTTATGCTTTGGACAGGAATTTCTTATCGTTGAGTTGGTCTTCATACATAATGGTTCTGTGTCATCTCGCTCTGTCATCATACATTACGGAGGTTCTAGACGATCATGTTATGCCTTTCATGGTCACTATGGATGAGCATGGTATTTTCAAGCAAGATAACTAGACTTCACACAGCCAAAGTTGTCAGAGAATATCTGGGCGAGGTGGGAATTAGGCGGTTTGAATGGCCAACACTCAGTCCAGACACGAAGCCCATCGAACATGTTTAAGATGAGTTGGGACGACGTTTCCGAAACCATACAACTGCAATAACTGACATGAACGACCTTAACAAACAGATCACACACTTCTTGCATCAGGCAGCTGAAAGTTACGCTGTAAAGAAATCCAAAAGGACAAATAAACTGAGCGCCAAAACTCTCGCAATGCTGGAGCGTAGACGGGATTTGATTGTATGCGAAAAAAGAGCAGCAACAGAATACACGGAGACAAACAAAGCAGCCAGGCGAATGGCAAAGGAAGCATACATTCCAAATAACACAAAAAGTCTTAGAACAAACAGCACAAAGACCCGAAGGTGTCCAGGAGGCTGGCAACAGACACAAAAAAGGAAAGAGCTAAAATCAAGGACAGGCATGGAAGCCAAGAGCCAAAAGTAGAGAGCGACATATCAGAACAAGATAGACAGAAGAAAATCATTTACGTAAACTCCGAGCACATGCCAGAAATTACATAGGCCAGAATTAGAGCTGCGCGACACCACACAAAGAACGGGAAAGCGCCCGGCGACGACGGGATAATTAGACACGTTAACCACACAACTGCTATTCCTGTTTAACAAATGCCTGAAAGAAGAGAACATTCCTGAAGACTGGACAAACGCGTTGGTGGTACTAAGGTATTCACAAAAAGGGGGACACAGAAAACCTGGAGAACTACAGACCAATCAACTTACTGTCCCAAACTTACAAACTGTTCACAAAAATAATATCCACTTGGATTACCTCGGAGCTGGACTACTACCAACCCAGCGAACAGGCAGGATTTCGCAAGGGATTCAGTACAACCGAGCACCTACAAACAATGAGAGTACTCATTGAGAAGACCACAGAATACAATGTGCCTCTGGATTCCCGAAAAGCCTTTGACAGAGTAGAAATCTGAGCACTCCAGCAAGCCCTAAAAAATGCCAAAATTGACCATAGGTAGGCAAACTTGATCAACAATCTCTACCGCAGCGCCACACTACAAATCCAACTGCACGAACCATCCGAAAAAGTGAGAATCAGGAGGGGTGTACGACAGGGAGATCTGGTGGTCTTGGAAGATGCACTAAAAACAATTGATTTCAATAACCGAGGTATTAACATAACGGGTGAGAAACTCAGCTGACTAATGATTGCCGACGATATAGCACTGATAAAAAAAAACTACAAAACCAGCATTAGAGCAGTAATAATATACGCAGCAGAGACAATGTGCCTGACCAAGAGAGACGAAGAAAGAATGAGAATACTGGAAAGAAGAATTATAAGAACACTGGGCCCAAAGAAAACACAAGGGCAAGAACACAGACCACTAAGAAATGAAGAAATAAAAAATATCCAAGAAGAGGAAGACATAGTGAAATTCATAAAAGCACGAAGGCTCAGCTGGTATGGCCATATTCAAAAAACCCAAGACTCCATAACGAAGAGAATTACAAACTGGAAACCACCACTCAGTAGACCAAGAGGAAGGCCGAAAATAAGATGGAAAGACCAAATACACGAAAATATGCGAATAATGGAAGTCACAGAATGGAAGAAGAAGGTGAAAGACAGGAAGGAATGGAAGAAAATAGTACAAGAAACAGAAACACACAAGAAGCTATGAATGGAAAATATTACGCGGATTACGCGAACTGATCCACCGCAACAAAAGGATCAAAGAGCTCCAGAATGGAGCGGCCAATACCCCACAAGGGGTCTATGGCCATATGTATAGCACTGATAGCCAGGAACAAGAAAGAACTCATCACACTCATCGACGATATCTACAAAGTCACGAAACGCATAGGATTGGAAATTAACTTTAAAAAAACCAAATACGTGACGTCAGATAGAGAAGATGAAGAACAAATTACCATCGAAGGTAACTTAATTGAGAAAGTACAAACATATAAGTATATTGGGCAAACACTAACAATAGATAAGGAAAATCAAGAACTAGAGGCAAAAGAGAGGATCAGATAAACCTGGGCGGCTTACAGCAAGATAAAAGATATACTAGCGCTGGACATCGAGTTAAAAAGCGCCCTATACAATCAGTGCATACTACTGGCCACTTATGAATCGCAAACCTGGGCAATTACCGAAACAATATTGGAAAAGCTAAGGGTCAATCAAAGAGCAATCGAAAGACGCATACTAGGAATATCACTGAGAGACAAGAAAAGAAACGATTGGATCAGAGAGAAGACAAAAGTAAGGGATGTAACAAATGAAATACTACAGCAGAAATGGAGTAGGGCCGGCCATGTCGCAAGAAATGAAGACAAATGGAGCGGAAAAATCATAAGATGGAGACCATGGATCAACAGAAAAAGCGCAGGAAGACCACAGATGCGATGAAACGACGACATGAAACGAACGGAAGGCATTACCTGGTACCAAGCGGCCCAGAACAGAACTACGTGGAAGAACAAGAGCAAAAAAAATCTGAAGACATACACCAGCTCCAAGAACTGCCCAAGAACTGACCAAAATTTGATTCTTAATTTAATTGAAAGTATGCCTCGTCGCTATTAACGTTATTAATGATTATTCTTTTTAATTATGCTTTCCAATTCAATACTCAATATTTATTTTTTCTATTGTGCGTCTATAATGAAGTCATTAAGGCCACTGTAAATTTTTTGAAAAATCGATTTTTTTTTTATTGGCTTAAAAAATAGTTTAAACCCTCTAGAATAAGAAAAAAAAGGTCCTGTGCGAAAAAAAAATTGTTGTCCTTAGGAAATGAAGGTCGCCGCCAAGCGTGTCAAAACTTGCTCCGAAACGACTACCTGCGGTAATGACGAAAAGGGACGACACAATAGGTATATAGCATGAAGAAAGCAGCGCAAGAAGAGAAGGAGGAAAGCCAGAAAAATGGACAAACTGACGGAGTAACGGTTTCCGGTGATGGCTCATGGCGAAAACGCGGATTTTCATCGCTTTTTGGAGTCACGTCATTGATCGGCTGGTCATCTGGAAAAATAATCGACGTCGAAGTGAAATCAAAGTATTGCAAATCATGCGCACTGGAAGTCCAAAAACGGAACAACGGAATTCGAGGAATGGCAAATAAGTCACGCCGATGAATGCCAAGCCAATCACGAAGGATCATCGGGAAAAATGGAAGTCGATGCTGTCGTCGAAATGTTCCAACGCTCAGAAGATTTATACGGAATAAAATACTGCAATTATATCGGAGATGGCGATTCCAAAACTTTCAAAGGCATCGTGGATTCGAAGCCTTATGAAAATGTTGATGTTAAAAAAAAAGAGTGCATAGATCACGTGCAAAAAAGAATGGGAACTCGATTGAGAAACTTAAAAAAAGGAACAAAAGGTCTCGGGGGAAGAGGAAAACTCACTGCCAAATTGATTGACGAACTAAGCATTTATTACGGCTTAGCAATCCGTCGAAATCCCTATTCCATCAAAAATATGAAAAATGAGGTCTGGGCAACCCTTTTTCACAAAATGACAACGGATGAAAAGCCTCAGCACGAAAAATGTTCGGAGAATTGGTGCAGTGGGATCGCTGTTTGCATATTCAATGGCGGCCTTACCAACGTCTTGCAAATATTCAAGATGTTGGAGGTGGAAATTGGTGTACAGTTATATAATTTCTGCATCTAAAGCGACGCCAAACGCATCACGCACGCGGAGACATCTCTGAGCGACGCGGCTAAAAGTGCGCGCGCGCTCCAAAAATCAACCAGGAAAGACGAAGAAGACGAAAATTTGGCTATCGAAGGACAAATGTATGGTGCTGGGATTGCAGACTAACGGTAAAAAAATTTTTTAACTTCTTTTTTTAATTTTTTTCAATAAAAAACTATTCGCAAAACTTTAAACGCGTTTTTCTCGAAACATGGTTTTTCAAAATGGCACGCAGCATAACTCGAACAATTTTCATTTTTTTTACTTGAAATTTTAACCAGATGTGAACATTTACATTATCTTGAGAATGTCGATCGGAATTTTTAAGAAATTTATTTATTGATTTTTTATTAACAAAAAACTTGCCGTTTTTTTCGTCAAAAATCAATTTTTTTTTTCAAACGCACGCCAAATCCACAAAAATTGATACTTTTTAAAATCCGATCGACATTCTCTAGCTATAGCCCTCTAGATTAATGGTTTTTTTGTTTTGTTCTAGATTCAAAAATGCACCAGTGGTGCTGCGTGCCGCGGAGCCCTGGAAGCAAAACATGTCCCGGGAAGATAGCTGTGGAACCGCCATTTTGTTTTTTTTTTTACTGTTAAAAATTTTTATAATAAAGGTTAATGTATGCCTGATAACACCATTAAAAGTTTTTTTTCAAATACCTTCAATTTCGGGAGCAAAAAATTAGTGAAAAAACCTTTTTTTTTGGGCCGTTACAGTGGCCTTACCCCTTAAAGCACTTATATGTGTTCGTTAATAGCTCTCCGAATGCGATACAATTTTCTCAATATGTATTGGCGATTTTTTTTATTTAGAAATGGCGTAAAAGGGCGCACAATAGAAAAACTTGAATATAAAAACTCGTCCATAAGACGTTTTTCGCACTTGTCTATTAGAATGGACTAAACATGGACGCGTGCTGAAAAATCGCGCATATTGAACTCGTTCTTTAATATACCATTAGCCTACAGATTTATTAATTTTTAATATATTTAGCCTTACAAACAGAAAATTCCACGAATACTTCAAATTATTTGCAACTTCTTTAGTGACCTAAATTTTCTGCTAACCAGTGTAAGATAAGTAATAGCAAAATATAAGATAAGTAATACTTTTTATACCGTAGACGTATAAAGGTTGTGAAACGTTGTCTTAGAACATAAAGGTCGTCACAAAAGGACTGAAATTAAATAATTAATAATTAATCCCACGGTCCACTTACTTCTTGTGTGTAAACATAATTCCCTTCTCTCTCGACAATTTATTCATCGGGACATTTACTAAATAATGCTTGAATAAACAAACGTTCTGCTGCAGAATTTATCTGATTGTGAGTTGACTATATGAGGTCGGCATACGTAATTGAATGTTGTGGCTTGCAGACACACGTACGAATTGATAACAATTTATCAAATTATTAAAACAAATTATGCAGAGCCTCATTGAAAGAGCGTCTTCAAATAATTTTATACGACACAGGCTTATTAAATTATTTGTGAATACCATTCCATTTTCTTATACAACCCCAAATTTATTTAGAAAAACGTATAACAACATGTCGTCTATATGTCTGCAGTTTTAGTTGTCAACGTAAGTGTACGTGTACGACCGGTTTATGCCATCTGCATTGTCGCAACGTATTTTTATACTCCGACGTTAAGCTGTACGTGCTTCTATTTTTAATAAGCGATATAGTCCTAAAATAAAGAAAAATGTTCCGACTCCTGTTAGTTCAACACTTGATTACAGAAGGAAAGACATTTGGGAATTTCATGTAAACATATGGAATAACTCATGTGACAATTCATATGGGACATTGGTATGTAAACATATACGAACATATACGCTTGTAGAACAGTGCTTATAAAACAGAACAAGGAATACGTTATTACAAAGTGGACAAAATTGGTAACAACCTACAATGCAGAAGTAGTCCATAACCTATACAGGGTTTAATAAAAGGATTCTCTGGGGGGAGTGTGGAAGTCATAAAATTTTGTGCGCAATAAATAATTGAATTGCTTCCCTTGTAGATATAGAGAACATCCAGAGCCGAGCGATATTTTATTGACGCAAACAGGTCGTGAATTTTTCTTCTGTGGTGTATTTGTGCGGCGAGTGATCTAGGTCACAGAGAATTCGTCGGGGGATACGAAACGGAATTGTGGATTGGTGCATATTTAAAAATTCTGTTTATTTACACGTCTTATTACTTACACGAAACATTTGTAAATTGACGATGTGGTTTAAGTGTATTTAATAGTAAATAGAATGCGCATACATCACGCGTCCCACTCATACCTTCCGAGTATTAATAAAATTGTAGTAATTCTCACTAGCAATTCTCTCGTGCCGCTTCCACTAATTCGAATAATTGAGTTTGTTATTTATATTTTCCCACACAAAATAAAGGGTTTCTCAATAGGGACATAACAATTTTGTTTTATAATACGGAACATAACAAACTTTTTTATGATCAAAAGTCAAAAGATCAGTCAAGGTTTTACATTGTTATCATGGTGTAGTTCACGAACGAGCATAGTTTGGAAATCGGTAAAACTTACTACCGAAATTCTGAGCCGGTAGTCGCTTCTTACTGCAATTTTTCGTCGAAATAATCGTCCCACCAAACATCTTATTTGTTTATTCATAAGCATAACTTATGTGGCCAGCACTCCGTCCAGATGGACACTATGCTGGTTATTGATTACAATAATAGTTTACAGTTTAAATAGTACTTCAGTACTAAACTCTAAAGATCATGATCTAGTCTTTTTAATTTTGCGCTGTTTATATTAAATGTCTGCCACCATTCACTATTTTTATCAATTATGATGAGGTCCTCCTCGTTCCTTGGCAAGGGACGTCCTGCCGTAGTCATGCTTATTTCGGTTTGTTGTCGCCAGTTCTCTGTAAGCGGGCATCTAAAGAGTACATGTGCGGTTGTATCATCCTGTCCGCATGTGCAGAGCGGAGATAACCTCGAATCTATGTACATAAGCCTTAAAAATACCATGGCCAGTTGTGGCCTTATCCAGTTGTGGCCTTATCCCATCGCTCTTGCCACTCTCTATGGATATTAACTGATAGTTCTGTTTTTATTGCCTGACCAGATACTTTATTGTACGCGATTGGCAATTGGTTTATGTCGCTGGTATTCTCTATTCCTGAAGCCTGCTTTGCAAGATAATCCGCTGTTTCGTTTCTTCTATGACCTACGTGAGTCTTAACCCAGTGCACCCGAAGATTAGATCTTTGTCGGATTTCATGTGCCAGCAGCCATGTCTCCAAAAGGAGCTCGGTTGGTTTTGTTATATATTTTAAGGCATCGAGAGCGGATCTGCTGTCCGAGAGGAAACCGCGCGCTGGAGACACTTACCGTATGGTCGGCCGAGACCAAACTAAAATTTAATGCGGCAAAGGCAGAGGCAATTTCCTTCGGCAAAAAGCCCAACCAACAGAATCCCGTTTTTAAAATAGGTGGCAAATCAATCTATTGTTCCCCTTACATCAAATATCTGGACATTTATATCGATACGTCTTTAAAATTTAAAGAACACTCAGGCGTGCGGGAAAGCAAAGCAGATCGGTTTCAGAGTTAGCGCCGCGTCAATGAAAGAGTGGGGTCTTGGTAGGTCGGCCATGTCTTCTATATATAAGGGAGCTGTCGAACCCTGTCTGCCACCACAAGACGGCGGCATAGCTGGGCGAAAACTCAAGACCGCCAAACCAGCACAGGACACATGATACTGTCTGCTGTACGGAGCGCCGATATGGTATAGTGCATGCGGAGTACGAAAACGGCAAAAGCTCCTCAGTGTGCAGCGCGTCTGCCGCGAAAGCGTATAAAACCGTCTCGGGCGACGCTGCCTGCGTCATGTCGGGGCTCTTGCCGGCAGACTTGCGAGCGGCAGATCTAACAAAGATACATCTGCTGCGCGAACTAGATGAGATTGAGCTTACCGAGGCCACGGGCCTCACAATCTCACCGGGCGACATCGAAACTAGAGTCTACATTCAGGAGATGGTGCATCCCGCGGAGATCGGGTTGATAAAGTATACACTGGGTGAGGCAAATGCGCATTCAGTCATGTTGTTCACAGACGGTTCTAGGTGGGAACAGGGAGTAGGTGCAGCTTTCGCGGTGTACTCAGACGAAATTGAGATAAACTGCGAAAACATGCGTTTCGCAGATTTCTGTTCCATATTTCAGGCCGAATTAATTGCGGTAAACCGAGCGCTTGTGTATATTAGATCTAACATTAATGACTTCGCTGGCAGTTCCATTCTGTCTGACAGCAGATCCGTTATAGAAGCTCTACAACACCTGTCAGCTCCTACGGAACTAGTCGTAGAAACGTGGGAGATCGCACGCAAGATATCGCAGCAAATAGAAGTGCGCTGGCACTGGGTTCGAGCTCATAAAGGATCAATCGGAATCGAGAAAGCAGATGCTGCGCTGGCCAGACTGGCCTCGGGTATAGATGCTCCTAAGGAGCCAGGAACTCAAGTTCCTGTACTTTTTAAAAAAATATCCCACATAGATGTGAGGAGCAGACCCTCTCCATTGTTTTTCATTGAATGGCAAACACGTTGGGAGAACACCCAAAACGGAAGCTGGACCAGGAATTTCATCCAATCGATTAAAGACTGGATGGAAATGGACCTGGCGCTATCACACCAAGCGGTCCAACTCATCACGGGACACGGGAACTTCAATTCCTACCTCCATCGGATTGGAAGGAGGGAATCGCCGGACTGCGGCTGTGGTGAAGTGGACTCCGTTGCTCATGTATTATTCAGCTGCCCGATGACTAGAGAATGGAGAGACCAGACCGAGATCGCGATGTTCAACGCCGGATGCACTTGGCCCAGAAGAGAAGAGGAAATAAAGGACTCAAAGCTACACAAGACCTGGTGAAAGACGTTCGACACCTGCGCCAGACGCCTCAACCGACTAGACCACGACCTGCCCTAATACCGCATCGTCCCCAGTTAGTATAAACTAATTTCAGAATCCATCCCCCTGTACTCAATGAATTGTAAATCGAATAAAAACTTAATACTGGCGTTCAATTTATTTACCCTTCCTAATTCTTCTAGGTCAACATCAAATGCCACTGCCATAATAATATATATCCGATATAATCTGTTACCATCATTCTGCATTACCTACTCCATTTTATTTACCCTATATTATACTCATCCTTCCCTACCCTATCCTACTATATTTTATTTATCCACCCTAGATTAATTTAGTTTAGTTTTTTTTCTTTAGTTTAGCTTAGTTATTACCATTTCTATTCTTATTTTTAGTACTAGATAAACCTATGTTAAGTTACGTTAGACACTTAGAAATAAGCTAGTTAAGATAACCGGCTCAGTGCGAAAGCGGAGAGCCGGCAATGTATGTATTTTACATTATAAATAAATACTATGTCCGAGAGGATTGAACATTAAGGGATTGATCTATGCTCGAATCTACTGTACGTTAGCGCTCTGTTGATGGATAGGAGTTCCGCCTGGAAAATGGAACAGTACTTCTCTAGTCTTATAATCTCATGATGTACCTCGACCTCTTCAATATATACCGCAAATGCGCCAACTTCAGATTTCGATCCATCAGTATTGAATGAAACGCTTGTAGTGTTGTTATGCGTTAAATCGTTATCTAATGGTATAAATTCTGCCGGGTGTTTAATGTGAAGCATACAGACTTTCTGTTCCATTAGATTTGGAGACACGTCAATCCCGCTCACATCTTTTAGTGTAGCCTCATCCATTGACTGCCTTGATCTATATAATGCGACTTCTTTCAGTCGTAGGTCGACTGGAAGAAGCAACGAGATAACGCAAGCCGCCTCTGTCGATATCGTGTGGTAAGCTCTAGCTGCTTTTAAGGTGCACATACGCTGTACCCCGAGGAGCTTAAGTTTTTTCTCGGACCCGCAGACTTTGTTGCAGATAGTGGCCTGGATAGGAGGCCTGGTTCAATAGCTCCACTATAAATTAGTGCTATGTTGGCTTTCGCCAACCCCCATTCCTTCCTCGATACGAGCCGCAGTCTTGAACAGTATTGCTTGGAATTAATACAAGCTTGTTTATTGTGTGGTTTGAAGTTAAGACACCTATCGATAATGATGCCTAAATATCTAATATAGTCCTGGCATTTGATTTTGACTCCGCTGATGCTAAATACTGGTCGTCTTTGCATTGGTGATCTTCCAAAGAATAGTGCTTCTGTTTTCAATGTATTGAAACTTAGTTTGCAGTCGACTGCCCAAGATTGCAAAGCATTCATGCTTGAATCGCCTATTGCTTCAGTGTGTCGCTTGATACTAGTAGCGTAGTGTCATCGGCATATGCCACTATGTTGGTACTCCTTGGAAGGTCTATGCCGAAAATAGTGTTGTATAGAATTTTCCAGTATGTGGGACCTGATCTGGAACCCTGAGGACAGCCGTTGTTCACTAATTTATGGACTCTAATGCCTGGCTCGGATATTATGGCTCGGCGTTTGTAAAAATAGTCTCGTGCTAGATTAATTAGATTGTTAGGGCATTTATTGATGATAAGTCTATGTATTATAAAAGGCCACTAGGTGTTTGTGATTCTTGTGATGAAAATAAAAGAACTTCTCGTCGTTTTATTTCTAAGTTTATCTTGCGCCTCTTAACTCACTAGAGACTCTGTGTAGAATGATACCGCCTTTCAACTCTCGTGGTTCTTAGTCCAGTCTTGAGGTTGGAAGCAATGCCAAGACATGTATAGTTGGTAACAACAATAGAAAGTAAGTTGGCAGCAATGACAAAAGAAAGAGAGGGTTGAGAATGGTTTGAACACCTATGTTATTAAATGCTCCTGTAATATCTAGTGCGATTATGATACAATACTGCTTGCTGGACTTGCTTTCCTTCACGAAACTAGTAACCCTGTTTATTGCGTCCACTGTATCAACACCCTTACGGAATCCATATTGATTTTGGCTGAGGAGACCATTTGTATGGAAGTGGTATTCTATTCTGCAGATCAGTAGAAAATCTAGTATTTTGCCGGCTACAGGGAGTAAACTAATTGGCCTAAAGTCTTAACTGAATTTAATTGGCCTAACTGAATTTCCTGATTTATTTGGTTTCGGAATTATTTTGACCAGTTGTTCTTTCCAGCAGTTCGGAAACACTCCACGGTTGAGGCACTTAATTGTAAAGGCTGAGGAAAATTTGTGGTATGACGTGGAATGCAACAAGTATTAAATCCGCAGTAATGCCATCTAATCCGGGTGTCATTCATCACAGTAATAACTCGTTCTATTTCGTGAAAAGTCGTTCGGTCCTCCTTTCCTTGATAATACTTCTTTTCTAATTGAGTGCTGTTTTTCTGTCTCGACATCGTAGTCTTCGGGGAAGAAGGCATTAAGGAACTCTAGTGTTGTTTCGTACAGGTTCATTGGGATATTCTTTTTGTTAATACTATTTAGATATCTCGAGTTTTCGATATCTTCGGTGTTTTTCCCTCTCATTGGCCTGTATACCGGGCCCTAAAGACCCTACGTGAGGAGTGTGTGCATAAAATGAATTCCTGCCATTTTAGTTTTTTGGTATACAATATTTCATTCTTATATTCTCTGAACTTACTTCTATATGCCGCATGTCGAATTTCCCTCATGATACCAGAACTGTTCATCATGATACTGTTCTGAAATGTTTGCCTGGGTCGGTTGTTTTCTTTTCTTTGTTAATTCCGTTGTCCACCAGAGAACAGAATTATGAGAAGATTTGCGGCCAGAAATTGAATCTTTGGCTGCTTAAACAAGTGCGTTCTTTATGGACTTCGCAAAGTTGGATATATCGACAGTGGATTGGCAGTCCTCGATTTTCGGTATAATCATATTTACAACCCTTAACAGTTATTCTTTAAATAATTCCCAATTTGCGCGTTTAATGCCCCTGAGGCAGCGGTGACGAACCTATGACACGCTTGTCACAGCTGACAAGTTGAAAATTTTTATTGACGCGTAGGAGACGGAAGAAGGGGCAGTCTTTGTTCATCAAGCATAACATTTTAACGCTACCCTTAAAATGTTGTGTTTGATGAACAAATTTCGTCAGGATTGAAGAGGATGTAATTGATCACCGCTCGTAATATGTTTTTGTGCATTTTAAATAATGCATCAATATTAGCTGCTGACCCCAAAATATCAGATCGTATGACGAGCTAGACTGAACGATGGCGTGGTAAAATATTAGCAGAATATCAACTTTTATACATTCTCTTAGGTTCCGAATAAAATAACACGCAGTACTTAATGTCGAACATGTTAGTTCAATATGATAGTCCAATTTTAGCTTCTGATAATTTTTGATTAGATCTTAGAAGTAAACTATAACCATGAAGAATGTTTTACGTATAATTAAAGCCCATTAAATATGTATATCCCCCTAACATTTCTGATTTAAAATTGCTACTTTTAATTAAATCGTGTATGTCTCTGTACAAAATATAATTGCAACTCTGAGTACAAAATATAATTGCAACATTTTTTTTTGTTTGCGCCAGATTATTTACAAATATCAAGAATAGAGTTGGTCCCATTACAGTACGAGACTTGGAGTACGTCACACTTTAATTTACTTTCCGATTTTGAACCGTTTACGACCACTGTTTGTCCGCTTTGATGTAAGGAAGATTTTACCTAGTTCTTGGCGCCGCACAGTGGTCGGAAATCCCAAAAAGCTGGCCAAAAGTGGAAAAAAAATATTTTTTTCTAGAGACTTTTAATGGTTGGAATAGTTGCAGTTGTACATCTAGTATGTATTTATGACCATTAGCGGTATTCTAGTATGTATTATAATCGTGAACCCGGCACGCGTCTGGCCTTCCGCATTATTTGCTCGTTGCTCGTTGTAAGTATCACGAAGTTCAAACGGCTGTAGAATCGGGAAAACTTAACGAATTTGGATTCTGAAAAATGGATTCTTCTGTAGATACAATAACTACAATAACTACAATTTGAATGTGTTTCTCGAAATTATTATTAACGATGTATGATATAGTAAATAATTAATGAAAATAGTGTTATTTTTCTTGATGACGTTTTGGTAAATGGTAAATATACCAATAAGGCAAAACCCTGGACGACCCTGGCTCTTAAACCAAATTCAAATTGTTGCTCGGAAATTTATTCAGAACATATCCAATAATTAACTACGCGTGGCTGAGCGTTCGGTTTCGGTTATAATTTCTGCACTTTCTGCAGTTTTTCGTAATTTTTGCGTATGAAATATTGTTTATAGTAAATATGAAGGAACCGTCCAAATATCGTGATTTTTGGTCTCCTTGCATTTTTGAGGTCGCTGATCACGAAACTGAATTAAAAATTAAAAATGGCGTACGCAATATGGCGGATAATTTTTCGAAAAAAGTATTCAATTTTGTTGAAAGTCGAGATTTAGTGGCTGTAAATGTCACCGATCACGAAACTGAATTCAAAATTCAAAATGGCGGCCAATAGAAGGCGTATAATTTTCCCAAAAAAGTATTTTTAATTTTCCAAAAAAAGTAATTTTAATTTCGTTGTCAGTGACCTCAAAAACCCCTAAATCGCGAGTTTCGACCAAATTGAATGCTTTTTCGGAAAATTACCCGCCTTCTATTGGCCGCCATTTTGAATTCAGTTTCGTGATCGGGGACATTTATAGCCACTAAATCTCGACTTTCAACAAAATTGAAAGCTTTTTTCGAAAAATTATCCGCCATATTGCGTCCGCCATTTTGAATTTTGAATTCAGTTTCGTGATCAGCGACCTCAAAAATGCAAGGAGACCAAAAATCACGATATTTGGACGGTTCCTTCATATTTTGGCCAGCTTTTTGGGATTTCAAACCACTGTGAGGCGGCGCACAGTACCCCAATATCTTCAAAACTCCAATATCTTCATTTTTTTGTGGAAGGAGCTTGTGATCAAAAGAGTAAAATGCTTTACTTAGGTCGTAAAATAATTCAAGAACCTCCTGATTACAATTTAGAGAAATAATTATAAAATTAACACTATCCAACAGAGCAGTATCAGTTGAGCTACCTTTTCAGAAGCCGTGTTGACAGTTTACCTGCATGTTATTACTTTCCAAGAAACTTGAAAATCGAGTCAGAAATGCTGTCTTCATTTTTTTTTAATTGGCTTTGAATATAGATTGGTCTGTAGTTAAAGGAATCTCACTGTGACCCTTTATTTTTGTAAATCGGGATGAACTTTGATACTTTCAAACATCATATTCAGGCTAATACGGTATTATATTATATTCAGGCTGATACGGTAACTGATATTTAGGCAAAGTTGTCTGCATTTCATTATGTAGAAACTTAAGAAAAATGGCACACGGTCATAAAAAGGTCGCCACCCCTGCCCTAAAGTGTTCCGGCATTTCAGTGTCGAGTCAAATTGACCAGCTTATATACTATGGGGTAGTCCATTAATCACGTGATGTTTTTTAACAACTTTTTAGACTTATGTTAGATATTCAACATGACTCGCTAAAAAAGAATCGAATTCAGCTAACAGTTCCAAAATCATACAATAATTTCCGTTATTCGGATCACTGAACTTTTCATTTTTCCCTCTGTAGCACACAACCGAAGAAAAATTAATACAATAAGAAATTGCATGATTCAATCAACAGAGGCGGGTTTTCTTTTCGGCGGCTTTTTCGTTTGTATCGCCGCTCTATATATGTCGCTCTCAGTTTGGAACCCCTGGGTTAGGAACCCCTAAAACACCTACCATAGCTGTGCGTGCGATATTGAATAAATTTGAATCAAATATTCACTGTTCCCCTCACTCTGGAAGTCACCTTGTCGTGGTGTGAGGGCTTAGTTTCGCAACAAACCGTTGGACGTTACCGACCGGAGTACAACTCAGGTCGGAGCGGTCAGCGGAGAGCGAACAACCAAGAACTTCCAAACCCTTAATCCAAGGTGTCATGCGACCCGTGCCGGAAGGACTGGTTTATGGCCAAGGACAACCGGCCATCGCTAACGGAGCCCCTCTGATACCTGGCGACCTCAGAGGGTATCAAGCCTTACCATGTCAAGCAGGGCTCTGACGTGGCGGACCTTTAGTTCCCTTGCTACTCGTGGGATTTATATGAATTCCAAAAGTAAAAATAATCCATGTGTGCGGGACCTAACCGACACAGAGAACAAGGAAGTCAGCCCGGATTCCCGGGAAGACGACCTTGACCTCACACTCGTAGACATGAGCAGTCCAGCCATGTCTACAGAGGCAGAGTAGATGTTCTTGTAGGGACAGAGGAGGACTTGCCGCCTCCTGTCACAAAACAAGAATGACCAGCATGCGCACCAAAATAGCCCAAGTGAACATCCATCATGCCAAAGCAGCTTCAGCTGTGATGGCTAGGATGTTCACCAAGCAGCACCTAGGGCTAGCGCTGCTTCAAGAACCCTGGACCTACGGAGGTAAGATCAGAGGCCTTAGCAACAGGGAATGTAAGTTGGTATGGGACAGCCGTGAGGTCTCCCCTAGAACTTGGATTATGGTAAGAAATGGCATAAATTACTTATGTCTTTCAGAATTTTTAACGCGGGATTTAGTACCGATTCAGGCCCTCATCAAGACCGAGGGTCTCCACCGCGAAATAGTGATCGCATCAGCATACTTCCCTGGCGATGGTAACAGCATACCACCCATTGAAGTACAAAAGCTGGTGGAACACTGTATTAGGAGAAGGCTGCCACTCATCCTGGGATGTGACGCGAACGCACACAATGAGATGTGGGGCAGCACGGACACTAATAAGAGGGGTGAGTACCTTTTAGAATACCTCATTAAAGAGAACTTAATTGTGTACAACGTTGGGAACACACCAACATTTGTCACTAAAGTCAGAAATGAGGTACTGGATATTACGGTAGGTAGCGCTAACGTAAGTAAACTAATTAAAAAGTGGAGGGATTCAAGTGAGCCCTCAATGTCAGATCATAGAGTTTGAGCTGGAAGGAGCGAGTGAGGAAAACACCCCCATTCGAAACCCCAGACAAACTGTGTGGCCTATGTTTAGTTCCCAACTAAAAGAAAACCTAGAGCAGGTGACAGTGCGGGGTAGTATCAAACACTACACCGTGCTGGAGCAGGCTGTAGGAGAAATAAATGTAGCAATCACCACGGCATTTGAATCCAGCTGCCCGGTAAAAACCGTGAAGGAGCATAAGGAAGAAAAATGGTGGAACAAAAATTTGTCTACATTAAGAGCAAAGCCAAGCAATACGGAAATTGGCTAGAATACTCTGAGGTGCTTACCACCTACAACAAAGAGATCAGAAGGGCAAAAAGGGAAAACTTTAGGACCTTCTGTGAAAACATAGAATCCACGCCGGTGACAGCTAGACTGCACAAAGCACTAGCGAAGGATAGAGTGGAAATGACACTCTCAAGAAACCGGATGGGACCTTCACGGAGGATGAAGAGCAAAGAGCTCTCCTCCTACTAGAAACCTATTTTCCGGGATGTAGAGGATACAGGGAGACCGAGGGCTTGATGCAACCACGGAAATCAAGTCGGGCCGACTGGAAGAGGGCAGCGTCCATCTATACGGAAAACCGAATCAGATGGGCTATCGGCACTTTCCAGCCTTTTAAGGCCCCAGGTGTGGACGGACTAGTTGTTCCTGCCTTCCTACAAAAGGGAGAGAGAGAACTAATGCCGTATCTTCTAAATATCTTTAGAAGTAGCTTAGCGCTCGGATATATCCCGGAGCTATGGAGAAGGGCTAAGGTGGTATTTATACCGAAGGTGAAGAAGAAAGTCACCACTCAACCAAAGTCCTTTAGACCCATTAGTCTAACATCTTTTATGTTTGATAATAAAGACAATGGAGAAGGTGATTGATAATTACCTTAGGACTATAGTGCTGGTAGGTACATCACTACACAGGAGTCAGCATGCTTACAGAGCAGGGAAATCCACAGAAACCGCCCTGTATCAGCTGACAAACGAAATAGAAGCAGCACTAGAGACAAAGGAAGTAGCGATATGTGCCTTCTTGGATATAGAGGGAGCTTTTGACAA
Organism: Phosphuga atrata; assembly: GCA_944588485.1. NCBI lineage: Eukaryota > Metazoa > Arthropoda > Insecta > Coleoptera > Silphidae > Phosphuga > Phosphuga atrata. The sequence goes on along the minus strand of OX155894.1, from coordinate 71,307,144 downwards.
CACCTCACACGAGGCTGTCAGGGCGGCCCTCGAAAGAAGGAGTATCGACAGCACTATCTCAAAGTGGATGGGAGAAATGCTGAGAACTAGAACGGCGGAGACACAAGTGGGAAAAGACACCATTAAGATCTCCACAACTCAAGGGTGTCCACAGGGAGGTGTACTATCACCGCTAATGTGGAGCCTGGTAGTTGATGAACTACTGGTTAGGCTAAACGACCTAGACATCAAATGTCAAGGTTACGCCGATGACATAGTCATAATGGCTAGAGGGAAATTTGAGGGAACACTCTGTGAAATTGTTCAGAGAGGCCTCAACGTAACTAGTAGATGGTGTCAAACAGTGGGACTGAAACTCAACCCGAGCAAAACCACGGTGATACCATTTACTAGAAGGAGAAAACTAAACTGCCTACATCCCATACTCATAGATGGGAAGGCAGTAGAATACCAACAGGTGATAAGGTATCTGGGTATCACACTAGATAGCAAACTCCTATGGAATAGACACGCTGAGGCAGCGGTAGGTAAAGCTAAACGCGCCCTAATGGTGTGCAGAAATCTGGCAGGAAAAACGTGGGGTTGTAACCCCACTATCCTGCGATGGATGTACATCATGATAGTGAGACCTGCAATCACTTAAGGGGCAGTTGCGTGGGGAAGTAGAATCAAGCTGGCCTTTATGAGGAAACAGCTTGAGAAGATTCAAAGACTGGCGTGTGTCTGCATCACGGGGGCGATGGGGTCGTGTCCGACAGCAGCATTGGAGCTGCTGCTGGATCTGACTCCGCTGCACCTTGTGGTGGAAGGGCCGCCAGAACGGCGATCATAAGGTTCAGCAAGGAAGAAATGGGCAGAGGTAAAATACTCGGGAGCAGAGACCGAAACAGCCTCGCTGCCAAGATCCCCTGGCTGGAAGTACCAAAAGACGAAATGGTATGCAAATACCACTTCGAGAAAAACTACACAGCAATGTGCAGTAGTAAAGCCGATTGGAGCGACGAATCCTCAGCATACCACATAGAGCAAAATGCCATCAAGTGGTATACAGATGGTTCGAAGACAAAGGAAGGTACTGGTGCAGGAGTGTTTGGACCTCGTACGAGGTACTTCGAATCCATGGGAACATCCCCAAGTATCTTCCAAGCAGAGGTACACGCAATCGAAAGATGTGCACAGTTTAACCTCGACAGGAATTATCGCAAAAAACGAATTGCTATCCTGTCAGACAGCCAAGCAGCCATTAAGGCCATTAGCTCATACACCATCAGATCCAAACTGGTATGGGACTGTGTGGGAAAGCTGAACAAGCTTGGCAGGGATAATAAAGTAACGCTATACTGGGTACCAGGACACACTGGTATAGACGGAAACGAAGAAGCCGATTACCTAGCAAACAAGGGATCCAGTAGCCCCTTTATAGGTCCGGAACCCTTTTGCGGCATGAGTGTCAACACCATCCACAAAAGTTTAGATAAAGAAATAAGAGGAAAATGGATGAAACGTTAGGAACCCCTAAAACCCCTCCCCCCCTCTGGCTTCGCCCATGGACAGGGCCGTACTTTTTCGTCGATGAAAATAATCGCCATTATGGTCAATGGAGGAGGCCAGAATTGGATGGACTTGACATCAGCGATATGTTGTTCCAACAAGATGGTGCCACATGCTGGTCAAACGATTGATTTATTGAAACGAAAATTTGGTAATTGTTTAATCTCGAGAAATGGTCCAGCCGAATGGCTACCTCGCTCAAGTGATTTGACGCCCCTGGATTTTTTCTTATGAGATTACTTTAAGTCGAAGGTTTATGCCAACAAACCAACAACGTTAGAGGAGCTCAGGAACAATATCGAACGCGAAATTGCCAACATTCCGGCTGATAATTGTTAAAGAGTTATTGAAAATTGGAACAAAAGAATCGATCGCTGCCGTCGAGCTCGTCGTGGTCATATGACCGACGACGAATTCCATACATAATTGTAGCATGTGTACTACACCTGGAATAAATTTCAACTCTCAATTATTCGGTGTTTTATTTAAATAGAAAATTGTTATGTCCTTATTGAAAAACCCGGTATTTGTTGTATACAAATATTATCTACATGAATCCATTAGTTGGAAATTATTATTTACTTTCTAGTTTAGCATTTGAGCCGTTTTAAGTAAAACTTTCTTTATGCGCGACAGATCTTTTTAGGGTTCCGTACCGAGAACGGCACCCTTATAGGATCACTTTGTTGTCCGTCTGTCTGTATGTCCGTCTGTCCGTCCGTCTGTCTGTCTGTCAAGACCATTTTTCTAAGGAACGCGTAGAGGTAACAAGTTGAAATTTGTATCAAATGCTCGGGTCTGCGGTCTCTTTCAGCTGTGAAAAAATCAAACTTGTAAGTCAACGCTATCAAAAGATATGACCGTTTATGTCGCATATTTTGCGATTTCACAAGGGAATCAAAACCTATAGGGTACTTCCCGTTGACCTAGAATCATGAAATTTGGCAAAGCGGTGTCTTACAGCACATGTAAAGGGAAAAATCTGAAAACCGTAAATATGTAGTTTAATTACAAAGAAAATGCGAATTTACTATTAGAAACTTATGAAAATACATTAATGTGTTGCGTGGTATTGTCAGGCACCAGAAGCATATGGGTTGCATACAGTTAGGTCCTCCTAAAGATACCTTACTTACAAGTTTGTACGGAACCCTCGATGCGCGAGTCACAACTCGCACTTGGCCGTTTTTTTTTCAATCGGAAATTACATTGGCTGACGGGAATAATGTTACGTTAAGTCATATCTGCATAGATGTTGTTCTTTATGTTAAGATAATTGGAAAAAATGCACCAAATTTAGATCGATTTTCTAAACTAAAGTCGTATTTCACGATCGGGAGCAGCTAACAACAATAAATTTGCATACTTCTAACCAACGGGAAAAGCACTTTCAGAAACGCTTTAAAATTTTCCAATAACTTGATAAATAACCTTTTTACCGAAATAAATTATCTCGCGTTTTCCACGATGCCAAAACTTTTAAAAGGGTTATCACATAAACTTCTAGTTTTCACCAATCGATTCAGCATCACACAATTAAAACATATAACGGTTAGAGAACATATAACTGGAATAAAATAGTATATTTCTTCAATACCTCCTTACGAAAAGTTTTACATATTCTCGATTTATTGATTGCACTGTAGGCAACACGCAGTATACCTAGACATTGTTTATTAATTATAGATGGATTCTTTAACAATATAGTAGTTATGACGTTTGAATTGAAAGAGTGAATTTAGTTTTATCATCACAACATTATCATATAATCACGTAAATCATCATTTTATAATCATGAGAACAAATCGAGGAATCTCACTAATTAACTTGAAATACAGTTAGTTCTCGCAATGCATGAAATTTAGAAATTTGTGGTTGTGCAATGTTGCAATAGAATGCATAATATTGAACCGGAATGCTGAATATTGATCCAGGATTGGATTAATAATTAGATAATCTTACACAGACTGAATTATCTAAATATACTGTATTTCAAATGAATGTATGTATAGTAAAACCCCGAACAAGGAAATACAAAACGTGAAGGTACTAAGAAGCGCCAATCTGGACTCAGACCACTACCTCTACTACTGACCACTACCAAAGATCAAAATAAGACTCCAGCCTAGAAACACTAGATTACACAGAACCTCCAAAATGGTAAGATTTGACGTCGAGCGACTCAAGAATAGTCAAGAACTAAGTCAGAGACTTAACAACACAGACCTAAACAACTGGTACCAACTGAAGGAGACTCTTGTCAAGGCGGCCAATGAACTCGCCCCTCTCGCTAGAAGAAGGAAGCGTCCGTGGTGGACTGAAGACTGTGATAATGCAATAGCCCAAAGACAGACAGCCTGGGTGAAGTGCAATTCTAAAAAGACCAAGGAAAACTGGCATACATTTTTGGAACAAAGAAAGGTTACAGCCAAGATAATTCGAGGAACCAAACGAACCTTCACACAAAACCAACTAACCCAAATCGAAGAGAGCTTTGCTAAGAATAATTCCAGAGATTTCTTTGGAACCTTTAAGCAGGCACTCAGAAAATACGCTCCGCGAAGCCTCCACTTCAGAGACTCACAAGGCAAACTGGCTTATAACGACAAGAACAACTGCCACCTTTTGGCTCAGTACTTTAAAAATCTACTCAACTCCAGCGAAGACATCGACTATGAACAAACCACACCAAACCCTGAGTCGCTTCCCCCTTCATTGGAAGAAGTTTTCCAGATCATTCAACTTCTTAAGAATAATAAGGCAGCTGGAGAGGACTCTATCGTTGCTGAACTGTGGAAAGATGCTGGAAACAATGCCGTGCGCAAGCTAACCGAGATCACCCAGGACATCTGGGAAACAGAGAAATTACCACCCGATTGGAAATCTGTTCTGATCCATCCGCTTCACAAAAAGGGAGATTTTACCGATCTAAACAATTACCGTGGAATTTCTCTCGTCCCGGTAACATACAAGATTCTCTCGAAGGCGTTACAAACAAGGGCAGAAAATCAGTTGGATAGTCAACTGGGAGAATACCATGGGGTCTTCAGGAAGACCCGATCCTGTGTTGAACAGATCCTCAATCTTAAAACTGTACTTGCGTACTCCAAGATGAGAAACCGCAAGATGGTCGTCACCTTTGTTGATTTTAGGAAGGCATACGATTCCATTGATAGAGAAACGCTTAAAAAAGTACTCCAGGAACTAGCACTAGACAACAAAACCCGCAGACTCATCCTAGAAACTTTGACAAACACCCATTCCAAGGTTAAATTTAGAGGCGAGGTTTCAGAAAGCTTCGAAATAAAAACTGGAGTGAGACAAGGAGATGGAGACTTTCCCCACTTCTCTTCAACTGTGTCCTTGAAAAGGTTATGATAGAATGGCGCAAGGAACTGAACAATTTGGGTGCTCAGAGTGGTATCTACCTGGGACGTAAGAACGATGGACTGGATATACATTGCCTGGCCTTTGCAGATGACATGGCACTGTTTGCTGATTCTCTTGAGATGGCAACAATGCAGGTAAACTGCCTCAGAAAACAGGCTGCCAAAGTGGGTCTTGAAAGTGTGGTCAAAGTGTCGCTGGAGAAAACAGAATTCTTCACCAACATTAGAGAAGCAAACAGAGAGATGTTACTAGAACTGGGAAACATCAAGAGGACTGAGAAATTTAAGTATCTTGGCGAATGGATTGAACCCAACTTATCAGAAAGAGCATCATTATCCAAGAGAGTCAGCAAGTTAGAACTAGCCTATCGGCTGACTAAGGACACTTACAATAAGAAATGTCTGTCAAGCAACCTGAAACTTAAGCACTACACATCAGTCTTACGACCAGAAGCCCTGTATGCCACTGAGTGTCTTTCCTTGAACCGAAGGGGTCTAATTGAGAAATTGGAAATCAGAGAGAGGGGAATCCTCAGGAAGATCCTAGGCCCGGTAAAGGAAGATGGGGAATTCCGAAGGCGGCATAACTCTGAGCTCTACGAACATATTGAAATGCTCTCTGACTGTGCAAGGAAAAGAAGAGTAGCTTTCTACGGCCACGTTGCAAGATTGCCTCGAAACCGACTAACCAACCGTCTGTTCACCTTCTGGCAAAACAAGAAGCTTCGTACCACTTGGTTTACAGAGACCGAGAAGGATATTAAAGAACTGGGAATAACAGATCTCAAAAACAGAGAGTCTGTGAGACGCACCCTGAAAGAAGTCCGTGGATTTCAGGAAAAACCTCGAAGGAAAGGTACCCCCTGGACAGAAGAGAGAAAGGAGTTACACCGGCAGAAGATGCGACAATACTGAGCAAAGGTCAAAGCCCAACAGTTGAACAAGCGTGGTCCAAAGTAGGCCTATTCGAAATAAGAAGAAGCAGAAGAAGAAGAAAACCACGAATAAACGTGCTAATAGGTCCATTAATTCGTTCATAAGTTTCTTAAACCCGCGAATGTAACATTAGGTTTTTTCCAATTGTATAGAAATGTGTATTATTTATACAACCACAGAATAGGTATGTTCCAACCGCAGTCAAAAAGATCAGTAAAGTGTCCAACGCACAACAATGTGCAACCCTTAAAAAGCACCGGTTGCAATATTACGCATGCTTCGGACAGTTTGCTGACCGTTTTGACTGCTGTTGGAACGTACGTATTGTATGGGTGTATAGTTAATACACACTTCCATACAATCTTCAATACAACAGAGCATTTGATATAAGTACTAATTTGTAGTACGTAAGACTAGATCACTAATTAACAAAACAATGTGCAAAACTTAAAAAGTACCGGTTGCAATATTCCGCATGCGTGGGACAGTTTGCTGACCGTTTTGACTGCTGTTGAAACGTACCTATTGTATGAGTGTATAGTTAATACACACTTCTATACAATCTACAATACAACACTAATTAATTACTCGATGTGTTTATTGTAGTTAACCTGTTGTTGGGTTTTTCTTAAGCTTGGATAAACTTGAAAGACGTTTAAACGTCTTTCTCTAAATTACACTTTTTGGGTGTGTGAGATATTGTATGTACCGTAAGTATTTTTATTGGGGCCCACACAGATTGCTGAACGCAAAGGGAGTAAAAATAATTGTCCCTCGCTTTGTTTCGTACGGAAAATACATTATCATTCACATTTGAAATACTCGGCGAGATATTAATGGATTTTTATAATTAACGACGCACTTGGTCCCGAAAGATATCGTAAAAATAAAGTTTCCTAACATTTTAGTTTGAATACCTTTCATAAACGTTGAGGATTCTGTTATACAGACAAAATATTATTCAAAAAACAAATACAATCTCTTATAATTTAACTGTCGATATTACGTGTATTTATTTAAAATAAATCGGAAATTTACGACGCGGAAAATAGTTTTAAATACCGACAAATGTTAAAATGTGCACTTGATACTGGGATATATTAGTCCTACTCACAATCAGACATTAATAATAATAACACACAAGTCAATGTAGAAGGTCTTGTCTGTAAAGTCTCGTCTGTCTTGGCACATGAGGGTTCTCTGTGCGTTTGTTTCCTAAGAAAAGGAAACAAACCTATAGAGAAACTGTCTTCCTATATGCCCATATGCCTCCTGGATGTCGCAGGTAAGCTATTTGAACAACTGATACTCGAAAAAATTATAAATGAGCTCAGGCAAGGCAAAGGACTCTCGGACAGACAATTTGGGTTTAGAAAAAGGCTATCTACCAACGATGCGGACACAGATTACCAGGCTCCAGACTCCGCATGGATTTGTACATTCTCCACCGAGTACAATCAATATGGGTATTCCTCAGGGAAACAAAATAGGACCCTTACTCTTTGCCCTATTCATCAATGACCTGCATGCTACTGCTATCAATTCAACGCACATTAATATCAACTATGCAGACGACACATCCATATTGAAATTAAATAGGACTATCAACCATATCACCACCAATTCAGAGAGAGCTGTAGATTCGATGCAGTTATAGTTTGGTACTAATAAACTTACGACTAAATAAAGATAAAACAAAAACAATAATCTTTAAAACGGAGTACATTATCATACCCTGATAAAGTGGCAATTGACAACGAAGAGATAGAAGTAAGTTAATCTGTTAGACACCTGGGACTTCACATAGACCAATCTCTGGACTGGGTCTCACATGAACTCACTGGTCTCACTGAAGTAACAACGAAACTCAACAAGGCAGTATTCGCTATGAGATCCCTCCAACGTTATGTTAAGACCGACGACCTGAGAATGGTGTACGTGGTACGTGTTAGAAAAGTATGCGACCTTTAGCCGGTAAAAAAAGACTGGCATACCTTGGAGTGTTGGAAACTTAATCACCCTCAAAGAAGTAGGGATGCAAACGATACATCGATGTTTTAAAACATCGATGTATCGTTCATAAACATCGATGTTTTAACATCGATGTTAGAACTCCTAACATCGACGATACATCGATTCTTCTATGAACGATGTTTTATGAACGATATTTTCTTAGAAATGACTTTTACTATAAGGTCGTTGCTATAATCCCCGAACAATTTCTAGAAATTTTGTGTCTGTTTTATAATAGGGTTAATACTGTAATCACCCGAACGGTTTTCATAAATATTTCGTTGAATATTTTATGACAGGGTCATTACAGTAATTTCTAAAAGATTTAATATTTTATTAAAGAGTTTTATGGTAGGATTGTTATTTCTTCGAACAATTTAAAAAAAATTGAATATTTGTGTTTTATGGTAGGACTATTATTACAATCTTCGAACGATACGTTTACGAAGAAAGATTAGTTTACGAAAGTAAAGAAGAAAACAATCCCCAATAAAACGGGTCCAGATACCTGAAGGGACATATAAATACGCGCATCCCCGAAAAACAAGTCAGTCGATGATTCACCGTCAAGTCGATCATTCACACGTCAAGTCGATCACTTCACTTCAGTCGAAGTTTACCAAGTTCACCGGAACAGTTCAGTCTATAAGTTCACCCAGTTAACTCGAGCTACAGTCTCGCCAACAAGTTATAGTAAGTTGAAGCTTCGCGAATCCGTTGTTATTGTGTTATTTAGTGTTTATAATTTTTGGAAATGAATCGGTCATTTCAAAAACCACATAAGTCACATTTTTTTGTAACATGCTTTTTTTGCTCTAAACGCTTCCTTAAAGGGAGATGCGTATTCTGGGTATAAATCACGTCAGTCAATACATTCCTTCCTCTTCAAGTAACACTATACTGAGCTCAAAAAAGTCATTTAAAACTCGTTTATCTGTACATAATTCAGATTTTATTGATTCCTGAAAAATTCTAATTGTGTGACTTATGCGGTTTTTGAAATGACCGATTCAAATATATTTTCTCCTATCACAAAACGTGAGTGATAAATTTATTCTTAACCCTTATCACCCACATTACCATTACTCTTCTTACAGATAAAATGCCACCTAAAAAAAAAAGTAAAATATGGAATTATTTTAAAAAAGTGATAATGACAGAGAAGCAATTTGCAAATTTTGCAATGAATGCCTGAAAACATCAGGAAATACCACTAATCTTCGGGGTCATTTGGAGAAATTACACGTAGATGTTGTTTAAGAGTTAATAGCAGAGGAGCCAGTAAAAAAAAAAAAAATTACAGTGACGAGACAAACAAGGAGGTTCAAAATCATCAACATGTTATTGATAGAATGGATGCTGATTATTCTAAGGATATTTCTTAGAAACAAGCTAGCTCATCTGGTTGCAGTTCCAAAGTTAAGATCAAGGATACTCTACTGAACTCAACTGATACTCAAAAAAACGCTCAACAAAATATCAAGGAATTGTTCAGTAATATTAAAAGTATAACAAATGTTGAAGGTAACAAATGTAAAAAAAATAACTGAAGCAATAGTGAATTTCATTATTATGGACCATAAACCATTTTCAATTGTGGAAGGAAACGGATTTACGCAGTTAATAAAGGAACTGGTACCCTTGTACAAAATTCCTTCTAGAGAGACGTTAAAAAAACGTATAGATGAAAAATATGAGGCTATGGCAGAAATTAAAAAAAAATATACTTAAAAGTAGCAGAACATTACTGTATTACATATGACATATGGACAGAGACGATGCAGAACAAGTCCTTTGTTGGAGTCACCATCCATTTGTTAGAAAAATCCAAACTTATGAGTAAAACTTTGAGAGTCTTTGAGTTGTTCGAAAGACATACATACCGATAGATCGATAGACTTTCAGATATCTTCGACGAATGGAATATCACTACCGATGCAGTTACTGCTGTAGTTACTGACAATGACAGCACGGTTATGAAGGTAAATAGAGACATGTTGGGTGAAAAAAATATAATACCGTGCATCGCCCACACATTGAATTTAGTTGTCACAAACTCATTGGATAAAGCTAAAACTGCATCAATGATCGTCAGTAAAGTGCGCGAGATTGTAAAATTCATAAAACGTAGTGCCAATGCCAGTGACGAATTGCGGAAAAAGCAAAGAGAGGCTGGCAAGATGGAAGGCCAGACAAAAAAGCTGATACTTGACGTTCGCACTCGGTGGAATTCAATGTATTATATGTTGGAACGTTTTATGGAGCTAATTTCAACGATCGTTGCAATATTGTTATGCCGTTCTGATGCTCCAACAATGATAACTGCTAATGAAGTGGGCTGTCTGCGCGAAATGGTACAACTTTTACAGCCCTTTGAAAGATTAACTCAAGAAATTTCTGCCGAAAATAATGTTACTGTAAGTAAGGTTATTCCACTTGTAAGCTGTCTGCGGGGCATGTTAGAAAAATTCTCACCAACATTTGAAAGCACGGTTTCATTAAAAGCAGAAATTGAAAAAGACGTATCAAGACGCTTTGATAAACTAGAACATTGCTCTTCCCTGGCTATCGCAACCGCTCTAGATCCACGCTTCAAACTCATTCATTTCAAAGATGAGACTGCTAAGAATTAAGTCATCAGTTATATAAATAATTACTTAACTAATATGCAAGCAGCAGTTTGACTAACTGATTCTTCTGACAAATCTGAAAGGGATGAAAATAATGAATCCGAACGTGACATATGGAGTTACCACAAACAACACACAACAACATAAAAAATAAAACAAAAGCAGAATCAGAATTTCCCATGTTTTTGTCGTCTCCTGTAACTCCTATACAAGCAGATGCTTTAGAAATGTGGGATGACATTAAAGGTTTATTTCCTAGGTTGTATAAACAGGCGATGATACATTTACCTATCGTAGCAACGTCGGTGCCCAGTGAGCGGCTGTTTTCAGAAGCAGGGGCTACGATTACTCAAGAAAGAAACCGCTTACTAGGCACAAGGTTGTCAAAATTATTATTTTTAGTCTCTATTTTGCGAAATAATTAACTAATAAACATTTTGAACATTCCTATGTGTTTTTTTCAAAACATCGAAATAATATCGATATATCGTTCATAAACATCGATGTTTTCGACATCGATATTTTACTTTTGAAAACATCGATGTTTTAACATCGACGTTTTTATAAACGATGTTGCATCCCTACAAAGAAGTCTCCTTGGGACTCCACACACTTCCCCCAGCGGTGCCGCCATTGTTGGAAGCATTCCGAAAAAGCCTCTTTCGGAATCGACTTTAGCTCGGCTGTCGTTGCAGCCATAATGTCCTCTCTTGCTTGAAATCACGTTCCTTTCAATGGCCTCTTGTCTTTGAGGAATAGCCAGAAGTAGCAAGGCCATATAAGGAAAGTAAGGAGCCTGTCGAACCAGAGGACTCTGGTTTTTCGCCAAAAAATTGTGAACCAAGTGCGAAGAATGTGCTGGAGCATTATCGTGATGGAGTCGCCAATTTCTTGATGACCACAACTCCAGTTGCTTGCGCCGCACAGCATCACTTGTCATTTTACTTGCATTGAAAAACCGACGAGAGCACTACACACTACGTCACTCGAACACTGCTCGACAGCAACTGACGATATCTACAGACGGGAAAAATTCACGCATGCGCACGAAGGTTCAAGGCCGGCTCATGCAAGCGCGCTTGGTTCAAATCCATCAGGTTTTCAAAATAAAAAAATAAGGTCGGATACTTTTCTAACAGACCACGTATTTCGCCATCTTCCACAGACTCCTAAGATTTGGAATTATGTTCTGGGGAAATGGAGTACACTACAAGTCTGTATACAAGATACAGAAACAAGCTCTGCGAATACTTAGTCTAAACTACCGTCAATCATGCAGAGGACACTTCAGAAGGGCAAACATTTTAACCACTACGGCCACATATATTTATGAAAACGTCATTTCCTCGAGAAACATAAAACATCTCTTCAAGGATTTTGTTAAACCTACTGAACGACTCTTGTAATACTACAGCTCCTGGCGAAATTGGAGAGAATTACTTGAATTACTGGAGAGAGAAATCTACGAAAGAAGACTGCGTCACAACTGCACACCAGCTGGCAACAACTGTGGGACAATTCAAACAAAGGAGAATGGACCCGACTGTTAATCCATGGGCGACAAGGAAATAAAATAAAACCATGGCGACAAGGAAACATGGAGAGATGGGCTACTACCTGGCACAATTACTGTCCGCCCACGGGTGCTTCAGACAGTACAAGAGCGGTCGAGCCTCAGACGGCTCGTGTGTCTACTGTGGGGAAATGGACAGAGTAGAACACACAATCTTCGATTGCCCGAGGTGGATAATAATCCACCATATATCACACATAATGCTAAGGTTGGAGCAGGACTGGATATCAACGGTGACCATGGCTACCAATATATTACTAGAAAAGAAAACGACGAACGGAACGCGAACATAAATACCTGAACCTCTAAGTCTTATCTGTCTAGCTTGAGCAATCACCGCCATATTCTGTACAGCATAGAAGAACCCAGAAAACAAATTAGCCATGGAAAAATAAGTGGATGGAATTTGAAAAATGTTGACAAAGACAAAATCAAAACTAGTTTGGAAATAGAAGTAGCAAGTACGCATACGCGTAGCGCGGATGCCCTGGTAGAAGTAATGAGGAAAGCACGTGATGCAACTATAAAAAAGAAAAGAGGATCATCAAGGAAAAGGCAGTGTGCTGGTGGAATAATGAAATTGCCAGCACGGGGGCTAAATGTATCTCGGAAAGAAGAAGAAGCCAACGACAACAAGCTAAAAAAGGCGGGGACGAGAACTTGAATGATCTGAAAGAGGCGTACAAGAAATTGAAGAAAGAGTTATTACGCAACCCAATAAATAAAGCAAAAAGGGACCATTGGAGTAAACTTTGTGAGGATTTCGACGAGGATATATGGGGAGACGCGTTCCAAATCTGCAAAAAAGGCTAAAAATCCAACACCCAGGGATGCAAATGACGATGGAGAGAACACTACAAGTGGTTGAAGTTCTATTCCCACGTCAAGAACCCTTTATCTGGAACAAACCCAAAGTGACCGAAATACCACTATTCAAAGAGGAACTAGTAAATGCCATGAATCACATACGAAACGGAAAAGCCCCAGGACTGGACGACGTGGTACCCCAAGTCGTGAAGACCACCGCTCAGCAAGAATCTAAGTTTATGCTCCAAGTTATGAACAGTCTGCTGTTTGCTGGAAATTTCCCAAGAAGCAAGGTTACTTTTTCTAAAAAAAATGAGACAAGCCGATTGGTCAACCATCGTTGTATAAGTCTCTATGATTACTAGACGTAGCTGGAAAACTGTTGGAAGCAGTTTTACTGGCGATATTACAAAAAGAACTTGATGCCGGAATTGGATTATCCGACAGACAGTATGGATTTAGAAAAGGCAGGTCCACGACGGATGCAGTAAATGCAAGAGCAGGTACATCAAGTACCAGAAAAATCTGCGCGTTAATAACTTTTGATGTGCGAAATTATTTCAACATTGCTAGCTGGCAACTTATAATGGATGAACTGACAAAGGGACGCATAGATCCATACCTGCTGCCTATGTTAAGAAGCTACATTAAAAACAGGTACTGCAAGCTCAAAACAAGACGGTACAAGTGGAAGTCAGTTGTGGGGTTCCACAGGGCTCAATAATGGGCCCCACATTATGGAATGTCCTATATGACGACATCCAGAGGATGTCACACTCATTAGCTTTGGTTGTAACCGCAAAAAATGAACACGGGATAAGATAAGGATAAGCAAGTGGATTACTGGAAGAAAATTAAAACTGGCGCCTGATAAAACTGAAGCGGTCCTGCTGACTGGATAAAGAAGACTATTGTCAACGAGGGGTCATGCACTCCCTGAAATGTTGCAATGTATTCGCAATAATCCAGATTTTTTTGGTAAATCGAGGTACTCGAAGAAATTATTAGCGTAATGCGTAATAATGTCACGTACTGCAAACTAATGCCACGTAAAGGAAGGAAATTTGAAATATTTACTTTTAAACCTAACCTAACCTAACGTTCAGTGCATTAGAAATTATTTAATTATTTAAAAGTAAATATTTCAAATTTCCTTCCTTTACGTGGCATTACTTTGCAGTACGTGACATTATTACGTTATAATATTACATTCAATACGCCGCTCGATCGCCCCGATTTTTTTTCTACTTCCCTTCGTCACATCGGTGAAGTTAATTTTTAGAAGTTTAATTTTTCGAATATTTTTCTAATTTTAAACTTTACAGAAAAAATTTATAAGGATTCTACCAGGAACTTCTACGCATCGTACTTCGTCGCATCGGTTAAGATCAATTTTTCTAAAATCTTTTCAACTTTTTTAACTTTATAGTAAAATTGGGATTTTTACAATTATAAGAATTTTCGATAGAACTCTAAGAATTCTACCAAAAACTGCAAACTGAACTATTGCGCGAAATTTTGTACAAAGTACACTAGAACTATTTGATATCTACCAGGAACTCCGATGTTATATTATATTTTTGCAAATTGGGTAGCTAACTTCATAGGAATATATATTACTATTAAATGTTAAAATTTTGTTATTAATATTATACTACCTAATTTTAAACCAATTTCACTTTATTTCAAATGGCATCATCGGCTTCTTTCTATTATGAGGAGTTTAGAAGGAGCTCACTGTCCTACTGCAGCACGGCGCATGATGAGCTCATGCGGGTGTAGTGGGGAAATGTGGCCGTAATGCGAATATAATGTGAACGTAATTCACGGAATGCAAGAGTAATTCAAGGAATGCAAGAGTACTTTGTGTATTGTGGTGTAATAATTACGTAATGCTAAGGAATGCAAAGTAATGTGCGGTAATGCATCTAAATATTAACATGTATTGCAAGAGTGGATATGCAAGTAGCGAAATAGAGATAATCCCAAATACTTAGGACTTATAATTGACAAAGGGCTTACATTAGCTGCACATCTCTCAGAGGCTGCAGGAAAAGGATTAAAAACACTCGGCGCTATAGAACAACCAATGCCAAACGTGGGAGGACCCAGAGGTTCAAAGCGCCGACTATTGAGCAGTGTGGCAAAATCGGTTATGCTCTATGGAGCTCCAGTGTGTGCAAACAGAATGTAAACCGGAAGAAATGAACAGAAACTGGCATCCGGACAGCGTAAGATTGCTCTGCGGATATGCAGTGCATACCGTACGGTGTCCGGGGATGCAGCTCTAGTAATCTCTGGCATTGCTCCGATCGACCTGCTCGCAAAAGAAAGAGCAGAGATAAGCAACAGAACAAATCTCTTTAATGAGTTGCAGCAAAAATGGGAACATACAGAGGAAGGCAAATGGACTAGGCTTCTCATTCCAAAATAAGAATATGGATGCATAGAAAACACGGAGAAGTGAGTTATCACTTAACACAATTCCTAGCTGGCCACGGATGTTTGTGGGGCAGCTGATAACACGCGAGTATACTATGGTGAAATAGACACAGTAGACCACACAATTTTTTAGTGTTACAGATGGGAGAGTGACAGAGAGAAAGTTCAAAACGTGGGCACTCCCTTAAATGCAAGAACAATTATAGGGCATATGCTGGACACCAAAGAAAGTTGGGTTATGATCCATACACTAATAAAAACAATAATATCGGCCAAGGAAAAGGATGAGAAACAATAAATCTTAAAAAAATTAGCTAGTTTCAACATCTGACCCTACCTACACACTGAGGTCATGCGAAAACCGTTCCCGGGGTACATGGCTGGTTTCATGGGGACCACTTGTCCGTATATCCTACAGCTAAGCCCCGAAAAAAAAGGTCTTGTCTGTCTAGTCTTTTCTGCCTAGTCTTGTCTGTCTAGTCTTGTCTCCCAAGTCTTGTCTGTATAGTCTTGTCGGACTAGTCTTGACTGTCTAGTCTTGTCAGTCTAGTCTTGTCTGTCTAGTCTTGTCTGTCTAGTCTTGTCTGTCTAGTCTTGTCTGTCTAGTCTAGTCTGTCTAGTCTTGTCTGTCTAGTCTTGTCTGTCTAGTCTTGTCTGTCTAGTCTTGTCTGTCTAGTCTTGCCTGTCTAGTCTTGTCTGTCTAGTCCTGTCTGTCTAGTCTTGTCTGTCTAGTCTTGCCTGTCTAGTCTTGTCTGTCTTGTCTGTCTAGTCTTGTCTGTCTAGTCTTGTCTGTCTAGTCTTGTCTGCCTAGTCTTGTCTGTCTAGTCTTGACTATCTAGTCTTGTCTGTCTAGTCTTGTCTGTCTAGTCTTGTCTGTCTATAGTCTTGTCTGTCTAGTCTTGTCTGTCTAGTCTTGTCTGTCTAGTCTTGTATGTCTAGTCTTGTCTGTCTAGTCTTGTCTGTCTAGTCTTGTCTGTCTAGTCTTGTCTGTCTAGTCTTGTCTGTCTAGTCTTGTCTGTCTAGGCTTGTCTGTCTAGTCTTGTCTGTCTAGTCTTGTCTGTCTAGTCTTGTCTGTCTAGTCTTGTCTGTCTAGTCTTGTCTGTCTAGTCTTGTCTGTCTAGTCTTGTCTGTCTAGTCTTGTCTGTCTAGTCTTGTCTGTCTAGTCTTGTCTGTCTAGTCTTGTCTGTCTAGTCTTGTCTGTCTAGTCTTGTCTGTCTAGTCTTGTCTGTCTAGTCTTGTCTGTCTAGTCTTGTCTGTCTAGTCTTGTCTGTCTAGTCTTGTCTGTCTAGTCTTGTCTAGTCTTGTCTGTCTAGTCTTGTCTGTCTAGTCTTGTCTGTCTAGTCTTGTCTGTCTAGTCTTGTCTGTCTAGTCTTGTCTGTCTAGTATTGTCTGTCTAGTTGCAATAGGTCAAATATTATTATTCTCATCTCTCAAGTTTCAAGAACACTATACACCTAGAATTGAAAGAAAAAAAAATAACATTTGTAAGATATTTGTAATTGGAAGTTAAAATAGCGTAAAATT
This sequence comes from Phosphuga atrata, assembly GCA_944588485.1. Taxonomy (NCBI): domain Eukaryota; kingdom Metazoa; phylum Arthropoda; class Insecta; order Coleoptera; family Silphidae; genus Phosphuga; species Phosphuga atrata. The sequence continues at coordinate 71,290,279 of OX155894.1, read as the reverse complement.
TAGTTGTTAAAATAATAACATAGTTTGCAAAACGAAAAAATAAAACAATTATCCAGCGAGATAATGACGACCGCACTTTTATTTATAGATAAGCGTGAAACCTCGTGACAAATGTTATTCTTTAGCGCTCACATGCCCGATTAGTTTCAACTAGCGATTAATGCTTTCATTCCTGCCTAGCGCACGCTTAAAACTAATGTATTTATATATTCCGAACGAAAAACGCGCCGCAATGGAAACCGTTAGCACGTTACACATGAATTTTAAGTTTGCGAGGAATTCAAAATAATATTTAATAATAAACTATTACTCATTATTCGAATAATTTACTACTTTTAGTCCGTTCATTTATATCGTCTTTATCGTCTCAAATGTTTCCTCTGTAATTACAATAATGTTGTAATTATAAATCTATTCATTTCCTCTTTAAACAAGGAGAACTAAGCAATAAAAATATCCATTACTTTATTAAAAATGTTGTATTGGTAAAAAATAATGTTGGTAATGAATTTTGGTTAGGTTAGGTTTTAGGTTAGGTTAGGTTTATTAGGTTGCATGCAATTTGGTTCTAAGATTCGTTTTTAAAATAGACACATGTTTCACTACTTTTTGAAAATACGAATACAGGTCTGAAAATTGGAGGTTAAATATTTTTGTAACCTATATCTCTGAAACCGAATATGCCATAATGGTAACAGTGGCAGTTAACTTTTTCTTGGGAAATAGATAAACACGGGTATTGCCATTTTCTGAAAATCTAACTAAGAGGGCTGCAAATGTGGGATACTTATATCTCAAAAACTGAAAATCTTAAAGATGTAAAAATTGATATTTAAATTTTTCTTTAAAAATTGAGTATTGTCATTTCCCAAAAGTCTATCTTAATATTAATCTTCATATTATTCACAAGATAATCAATATTCGTTAACTTAGCTGACCTGAATTAATTTGACTGATATAAACTATATGACTGATATAAACTACACCTATGTACACCTGAAAAAATCTAAATTCAGAAAAATGTAACGTTTATTCATTTTTTCCTTCTGCTATTTTGCGTTTGTCTATAAATTAATTGGCTTGTAGTAAAAAATTAAAACCGGATTCAGAAGATTATGCAATCGGTTATATAAGAAAGGTATCCTGTCCGAACTTCGATAGAATGGAAATATCGGTATTATTTTGTCGCTCGATAAAAACATTCACTCAAAATGTGATATTAATAGAATTTCGAGAAGTTTGATAAAGTCACTAAATTATTTCAGTTTTTATAAACCTGTTATTATAGACAATCCGTATCAAAACTGAAAAGTTTTAATAGTTTTTCCAGCGATATTGATACAAATTCGACAAGAATATTGATATACAATTACAATATGATATACAATTGATACAAATATGAAAAATAGAGAACACTCTTTTTATATCTTATTTACATTAACGTATGATATACAGCGACCGCATTTACGCTCGATATCAACGATTAAAAATATCTGTATTAACGTGTAAATATTTAGAATAAACACAATTTTTACTAGAAAAAAATATTAATTTAGTAGCGAGAACTAATTTGTTTACATTAGCTCATTGGAAAGGCCGCTGACCCAAACTCGCTGTGCAAATTCTGTTTACATCGATCTCCTTTTACGGTTAAACCAATGCCAAATGCAACAAACAAAAAGGGAATAACTGTATATCAAACGTTAATTTAGATATTACTAATGCTTTAGCCTGGACTAGGGGCCGGAAGACTTTTAAATCAGAAGAGCCATGTTGTCAAGCAAAAAGGAACAAAGAGACAAAATATTTTCGAAAATATCGACATTTTTTCTAAAATACAAGAGTCGCAAATGCGAAAAAACCAAAGAGATACAAATTATCCGTAAAAATCGTAACAGATTGGTAGAACATATAAATACTAGTTGAGAGTTTTAAGAAAACATTTTATAAGTGAAGATTATTGATGATGGTCTACCAGACAAGACCAGTGTGCATTTGTGAGAAATAGAGATTGTGTCCATCTCACGTCCTGTAACAAACTGTGTTCATCTCGTGTCCTAAACTGCTTTTCTATTACGGATTTCTAATCCCCAAACAAAATGTCGTTAGTCTGTTTTACTTCCTGAATGAAAAAGGCGTAAGGCTAAATTGGTAATTGTTGCCTCATTAATGCCATTTTATACTAAATTGGTAAAGTTAATTAAGTAACACATTTTAGAATTGGTAAAACCATACTAGATTATAGATAATCATATAAACTTAATAAACTCGGAACACAGCCTGAATATATAAATATATTCAACCTTTCCGCGGCTCTATAATACCAATGAGTCTTTTTAGGACTACCAAAAACAAATCTCATATGAAATTTGTCCTAAAAAGTTGTCCTAAAAAGACTCATTAGTATTATAGAGCTCCGGAAAGGTTGAATATATTTAAATATTCAGGCTGTGTTCCGACTTTATTAAATGTATAAGTAACACTTGTCTAAAAGGCAAAAGAAATGTGCAATTTTAGTCATAACCAGTTTTTGTTTCGTATTTTGAACTTACGTCTATTGTAGACTATAGATTATTCGCTCCGTGCATAACCGCGCTTAGCGCCACCCGTGGCCAAAAAATCAACTTCGTCTCCAGTAATAGTGTATAAAAACAGGCAAAAACTAAAAATAATTAATTTAATAACATATGCAATATTTAATAGCAAAAAAATTTGACAATTATGTCAGGTCATAGGCTAGGAAAATGCAATTAGTAAGGTCAGGTGGGGTAAGACCGTGTTTGGGGTTTGGGACCGTTTGTTGTTTCTGGGTGACTGTGAGAGCGCTCTACCGCCCAGACAGTGAGTTGAGTTTGAAGCGGGAGTCTTGGGTTGTTACAGGCGGGAAGAACCAGCTGATTAACACAATTGGAAGGAAGACACAGTGAATCTTTATGAGACGGTCTTTTTTTTGTGTTCCAAATTTTTGTGAGTGGATTTTTCGTTTCTGGATTCTTTTGATACAAGATACTTAAAAACTGATAAGTTTTATTTTGTATTATGTTTATCAGCCTAGAGAATGTAAATAATTGCCTTTGAAAGCTTTTATTTATTTTTAAATAAGAAAACGGTCTTACCCCATGATATTTTCTAAGATGGGGTAAGACCGTTTTGAGTTTATGAAGCGTATATGCCATCATTAAAGAATAATTTTTCCTTATAGGTCGTGCCAATATGCCTAGACACTACGTCAGGAAAACCCAGCGTGCTGGATATTCCAAGGAAGACTTGGAATTAGCAGTGGAAAGTGCGAAGAACAATAATTTGACCATAAAACAAGCCAGCACTACTTACAACGTTCCTCCGTCCACGATTTCTGACCGGGTGAAGGGAAAGACTGGGAACAAAAGTAGTTCCCTAGGGAGAGGAACTGATATTCCCATCGAGGATGAGAGAAAATTGGTTGAGGGACTGAAAACTATGGAAAAGTGGGGTTTTGGCCTGTCTCGTGTAGAAGTGTTGGATACAGTTTTCGACTACGTAACCAGCAACGAAATAAAAACAAGATTTAAAGACAATTACGCGGGTGAAGATTGGTTTTTGGGGTTCAAGCAACGACACAACTTGTCTATAAAAAAACCACAGAAGGTTGAATCGAGCAGAAAAAAAAGCATTGACCCATTTATAATTTATCCGTTTTTCAATAAATTAGAAGAAGTTGTAAATGAAATGGATTTGAGGGATAAGCCTCATCGAATATGGAACCTCGATGAAACTAGTTTCTGTACGGATCCCTACAAAACCAAAGTTGTTGGATTGAAAGGTACTCAGGCAACCAGGCAAATAAGTGGAAGTGGCAAGGAAAATATCACGGTGTGTTTTGCATGTAACGCGGCTGGTGGAAAAGCTCCTCCACTAATCATTTTTAAGGGACGGAATATGTGGCGCCAGTGGGTTCATCCCATAAGGATCTCTTGTATACGGGGACTTCGTTCGCTGCGACATCGAACGGGTGGATGGAGAGTCGTACGTTTTTTGAGTTCTTAAAAAAACATTTCTACCAGCTACTGAAGAACAGAGACCCGCTCTTCTTATCTACGATGGACATTCAAGTCATCTTTCATTAGATCTCGTTGAGTGCGCTATTCAAAACGAAATTGTGATTTTATTGTTACCAGCTCATTCGAGCCACGCATTATAACCCTTGGATGTCAGCACCTTTGCTTCGTTAAAAACAAAATGGGATGAAAAGCTAGTTGCATGGCAGCGTAAAAACTTAGGAGAGAGGCTGTCTAAGTACGATTTTTCAATCAAGATTGGTGCAGTTTGGAAGGAAATGCAACCACAAATTCTCATAAATGGCTTCAGAAAGTGTGGTATTTTCCCACTGAACAAAACTGGTATTCCAGACAGTGCATTTGATCCGGTTTCTTTAAAGCGCTGGAAAGATCAATTTGTCCCTGAAGTGCCCGGTAACCCACGATAGAGCTAATACCGAGGTTGCCTCAACATCTAGTTCTGACAGTTCACCTGCGTCTCGTTCATTCGAAGAAATTTTGTTAAACAAAGTGAAAAGAGCCTGCCCTTCAACTAACAAACCACCAAGAAAAAAATTATGTCCCGGAGGTGAAGTCATAACAACTGAAGAAGTTATAACCAGGTTAAAGGAAGCTGACACCAAAAAAGGCCCCTCAACATCAGGCGCAAATAAAAGACTGAAGTTTAAAAAAAACAACCAGGTAAAACAAAACAATAAAAGAAAACAAATCATAGACAACTCTAGTGACAGTGAGTCAAAATGCTCTTGGAGTGAACGAGAATCTGATGGGGACTTGGAAGGTATCGAAGCTTTGCTTCAGGACGATATCGCAGAAATGGAGGACCTTGAAGATGACGTTTCAAATGAAATGAACAATATGAGCGCATTGTCAGTTTCAGTTGGCGATTTCATCATGGCTAGTTTTAAGGGGGGCAACAGGAACGCCAGGAACTTCAGATATGTGTGCATAGTTCAGGATGTAAAGACAGATGAACTCGGTGTTATGGGGATGCGCTCAATTGACAACTCTAAAACTATTTTCAAAACAGTTAAAAGTGATGTTAGCGTAATCGATCCAAAATCAATTTTAAAAATTCTTCCGCCACCAAAAATGATTTTGCTAGGGGAAAGAGTGACCTATAAATTTGAGTAAGAAGTAGACTGTTTTGAACTTTAGACTTAAATTTTTTAGACTTGAATTTTTATACTGTGTTGTTTAATTAAAACATGTTTTTTACCTCTTTGTTAGTTGTTTTATGTCACCACGGATTTACCCCATATGGTGAGGTAAGTCCGTGACGTCACTCACATCTAATTTGAATTTTTTTTCATGACTTAAATAGGGTCTATGATTTAATTCAAAAGGGTTTTCGAGGGTCAGTCATTGTAAGGATGCGAGGAAAAAATGTATTAAGAAAAAGTTGAACCAAAAGGTTTGCTATTCGCAAGTAAAGTCAAATTTGTAATATTTTGACACGGTCTTACCCCACCTGACCATATATTTTCAACCAGCAGGGAAAGCACTTTCTGTCACACTTTGAAATTTTCCATTCACTTGATAAATAATGATTTTCAGGAAATACATTTTCTCGCATTTTCCGAAGATTTCACTCTGCCATAACCTTTATATATATAGAAGCTTTTAATTAGGAAATACCGTCGAAGCGTGAATTCAAGATTGCGGAAACGGTAAAATGCGAGAAAATCGATTTTGCTATAATCGTTATTTATTTTTTACGTCACAGCAAAATTTAAAAACGCTTCTGAAAGTATTTTTGTTTACAAATATTACACTACTGCTGATTACAAATATGCAAATTATATTGCGCTAGCTCGTTCCGTTCACGATCCCCTGCTAAAATTATGGAAAATTTTAAGGCGTTAAATTTCGGCGCTCGAGTAGAGATGTTGGAAAGTAATGAATTTTCGGCTGATAATCTGAGTGTGTTAATAGGAAAATGACCTTCGGAAAACGATACCGCAATCCGTTCTTGATTATTTGCAACCGTTTCTGAGATATCCGACTTAGCAAATCGAGAATCGAAAAATTTCAGCTTGAAATTTCTCGACGAATTATTGAATCTTTCCGAACAATTTACACATCGACTTGTTCCTCTTATCGAGTAGTTTCTGTGTGCCGAAAATGATTTCGTTGCTGTTTACCGTTCTTGAGAAAATTGAAAAAAAAAACACATTTTTTCGACCGAAATGATGGAAATTTTTTCTTCACGAAATTTTTGGAAATTTTTTTCATGATTTTTTTTTTAGTTACCCGGAGGAAATCGAAGTGCTGATTAAACGATTTTCTACTTAATTTCGCTCTAAACTTACAAATTAATAAGATATAGCCTATATGGTATTTTGAGCATTTGAACCGAATAAACAGCAAAATCCTAAAATTTTCTGAAAAAAATCCATCGTTTTGAGGAAAAAGGATGCGTTGTTTCTACGAAATCCCAGCGAAATCATTTTCGCCACACTGAAACTAAATGACAAGAAGAGAAAATCGATGTCTAAATTGTTTTAAATGATTTCGATGTGAAATTCTGAATTCAAATTTTTTCAAATACATGTCAATATATACCAATAAATGCTGAATAATGACGTAACTGGTCATGAACTTCTTAAAAGCGTCACTTTTGGCGCTAGTGCTGTTGCGCTCGGAGCGAATAGAAAATATTTAAAAATAAAACTTACCATTTGAACTCTTTAAATCCCTGTGTATGAGAGAAATAGGCGCTCCGCAATGTAAATAATCCATTCCTCTTGCGATCTGTATGGCCCAGTCGACCAGAACGTCCGGTCTGATCTTTCTGCCAGCTAGCACTCTATTCAACGACCCGCCGCGACAATATTCAAGCACAAGACACAAATTTGGCTCCTTGACACAGACACCTTCGAGCGAAACGATATTCTCGTGATCCAACAAACCGAAAAGTTTAGCCTCCTTTATGACATTTTCTAAGGTAACAGAGACGTCGGCGTCTGGATCTTGTCGAGCCGCTTTGACGGCAACCTCGCGGTCTTTCCACAGGCCTCTGTAAACTTTACCAAACCCGCCCACCCCGATAACTTCTTCAAGCTCTAGTTCCGAAAAATTGATTTCTATAGGTTGAATGTCGAAGGAGTTGACGTGGTTCATTGGATCGTCGTGTGAGACGAAGTTCGAAGGGAAAATTCCGACCTTATCGCCAATTTTACCCGTCCACCAGCCCTCGTCCCCGGAAATCTTGGAGTCCACGGATAGGACCTCGACGATCTGACCTTTACGCAGCGTGAGTTCATCTTCGCCGTTCGCCTTGTAATCGAAAAGAGCCGTCGAGAGCGACGGTGTGTTCCGAAAGGGCGCACCAACAGCTGACAACGACTGGCGATTGCTTGTGACCGAGGAGCTGAACATGTCTCCATTTCGAAGAGATTCCATGGACTTAAAGGAATGGCAGTGCTCAACCAACGGAGGCATCCGTCGAGCTCTTCCGAAGTCCAATATAGACAGAATTTTTGAAACGGATCACAACTTTTTTGACAGTAAAAAAGTTACTTACGACGCCACAAATCTTTCTCCACGCAAATCTTTATCTCTGCCAACTCGTTTATTGTATATTATCTGCAACCAAGAAAAATAAATGTTAAAATAATGTTTAAATCACATTAATAATAAAAATTTATTGTAGAAGACTATATATGTTTCACTAACACTGTGGCTTCATCAGGTTATCAAATACAAATATAATTTAAAAATACATACTACAGGGCTTCCCCAGTGTCCGAGTTCTTAAGGCAAAAAGTTGCATTAGTAGCATCAATGTACGGAAAGTAGTGGCGTCTTAGGTTCAATGTTTGATGAATAATATTTATCGGCCTGATTAAAAGCCTGTAGAACTGTAGCCTGCTTCATTAACTCCCCAAATTCGCGAAATACAGACAGACAAAATTACGTGGAAAATTTTCCTGGCTTTCCCAATTGTTTCGCAAAGTACATACAGACGAGCCGATTTTTGAAAAACCTTAATCTCTTTTGCTAATCCACAAGACTTAGACCAACTTATTATGCTATAGTGTGCATTATTATCTCCACTAATTCACGAATTACAGACAGACAGAATTTTTCCAGACTTTCTAAATTGTTTCGCATATTACAGACAGACGGAACGAGTTTTGAAAAACCTTAAACATTTTGCTACTCTACAAAACTTAGACTAACTAATTAATTCATAGTGTATATGATTATCTCCAATAATTCACGAATTATAGACACACAAACCTACGTTGCAAATTTTCCAGACTATCCAGTGTTTCTTAAATTACAGACAGACAGACCGATTTTTGGAAAACCTTAATATTTTTTGATAATCCACAAGACTTAGACTAACTAAATCGGCCATAGTGTGCATGATTATTTTCCCTAATTCACAAATTACAGACAGACAAACCTAAGTTGCAAATTTTCCAGACTTCCCAATTTTTTTCGCAAATTACAGATAGACAGATTTTTTAAAATTCTTAATATTTTTTGCTAATAAACAAGACATAGACTAACTAATTAGGCCATAGTGTGCGTGATAATGTGCCTCTAATTCACGAATTGCAGACAGACAAACCTACGTTGCAAAGTTTCCAGACTTTCCAAATTATTTCTCGAATTATAGACAGACCGAGCGATTTTTTAAAAACCTTAATCTTTTTTGCTAATCCGCAAGACTTAGACTACGTAATTAATTCAAAGTCTGCATGATTGTCTTGCCTAATTTACGAATTACAGACAGCCAAACCAACGTTAAAAAAATTCCAGACTTTCCAAATTGTTTCGCAAATTACAGATAGACAAACTGATTTTTGAGAAACCTTAATACAGAATTGTCTATTATGTTATAGTCTTGTCCACTATAGAGTAATCTTGCCCACCATAGCCTCATCTTCTCTGTGATCTCATCTTGTCTATTATGTTCTAGTCTTGTCCACTACAGTGTCATTTTGTCCACTATAATGTCATACTGTGGTACTATCTTGTCAGTGGTCTCATCTTGTCTACAATGTTTTAGTTTTGTCCACTACAGCGTAATTTTGTGTTTAATCTTATCTGTGCTATAATCTGTTGTCTGTTTGCGTCATCACGAGAAGAACGATTTGTTGTTCCTGGTGACGTTGCGGTACAACGCGATGATCCTGGAGTGCATCAGCGAGGGCGACAGCCTGGAGATCGTGACGCGAGCGCACGGCAACGTGGCTGACCGGATCGGCAAGCCGTCGGACACGGGCATCCTGACCGTGATCGACCCGAAGGCGCGCGTCATCGGGCTCCGGCTCTACGACGGCCTCTTCAAGATCATCCCCTTCGACAAGGACAACAGCGAATTAAAAGCCTCCAGTATCAGGTGAGCAAGGAAATTTAGCGAGGCGGTACCTGGTCAAAGTTTATCCAAAATTTGGTGGTACCTGGTCTAATTCTTGCTAAAACTAGTCTGGAACCTAAGAAAAATGGGACTACCTTATCTAAATTTGTCTTAAACTTGGCGGTACCTGCTCTAATTTTGGCTAAAACTAGTCTGGAACCTAATAAAAATGGGACTACCGTGTCTAAATTTGTCTTAATTTTGGTGGTACCTGGTCTAATTTTGGCTAAAACTAGTCTGGAACCTAAAAAAATGGGACTACCATGTCTAAATATGTCTTAAACTTGGTGGTACCTGGTCTAATTTTGGCAAAAACAAGTCTGGAACCTAAGAAAAATGGAAGTACCTTGTCTAAATCTGTCTAAAACTTGGTGGTACCTGCTCTAATTTCGGCTAAAACTAGTATTGAACCTATAAAAATGAGACTACCTTGTCCAAATCTGTCTGAAACTTGGTGGTACCTGCTCTAATTTTGGCTAAAACTAGTTTGGAACCTAAGAAAAATGGGACTACCATGTCTAAATATGTCTTAAACTTGGTGGTACCTGGTCTAATTTTGGCTAAAACTAGTCTGGAACCTAAGAAAAATGGAAGTACCTTGTCTAAATCTGTCTTAAACTTGGTGGTACCTGATCTAATTTTGGCTAAAACTAGTCTAGAACCCAAGAAAAATGGGACTGCCTTGTCTAAATTTGTTTTAAACTTGATGGTACCTGGTCTAATTTTAGCTAAAACTAGTCTAGAACCTAAGAAAAATGGTACTACCTTATAGATTTAGACTAATTAATTAGGCCATAGTATGCATGATAAGGTGCCCCAATTCACGAATTGCAGACAGACAAACCTACATTGAAAAGTTTCCAGACTTACCAAATTGTTTCGCAAATTACAGGGAGACGGACCGATTTTCGAAAAACCTTAATTAATCTTTTCTGCTAATCCGCAAGACTTAGACTAAGTAATTAATTCATAGTCTTCATGATTGTCTTGCCTAATTTAAGAATTACAGACAGCCAAACCTACGTTGCAAAATTTCCAGATTTTCCAAATTGTTTCGCAAATTACAGATAGACAGACCGATTTTTGAAAAACCTTAATATTTTTTGCTAATCCACAAGACTTACGCCTAATACACGAATTACAGAGAGACAAACCTACGTTGCAAAATTTCCAGACTTTCCAAATTGTTTCGCAAATTACAGATAGACTGAATTTTTGAGAAACCTCAACATTTTTTGCTAATCCACCAACTTACAATTAGACTAACTAATTAGGCCATAGTGTACATGATAATGTGCCCCTAATTCACGAATTGCAAACAGGTAAACCTAAGCTGCAAATTTTCCAGACTTTCCAAATTGTTTTGCAACTTATAGACAAACGGACCGATTTTTTAAAAACCTTAATCTTTTTTGATAATCCGCAAGACTTAGACTAACTAATTAGTTCATAGTATGGATCACTGTCTCGCCTAATTCAGGAATTACAGACAGCCAAACCTACGTTGCAAAATTTCCAGATTTTCCAAATTGTTTCGCAAATTACAGATAGACAGACCGATTTTTGAAAAACTTTAATATTTTTTGCTAATCCACAAGATTTAGACTAACTAATTAGTTTATAGTCTGCATGATTGTCACGCCTAGTACACGAATCTCAGACAGACAAACCTAAATTGCAAATTTTAAAGACTTTCCAAATTGTTTCGCAAATTACAGATTTGATTTTTTGAAAAACCTCAACATTTTTTGCTAATCCACCAACTTAGACTAACAAATTAGGCCATAATGTACATGATAATGTGCCCCTAATTCACGAATTGCAAACAGACAAACCTAAGCTGCAAATTTTCCAGACTTTCCAAATTGTTTTGCAACTTATAGACAAACGGACCGATTTTTTAAAAACCTTAATCTTTTTTGATAATCCGCAAGACTTAGACTAACTAATTAGTTCATAGTATGGATCACTGTCTCGCATAATTCAGGAATTACAGACAGACAAATTTACGTAGCAAATTTTCCAGACTTTTTGAAAAACCTTAGCCTTTTCTTGATAATCCACAAGACTTACTGTAACTAATAAGTTGATAGTCGATGCATGATTATCGTCCCTAATTCACAAATTACAGACCTACATTGCAAATTTTCTAGTCTTTCCGATTTGTTTCGCATTTTACAGACAGACCGATTTATGCAAAATCTAATCTCTTGTGCATCAAGAGTTAAACTAATCAACTAGTGCACAGTTTCCTATTAGCTATGTGCAAGACAGTAGCGCCACCTAGCATGCGCAACTATTCGGGATTATGTCAAATAATAAGACATATAAATGTTTTATTGTTTTATAATAAAAAAGGTAATTAATAGAAAGATAGCAAACAGTATTTTAGAGGATTTTTTTTAAAACTATAAATAGAAAATGGATATTATTATAAAAACCGGTTTTGAAAGTATAAAACACAATATAAATTTGCAACCCCAACTGGGATAAAGGGAAATAAATTAGTTGTAGCTCAACATGCAAGAAATTTTGAAGAGCTAAGAAATAATGTCATTTCTTTCTTCAATTATTACTTGATTTGATGTGGTATCTGAGACTTTTGTTTTTATTATGCATTTATATCTAGCTAGGACTTGTGAATCATTAACCATTTTTCTTGTTTCGATATATTTTTAGGAATATCGTGGAAACATAACTCGGACTTGCTTGCGCGACTGACCTTTTGCCTACAATGAAATGTTCACTACAAATAGGTTCGTTAGATTTTGGAGAAAACGGCGACCCATCAATACTCAAATACATTGACAATAAATAATATCACATAAAATATAGCGCAAATAAAATTGATATATTAATATCGTAATTTAGGGCAGAAGGACGGACCTCTTAGTCGATAGCCCTTTGTATAAAATATACAATAAATATATGTATAATTATTATTATATGGTAATTTAAGGTGATATATCGCTTACTTTTTCCTTTTTACAGCAAGTATCCGTTTATTTCTTTGAGCTAATTTCCAAGCCACTGTAGTTAAAATATAGAATTTACACCGACTATATTTCACCACACATTTGAATAAAACAATAATTATGACCCATTTCAAAATATTAGCAAATCGACTATCCCGAATCGTTGCGGATTTCTACCACAGCATGTGCTGCGCTTTACTATACCCCCACCGTGCACTTCGCACGTAGGGAATATTATCTCGCCTAATTTCTAAATTACAGATTGACAAATGAAAATGCTTTCAATAGCTTGACTGCCTAATCCCCTGGGTTAATCAAGCCATAACTCAAGAACTAGACTAGTTTTGCTTAATGTGGATTAAGGGGTCGTCCATTAATCACGTGATGTTTTTTAGCAACTTTTTACCTCTGTAGCACACAACCGAAGAAAAAATATTACATATAAGAAATTACATGATTCAATCAACAGAGGCGGCTTTTTCGTTTGTATCGCCGCTCTATATCTGTCTCAGAGTGAATGCCACTACGCGGCGTATGCCCCTAACAGCTCGGCCCCGTCAATCCTGCTTCGTAACAACCAGGGATGTTATGGAGCTCAGTAACCATAACTATCGGATATCCGAAATAAAAATGTATCCGTAACCGTAAGCGAATCCGATATAAAAGTTTCGAATAATTTTAATTGATATGTTGTAATAATTCCTACAAATATATTTCAATATCCAACAGAAATTATATAATATAAAAAACTAATAAATTTGTTTTTGTTTATTATAATTTTGATTTTGCATTCTTACGTAGATAAAACTTATGAATGAAATTGAAATGAAATGATAATTACTTATATGACATATGATTGTAGTACCTACTTATATTACAGTACTTATTTGTATGACATGTGATTGTAGTACCAAATAATAACATAGAAATAAATTCAAATTGTTTACCAATTAGTATTCTACTTTTGCAATTCCTTAGAAATCTAATATCCGTAACCGAAACTATCCGAAACTACCGGATAATACGAAAAAAAATCATATCTTTAATCATATCCGAAACCGGTATAATATTATTCCAATATCCGTATCCAGATCCGAAATTTCATATCCATAACATATCTGGTACCAACCACTACTACGCAAATTGTAGAAAAAAATAATTTAACAATATGTGGTGAAACATATTACATGTTGAAATGTTTGGGTGGACCTAATAACATTTACATTAAGGTATATAAAAATGAATCTTTCTAATTTCTGTACGACAAAAAAAATGCTGGTCCCAAATTTGCCGCCCCTAAAATCTGCCGCCATAGGCTCCATCCAGCCTACTCAGCCTGCTGGTAAATCCAGCACGGTCTTCTAGTTTAGTCATTGTTTTGAGACAAAATCACATACTTCTACTGGGACTCCCAGCGAGTCGCGCGCCGCTTTTCGGTTTAAAAATCGCGCGTTCAAGGAAAAAAATAAATACACGTAATATCTTACTACACCCCCTCCCCCCACATGATGTTTCGTGATTTTTCACAAACCCCCTCCCCCCATTCGAGCCTCACGTGATTAATGGACGATCCCTAAAGAACATTTATTAAGGTAAAATCTGTCTGAAGCCTTATAGGATATCTTATCTGAAATGTTTTGGAAGTTTCAGTCATTTTTCTAAAAGCGTTCAATTCTTCTTTGCGTCTTCTCATATCAACTCATATGTGACATACTATGATTAGTTTTTTTTATATAATGGAGCTGAAACATCGAGCTCACCCTGTACAACCGACATTAATTTAGCTTCAAGAAAATAAGCCATTATATTCAAATTAAAAACTAATAGTTTTTACAATTATAATTACATTTTAATCACATATTAAGCATTTATGAGCAGAATACTTTTGTAAGTTGTATGGATTGCGTCCTTGTGAATACCTCTTTTTTTTTCTCAGGATTGGGGATTTCTAAATTAAAAATAATACTTTTGTTTCCACATTTCGGACACTTCTGATACTTAAAAATAATACTTCTGTTTCTACATTTCGGACACTTCTGGAACTCGGTTGAATCTAACCCTAGCACCCAAATTATTTATTACACGTACTAGAATCAATTATGCTAGATAATTCAACTAAATAATAACAATAGGGAAAATATCTGCATGAGCATTTTTATTTTATCTGTGAATCCTTTAGAAAAACTATTTACAAATTAACACAACGAGCCATTTATTATTAAGATCATTTATATTATGTTGAATAAGCTTATTTGCAGATACTAGTAAACAAAATACTACAAAAATTTGCTCATTGAATAAATGCCTGACACGGTATGCACTGTGAATGGCTTTGAAGAAGATCGAGGTGTGGTCTGTGACAGAGTAATTAAATGCATCCTAGAAACATTCTTTTTAAATACAATATAATATCCCACTGGGACTAAGGCAGTAAAATAGAAAGTGACAAAAAGGACACTTATCAAATGAAAATTGTGGAATTTTTATATATTTGTCTGTATTCTATAAGAACGTTTATTTGAGATTTTCCTGAAACATTTAAATGAATTAACTTTAATATATGGGTATCTTAACTTTAATCATTTTGTTATTTTTGAGAATATAAATATAGGTTTGCAAGGTCCAAAAGGAAATATTTAAGGGATAAACGGAAAAACTGACAAAAAAATGGTTTATGAAACAATATAGCACAGGAAGGTAGGGAGGAAGTTTGACTCCGATCCAAAAGACATAATTCATTAATAGTTAGGAGTACAGGAATCCGGCGCTCTGGGGGAACACGTGCCTTTTCATAAAAAATAAAGTCAAAAACAACACATTCCAGTATTCTTGGGGAAAAGTCTGACCAACAACGGTCAGAATCCTCAATAAAGTTATCAGAGTTAAAAGCAGGGTTTAACTCTGATAACTTTATTGAGGATTCTGACCTAGCTAACTCCTCTCTACACTTGTCTTACTATCTGTCCTAATTTATACATAATTTTTTGTATGTGCACATTTATAAATACAGATACATATTTTATTCCTTCTGAAATTGAATTGTACATAAAATATGTAAAATTGTTATTGTTTTCTTTTAATCTCGATAACCCGCAATTTTTGATAATCCGACTGTTGTCTGGTCCCATATGTGTCAGATTATCAAGATATACTGTACTTGCTAGTGGATTACAACGTTTATTAGCCTAGGAGGTGATAAAATTACTTCAAAAGTTATTAATTTAGTTATTCTTTAAGGTGATTTAATTACTCCAATCCTTATTAATTCAATATGTCTTGTCTGTCCTTGTATGTCTTGTCTTGTCTGTCCAGTATTGTCCGTCCAGTCATGTCCGTCCAGTCTTGCCTGTCCAGTCTTATCTGTTCAGTCTTGTGTGTCCAGTTTGTCCAGTCTTGTCTGTCTAATCTTGTCTGTCTAGTCTAGTATCTGTCAAGCCTTGTCAAGTCTTGATAAGTCTTGTCAGTCTTATCAACTAGGCAGATTTTCACTAACCGTCCGGGCTGCCCACCCTGAATGAATGCAAAAAATGCCATACCGCGGTGGCGCATACTAAAAGCCAAAATTGAATAGGGGGTTTAGTGAGAGCTTCCCCCGAACCACGTTAGGTCTTCTCTGACTATTCTTGTCTGTCTAGTCTTGTCTGTCTTATGCCTGGCTCAGACGATGCACAAAGCCTGCAAAAACTCCATAACTGGTAAAAACTCCATAACTATCTAACAATAGAAGCAGTACGTAGAGCTGAAGCTGATGTGCACTTAAACGCATTTAGCTAGAAGCAGATCATGGAAGGCCTAACATCAAGGGGTATATAACCGTATCTACTACGCAAGGTGAGGAGCGAGGGGCCATCCACTCTTGCAATACATGTTAATATTTAGATGCATTACCGCACATTACTTGCATTCCTTAGCAGTACGTAAGTATTACACCACATTACAGAAAGTACTCTTGCATTTCTTGAATTACGCTTGCATTCTCTGAATTACGTTCACGTTATATTCGAATTACGGTCATCTTACGTCCGCACTACGCCCGCATTAGCTCATCATGCCGCTGGTCATAGTTCACTTTAAACACATATACGTGCATTGAAATAAACGCTCACGCTATGATACTCACGATATGACAAGTGTCGCAGCGAAAAGACTCTGGAAAATTATTTTTGCCGTGGTTGTTTAATAGCCAAACATGCGAAAAATTTTCCAGACAAATCTGATCGATGACATCCACTTACTCCTCAATTGTAAGCTTCGATTTATTAGATATATTGAACCGAACCATACGAATACAGCGCATAAATGACATTATTTCCGATTCAGGTAAACTCCCTAGTAATGAATTTTGTCATTTTCGTTAAAACTTAATTGTTTATGTGATCAGTTCATTTTTCCAAGAGAAAAAAATGACAAGATGGGAAAGAATGAAGTAACAGATATTAGTCTGCCGTATACAAACGAAATGAATATATCTTAGATGAAGCTAAACAAAGTGCAGTTCTGACAGTAAGAAAATCAACCTTATGTTGGCTGTTCAGTACTAAATCTGGCAGACACAATATCAGTATCAGATACAATTATCATTAGATATAATTCAACGCGTAAAAGGAATTAGATCTCTAAAAGAAAATTAAAATAAGAATGATGATCCAGAAGAAATTTATTCTTCTGAAGGCGAAGACAGTTATACAAATAGTGACAGTTAATTACAAAACACAACAGACTTCTTAACGATTTTCTTAACACTTCATTCCTATGTAAAGACATTTTGTAGGAAACAGTGACCAAAATATATAACACTGATTCAAAACATCGCAGCTGCCAGACCAGGCGCTGCTGTTTGCACAACTCTGTGTGAACCCTCCCGTATGCTGGTTGCTGTCGACCAGCGGCTGGTAAACAAACCTGATGTGACCGCAGTTTTAGATATTCAACATGAATCGCTAAAAAAGGATCGAATTCAGCTAACAGTTCCAAAAACATACTCTGAATATTATATTCGGATCACGGAACTTTTCATTTTTCGCTCTATGACACACAACCGAAGAAAAAATAATACGTTAAGAAATTGTATGACTCAATCAACAGAGGCGGCTTTTCTTTTAGGCGGCTTTTTCGTTTGTATCGCCGTTCTATATCGGTCTCTCTCAGACTCAATGCCACTAAGCGGCGTGCCCATAACAGCACGGCCCCGTCAATCCCGCTTCGGACCAACCACTACTACGCAAATTGTAGAAAAATTTAATTTAACAAAAAGTGGTGAAGCATATTACATGCTTAATTATTTGTGTGGACCCAATAACATTTACATTAAGGTATATAAAAATTAATCTTAATTTCTGTAAGACATAAAAAATTGTTGACCCCAAATTTGCCGCCCTAGGCTCTAGCCTAGTGTAAAAAACCTACTCAGCCTGTAGGTAAATCCACCACTGTCTCCTCGTTTAGACATTGTTTTAACATACGCGCCAACGATTTACGCATGTATTCGGCGTCAGAATCACAGACTTCTACTGGAACTGGCAGCGAGTCGCGCACCGCTTTTCGGATTAAATATCTGACATTATTAAGCTTGTAATTTCTTACTTTACTGCGCATTAGGCTAGTAATTTCTTAAAGTACCTCGAATCACCAAATACCAATTACCCAATATTACAGGGAGTATACATTGCAATATTTCAGGGAGTGGATGACCCCTAGGTGAGGAGCTACCTTAGCGATAGAAAGATAATCCTTAAATGTGCTCGGAAAAAGGAAGAGAGAAGCATCATCTTCCACAAGGATCGACATTAGGTCCAACCTTGTGGAATGTCCTATATGACGATGTGCTGAGATTATGACTGACATTAGGGGTGACAGTGATTGGTTTTGTAGACCAATTGGCTCTAGTTAACAGCCAGAACAGAAGAAGAATTGATGCAGACGGCAAACTACACCATAGAGCAAATCATTAAATGGTTGAATCTAAAAGCCTCAATCTAGCGCCAGAAAAAAACTGAGGCGGTCCTTCTCATAGGACAAAGAAAGGTCTAACCAATTAAAATTTATAATTGAAAAACTGACGACAATCCCAAAGCATCAAATAAAATACCTGGGCATAGTAATAGACAAGGCATTATCTTTCACAGCGCACATAGCAGAAGTTGCAACAAAGGGGATGAGGACAATGGCAGCAATACAGCAACTAATGCCTAACATTGGATGCCCCAGACGCAGAAAAAGGCCGACTACTCAGCTACGCAGTACAGGCCACTATGGTGTACGGAGCGTCAATATGGGCCAGAGCACTGGGAAAACAGAGCAATACTCAAAAGCTCCTTGCAGTGCAAAGAAAAATGGCACTACGAATCTGTAGCGGTTACCGCACCATATCAAGTGAGGCAATATCGCGGGTATCCCGCAAATTTACTTGCTGGTGGAAGCGCAAAGAAAACTGCAGGAGACAGGTCGCAACAAACTTTAAAAAAATCGGCCACGTAACAACTAATTGAAGAATGGCAGCAAAGGTGGCGGCAGCAAGGCATTAAAGAAGAGTGGACAAGACTTCTTATCCCTGAACTTGAACCCTGGATAAACAGAGAATATGGGGAAAATAGCTACGATCTCACCCAAGTATTGTCAGGCCGCGGCTGTTTCAAGGACTACTAGCATAAAATTGGCAGAGCGGCACACGAAAAGTAGATATACTGCGGAGAGACCGATACCGTGAACCATACAATCTTCGACTGTTCTCGATGAGAAATGGAAAAGCATAAAATTGCAACCAATTTAGAAGTTGTACCCATCAACACGAGAACGATAATTGGACATATGCTTAAAGCAAAAGAAAACTGGATTAAGACACAACAATATATTCATTATATTATGGAATCCAAAATAACCGATGAAGCGAAGGAACAAAAGATAAAGAGAAATTAAATTCACCCGTAACTCCGAGGCCATGCGACCAGCAGTACCAGAGTTCACTGTTGTGTTTCCAGGGAGGGCACTTGTCTGGTCTGGTGTATAACCGCCAGCTACGCCCTTAAAAAAAAGTCTAGTCTGTATAGTCTTGTCTATTTCCCCCCATACTTATTGCGTATGATACGCAGCTACCTATCTGAGAGGAAAATTGTTATGGAAGGAGAAAATAAATTAGTAGAGCGTGTGGTCTACACTGGTGTCCCACAGGGCTTAGTAATGTGGAACATTGTATACGATGGAGCGCTTCGCCTTAAACTCCCGGAAAGGGTGGATATCGTCGGTTTCGCGGACGAACTCGCGCTCGCGGCGTGTAGGAAAACTGAAAAGGAATTAGAATGAAGCTATAAGAATCGTGCATGAGTGGATGGAAGGGAAGCATCTGCAGCTGGCCCCTGAGAAAACGGATCTATGTATGATCAAACAGATGTATGATCTAGTAGGCATCAGATTTCGTATATTAGGAGCAGGATTAATGTACAGGTTTAAATGTATGGGGCGGGGGGTCATCCACTCGCCGAAATGTTGCATATGTATTCGCAATTATCCTGATTTTTTGGTAATTCGAGGTACTCGAAGAAATTACTAGCGTAATTATGTCACGCAATCATCCTAATACTTTGGTAATGCGAAGTACTCGGAGAAATCACAAGCGTAATGCGTAATAATGTCAGATCATTTTTTAAATTCTTAGGTACTGCAAAGTAATGTCACGTAAAGGAGGGGAATTTGAAATAATTTCTTCTAATGCCCTGAACGTTAAGCTACGTACACACGCTATAGAAAACTAGCGTATAGTCCTGCTATAGTTTTACTATAATTGTGTGATCGTTTTGTATAGTCTATAACTATTCGTATAGTTGAACTATACGAAGCGGTCACACAGCTATAGTCAAACTATAGAGGGACTATACGCTTGTTTTCTATATCGTGTGCTGTTACTACCTATAAAGATAAAAGTGCTAGTAATAAGACATCACGTTCGTGACATCGTCATTAAATAACAAGTGTGTTGAATTTTTATACATTTATTGAAATCAGATTGAAATATAACAAAATTAACACACTCTAAAGTACTTTTTCACATGTTTGTATGGACGCTCTATAACTAGTTTTTCAAATTGTCTCAACTGGAAGATCCTGAACCCAGAAGCTCCACAGGACCATAAAAAATTAATCCATATTCTATAATTGCAATATCTTCTCCTTTTGACCACATGAAGCTATCTAGCCTAGATTTATTTTTTTAAATCATTATATTTATAATATTTTTCTTATTCTAATTGTATCTCAAATTTTATATTGTTATGCTGAGACCGGGCAGACTGCCGACTGAATCAGATTCTGATTATACAAGTCTATTGCAATCATTGCAAAGTCTATTGCGTTTTCTAATTCATTGTCACTTTTATTCGTATAACTGTCTTCGCCTTCAGAAGTACAAATTTCTTCTGGATCATCATTCTCCTTTTTATTTTCCCTTTTAGAGATCTAATTCCTTTTACGCGATGAATTCTATCTGATGATAGTCTGCCAGATTTAGTATTTACTGAATAACCAACTTAGGATTGATTTTAGGACTGTTTTTGAAAAATTGACCAAAGTTCTGTATAAGTTCATATTTGGCATTAAAGTTTCATATGCCAATCGTCCAGCAGTAATGAAATGGTGCAAAGTAGAGATGAGCATGGGATAAGTAGTCTTTCTTCTCCGTGGAACGGATACCTGTCACTGTCCGATCCCATCAGATTTTCGTCCCACTGTCCCATCCCATAAACTCGTCCCATTCTACCTATTTTGCCATACAGCAAACTTTCTTTTCGGTTCTGACTCTCTTAACGATAATTCGTTCGAATTTAATGTTTCCGTAATTTCTTTATCCGATAATGAGTAATCCCTTTTCGTCGCAATCAGATCGTAAGACGTTTCAGGTACAACATCGTTATCACATAAATCTCCTGGGCTGGACATATTATGGAAGATTTGCGTATTGGCACGATAAGCAATTAGTTATGCACCTAACTCGATTTACTAGATTATCAAAACTCGTACCGCTCCGTCCCATAAAAAATTGTCGTCCATCCCATCCTATCACACGCGACGTTCATACCACTCATACCATGATTCCATGACCATCTCTAGTGCAAAGTCATTTTTTTCAGTTGATCCTGATATTTTCAGCTTTTGATTTTTCCGTTGAGTTTCTTGTGACGGAGTCCAACATTTCAAAAAATCCTGTGATATTTTCATTGCTTAATGATTTGAATATTTGTGTGTCATCAACGATAGTTAGATTAGTTGATATTCTGCCAGTTCTAGGGGTTTTTTTTTTAATTGCGCTTTTGAATTTGAAAATTTTGAAAAAAGTCAATTATTTTATATTGCGTAACGTCAAAATTACTGTATAATCTCGATAATCCGACACATATGGGACTAGCCAACCGCCGGATTATAAAAAATAGTGGTGAGAGGGAAGAGCGCGAGCGGTCTCAAGACCGCCGGATTACTGAACGTGCCGTCCCATTAACCAAAGGCCAAATTACCGAGATTATACTGAAATATATTTTTTGCGACAGGATTTGCGTCTTTAAGGGCTTCGTGGGGAGCTTCTTTCAGGGCTTACCCAGTAAGAGTTTCTCACCAAATCCCCTATTCCACCTTGGCTTTTAGTATGAGCCACCCCGGCATCGCATATATTGCATTCATTCAGGGTGGGCAGCCCGGACGGTTAATGAAAACCGCCCTAGTTGTCGCCTCCCCGACCAGGATTCGAACCCGGGTCTCCCGCATTGAAAGGCGGGTATGTTGTCAACTACACCACCGAGGAGGACCCCAGTAAGAGTTTAGTAGAAGCTCACTGTCCTACTGCGGGGCAGCGCATGACGACGCGCATGATGAGCTCATGCGGGTGTAGTGGGGTCGTAATATGGACGTAATGCGTATATAATATAAACGTAATTCAGGGAATGCAAGAGTAATTCAAGGAATCCAAGAGTACTTTGTGTAATGTAGTGTAATACTTACGTACTGCCAAGGAATGCAAAGTAATGTGCAGTAATTCATCTAAATATGAATATGTATTGCAAAAGTGGATGACCCCTCGGTAGGCGACAATAAATTAGTTGAGCGTGAGGTCTACAGTGGTGCCCCACAGGGCTCAGTAATGTGGTAAATTCCCGGAAGGGATGGAGATCGTCGGTTTCCCGGACGACCTCGCGCTCGCGGCGTGTGGGACAACTGAAAAGGAATTAGAATCTAAAACGAATGAAGCTTTAAGAATCGTGCATGAGTGGATGGAAGGGAAGCATTTGCAGCTGGCGCCTGAGAAAACGGATCTATGTATGATCAAACAGACGTATGATCTACTAGGCATCAGATTTCGTGTATTAGGAGCAGGGTTAACGTACATATCTACAAGTTTGAATGTATGGGGCTTACTGCGTCATCTTTCCAGTGAATCTAAAGTAAAACTTGTTATATTAACCATAAAAGGTTTATTAAACAAAAAGCATGGAAAATGCAATTCAACTGTCAAATTTACTACCGAAAAGTAAAAGCTAATCTAAATAAGGAACCTTGCAATAACCCCAAAAGCTTAGGCGATTTAATCAACCAGAGCACATTTTTCAAGCAGCTTATTACTAAGGCGCTAAAAACGGCGGCAGCACTGAAGAGGCTCATGTCAAATTTACGGAGGCCCAGAAGTAGTAAGCGAAGACTGTTGTGCTCGGTTGCCCACTCTGCTTTGCCATATGCAGCCCCGATTTGGACAAAGGCAATAAAGACGAAAACTTTTAAGAAACAAGCTGACATCGGTACAGCGGAAGCTAGCATTGGGGTGTGCAGCGCGTACCGAACAGTGTCCAGAAAAGCCGTTCTAGTGATCGCATAGAATTAATGGTAAGTAGAGATTGGACATATACACGACGCAACGAAACGGCGAAAAGCGGTCAAGGACTGAAAGGAAATAAGCGGCAAAATCTAAATCATTTGAGGAATGGCAAAACGCCTGG
The DNA here is from genome assembly GCA_944588485.1 of Phosphuga atrata. Classification (NCBI taxonomy): domain Eukaryota; kingdom Metazoa; phylum Arthropoda; class Insecta; order Coleoptera; family Silphidae; genus Phosphuga; species Phosphuga atrata. The sequence goes on along the minus strand of OX155894.1, from coordinate 71,266,923 downwards.
GACACAACAACAAACGGACAATGGACAAGAAAATGAATTAGGATTGTGAAAATTTCGACGACGAGGAAACACGGCGAAGGGAACTACTATGTAACCCAGGTACATAGTGGCCACAGGTGCTATAGGGATTACCTCCATAGAATTGGACAGCTTTATTTTTATGCCCAAATACAAAAGAAGTTATCAAAGAAACACAAAGCTAAAATTTTATATTAAATTTAATTTGAAATTAATGGGAAAATAAACATTTTCTGTAAATGAAATTTAATTTTATAATACATTGCAAATTATTATCGCGTGCTATTTTTACAAAATATGTTATAGGTACATCAATCAATTAACCAAGTCAAATTTTTTTAAATACAGTCGAACTTCCCTAAGGCGAATTACCATAGTCCCCAAAAAAAAATTGGAGTTATAGAAAATTGGAGTAAGAGAAATACATAACTACAAAGCTACATAACTACTTCACTTTACACAATTTATTTAAAGTAAATGTGTACATATGTATGTATTTATAAACAAAAAAGAAATATACATTATTAACATGTTTTTTTATTACAAATTATTATAATTAATTAAAAATAATTATAAATAATATATTATTTTTTGAAAAAGTCAATAACATTTATTTGTTTTCCATTAAAAAGTTCTCTATCTACAAAGTTCTCCAAAGTTGATAATGAACACAGATATTCGCTACACTTATTTAAATAATTACACATTTCTTTGTCCATAGGTAGAATTGGCACTGTTTCATTGCTAGATAAGACATCTTCATCTTAGCATTTTTTTAATAATTTTATCGTTATCCATATCTTCATCTACAGAGAAATAATCATTAAGAGACACTGTATTATCCACGTTATGCTGATCATATGTGTCATACGCGAACTTCAATTCTGACAGAAGAGAGAATCTTCTTCACTCCAGTTTGTATCGCCTTGTTTTTTAAAGCCAGCCCTTCTGAAACAATAGTTTATGGTTGCTTGCTGAATATCGTCCCACGCTTTTGTCTTCAGACAGAATCAGTGTGTCCCAGACTCTCAGCAAAATAAAGAGCCTTTTCTCTTGGACCAATAAATGGTCCCGGCATAGGCACATTTTTATACCGCGCAATTCTAAATCATTCCAAAGTAGCTTTGTCTTTGTAGGTACACTTTTTCAAACGTTTACGATCATTAGATTAGATCACATAGCACCATTTTCAGCTTTGTTCAAAATTTCTTCGCGGTTTCTTATAATTGAAGAAAGTGTACTTATAATTGTAAAGTTTTCAGCAATCACTTTTTTATTTTTAATACTTCACTTATCAAGCTCACTTTGTCAGAAAAGACATCGTATTGAGTTTTCTTCTCTGGCCACTCATATTTGCAATTGTAACTGCAGAGGTAAGAAGAAAGAATGAGTTCAAACTCTAATAATTCATTAATATGCTACATATATATAGTAAAGGTGCTACACCTTTACTATAACAAACACGATACGGTTTATGATAAGCAATATCCGGCACCATAAATTTTGGAAAGGACACAATGGTTAAAAAATTGGAGTTATAGAGATTATTTTCTATGTAACATTTTACCATTGTACACATTTTTACTACGAGTTATGGGAAAATTCGAGTTAAGGAAAATTCTAGTAATGGAAGTTAATTTATATGTAAAATGCTATCTAAACGTATGAATTTCTAAAAAAGTTCGAGTTATAGAAAAATTGGAGTTATAGAAGTTCGAGTTATGGAAGTTCGAATGTATATCTTATTGATGATATGCAATCAAATATTTAAAAGTGTAATATTCAAATGTGGAAATAATAGGTGATGATAAGACAATGAAAAAACTGTTTAAATTTGTTCCTAGCTACTAGTTTTGGTGATTTAAAATTCAATTAAATAATTTCGCTATCATCGGGCTACAAATAAAAAAGAAAACGAACAGCAAGTTAATTAAGTCAAAAACAAAATTTTTTTGCAACGTACCACAAGCAACAGTTTTTTTAACAAGATTGTAACCATTGTCAAAAGAGTATAAAACTTTTAGAAAAATGTAGAAACAGGGGTTGAAGCACAAATACAATTTAATTTAAGATAAATAGTATTATGACATAATTACAAATTATCACAAATTTAAACTGTTCTTTCATTGTCTTGTCATTAATCACATATTATAAAAGTGTATGAGATGCAAATAAGAATAAGAATCACTGATATATATGTATATATATATTTATGGTACAAAATGGTACGCAATACTAACAAGGTCTAACAAATGAGGGCAAAATATAATAGGCCACTTGGCCACAGTGTTTGAAGGGCTAATAACCCACTAGGCAAAATGGACCAAACATTTAAAAAAACAAGGTCTAACACAGCGGGCCAAACTAAGGCCTGTATGCTAAATCCAGCTATGTAAAGATCTTGATCCAGCCTTTATTTCTCATTATAAATTTCGGTATAAATTATATTTGCTTTCAGGTGCAATGTAAATATGATTTCAATAAAATGTTTTGACACCCAATTGGCCCCCATTTTCAAAAAGTTTGCAGACCTGTGGTCTAACAAAAGCATAATTTAAAAGTAAGTAAAAGTTAAAATTGACATATATAAAATTAAAAGTTCTGTGATAGATAATAGTAAAAAGAGGTTTAGTCCTACCCATAATTTTGAAAATATTCAGCCAGGTGGTCAATGAAATAGAGAGAAACACACAAAACACTCTTGCTGAGTTTATTATCTCCAAGTGTCTATATGCTGGAAGGTAGAGCACATCACATAAACACAACACCACCGCGGATTTCACGATTCTTTGGCCTCGATCGGGGTGCGTACGTCCACTTCACGTTCACTTTCGCTACTTCACCCGACTTATTCTCGCATTCCCCTAACTTTTCATTTCGTGTTTTATCAGCAGATTTAGTTTACACACTGCGGCCATGTTTTAATCAACAATCACGCCTGCCAACATACTACTAGGGATATGTCAAAACCATCTACCAAATACAAAACACAGATGACACCACAATATTTACTTCAACACACAAAACATGATTTCTATCAGACTTCACTAAACAGAATAGATAGACAAGACTAGACAGACAAAACTACACAGACAAGACTAGGCAGGCAAGACTAGACAGACAAAACTAGACAGACAAGACAAGACTAGACAAGACTAGACAAGACTAGACAAGACTAGACAAGACTAGACAAGACTAGACAAGACTAGACAAGACTAGACAAGACTAGACAAGACTAGACAAGACTAGACAAGACTAGACAAGACTAGACAAGACTAGACAAGACTAGACTAGACAAGACTAAACAAGACTAGACAAGACTAGACAAGACTAGACTAGACAAGACTAGACAGACAAGACTCTCACTAAACTAAAGTGACCACATTTTCATTGAGACAAAACGGGACAACAGCGGGACAAAGGGGGACAAATGGGATGGGATGGGATGATATATATATATATATATATATATATATATATATATATATATATATATATATATATATATATATATGTATATATATGTATATATATATATATATATATAAATTTATATATATATATATATATATATATATATATATATATATATATATATATATATTCATATACATGTCTATAAATATATAACATGTATTTAATATTAATTATTGGTAACTATAAAAATATTTTTAAAATACAATAATTTGAATATAAAATTGGGAAAAAATTACTATGATATAATAAGAAAATAATTAAGAAATTACCATGTTCTCTAATTCACTCATGACTTATAAAATAAATAAATATTATTACAAGTACGATTTGGTTTCTTGTACTTTTGTGCTGCGAGAGACCATGCGGGTTGCTATAAATTTGAATTTTCTGTTGTTGTTTCGTTCGGTTTTCAAGACTCATTTGACAATTTTCTGCACAAATTTGACGGCTTTTAAGACATTTGACGGTTTGTATGAACCTTCTGACGGTTTTCTAGGCAAATATGAGTTTTAGTCAAACTATGTCTGTAAAAATCTAAGACGTATTTTTGTAAACAAATTATCAAATTTCGGGATAGATTTGGGTTTTCAAGACAAATTTGATGGTTTTTAAGACCAATTTTACAATTTTCTAGATGAATTAGGCAAAGACAATTTTTTTAAGGCAAATTGGACAATTTTTTAGACAAATTTGACAGTTTTCTAGTCAAATTTTGTCCAAAATATTAGTCAAAGTATGCTTTTGTAAAAATCTAAGACGTATTTTCGTAAACAAATTGACAAATTTCTGGATAGATTTAGGTTTTCAAGACAAATTTGACGGTTTTTTCGACCAATTTGACAATTTTCTAGACGGATTAGGCAAAGGCAATTTTTTTAAGGCAAATTGCACAATTTTTTAGACGAAAAACAAAACGTTTTCTAAACAAAATGACATTTTTAAAGAAAAATTTGACAATTTTTAAGATTCATTTGACTATTTTCTATACAAATGGCGATTTTTTAAACAAATTTAACAATTTTTTAGATAAATTTTACCATTTTTTTTTGACAAGTTTAACTGTTTTTTAGACAAATTTGACAAATCTTAGAGCAACTTGACAATCGTTGACACAAATTTGACATTTTTTAAAATTAATTTGACAGTTTTTAAAACCAATAAAATAATTTTTAAGGAAAATTTGGCGATTTTTAACACAAATTTAACAATTTTTTAGACAAATTTGACCATTTTTTTGACAAATTTGACTGTTTTTTAGAAAAAATATACAAACCTTAGAGCAACTTAACAATTTTTGACGCAAATTTGACAGTTTTTTAGAATAATTTGACAGTTTTTAAACCAATTAAATAATTTTTAAGGCAAATTTGGCGATTTTTCACACGAATTTAACAATTTTTTAGAGAAATTGAACCATTTTTTGACAAATTTTACTGTTCTTTAGACAAATCTGACAAATCTTAGAGTAACTTCACAATTTTTTACACAAATTTGACAGTTTTTTACTTAAATTTGACAGTTTTTAAAACCAATTTAACAAATTTTAAGGCAAATTTAGCGATTTTTAACACAAAAACAATTTTTTAGGCAAATTTGGCAATTTTTAACGCAAATTAAACAATTTTTGACACAAATTTGACCATTTTTTTTTTCAAATTGACTGTTTTTTAGACAAATTTGACAAATCTTATTGTTAGAGCAACTTGACAATTTTTGACACAAATTTGACAGTTTTTTAGTTCAATTTGACAGTTTTAAAACCAATGTAACAATTTATAAGGCAAATTTGGCGATTTTTAACACAAATTTAACAATTTTTAGACAAATTTGACCATAATTTTTAACAAATTTTACTATTTTTTAGACTAATTAGACAAATCTGAGAGCAACTTGACAACTTTTGACACAAATTTGACAATTCTTTAGTTCAATTTCAAAGTTTTTAAAACCAATTTTTAAGGCAAATTTGTCGATTTTTGTTACAAATTTAACAATTTTTTAGACAAATTTCACTATTTTTTTGACAAATTTGACTGTTTTTTAAACAAATTTGACAAATCTTGGAGGAACTTGACAATTTTTGAAACAAATTTGACAGTTTTTTAGTTCAAGTTGACAGTTTTTAAAACCAATGTAACAATTTTTAAGGCAAATTTGGCTATTATAATAATAATAACAATCTTTATTGTACAAAGTACAACTGGCTAATGACCAGGGGTCTTTCTGCCAGGATTAATATAATATAGTAGATAATAATACACATATAAAGAAAAAAAAAAAAAAAAAAAAAAGTTGTTCATTTGTTTGGTGTAATCGTTTACATGGCTACAATGTTTTGGTTGTAATCGTCCATTAGTGCTTCGTAAAGTTTTAGATGGGTGTTTTCTGTTCGATTGTCTTGTATTACGAGTCAGGCATAAGTCTTTTATAATTGTCCAGTTTGACCTATTATTGAGAAATTTTATTGGAAGATCTGCGTATCTGTCTAGGATGGGCCGGATTTTGGTAGTGTCGTACAGTAGTTGGTTAGAAGGATTATGCAAAGGATTGTCGTGATGACGCATTTTGGTAATGAGTCGTAGTGCTATGCGTTCCTCTGTTGCAATAATTTGTCTTGTTTGGTTTGGAGCCTGTGATGAATGATATGACCGTAGTCCAACAGTGGTCTACATATTGTTTTGTAAATTTTGGTCGCTGTATTTGTCGTTATGTCGTGTTTACCATAGGTGAGGGAGCGAAAATGTTTGGAACGTTTTATTAAGTCGGTCTTCTGTTTCGATACATGATTTTTAAATTTTAGTTTCTGATCCAGGATCAAACCCAGATATTTTACTTGGTGGGAGGGGTGGACGTCGCTGGGTCCGATTGTTATGTAAGGGGAGTTGTCTTTGATTTTATGGTTGGTTATTACGAGTTGACATTTGGGGGATAGACGCCATTTGTTGAACCACGTCATTGTGTTGTCTGAAAGTGTTTGTAACTGTTGCAATGTCTTTTTCAAATTGGTGTCGTGTGTAGTCAGTACCGTATCGTCAGCGTATTGACAATGTAAGAGGACAGGTCTATGTTTTTTTTGTCGATTTTATTATGGTAGTAGATGTCGTAACAGTAGATATTATAGAGGAGAGGTGATAATGGGAAGCCTTGAGGGAGACCTTGGAGAGCCGAGAAGGGGACAGATAGGGAGTCGTTACATTTGATTTGAATCTGTCTGTTATGTATGTAAATGTTATGTATGTATGTCATGTAAAGGAAGTCTTTAAGGATGTGCAAAAGGTATGACGGTATCATTTAATAAAATGTCGTGAAATTTCTCATTATTGGTTAAATTATTTTTTACGCATAATATAGATTTTAAAGTTTAATGTACAACTGTGTTTTTTCTGTTGTCTATATTTTATTGATAATAGAAAAAACTCTCATTTTTAAATAAATTCAAATTCTCATTTTAAAGCGAATAATATTCCTTATCCAAATATTTTGATAATATTATTCTGTTTAAAATGAAGGAATAACTCCGTCTACTTTTTGTCTGTTTTCACATTTGCAGACAACCAATATTTAACTTTTTCATCAGTAACGTAACTTATATAACTCCTCATCAAAAAGATCATTTTCGCAAATATTAATCTTGGGAAAATGTTAACTAATATATTCAAAAGATTTTTCCACATATTCCCATAAAATTTTTATGAAAAACAAGGTGCCATTAAACGACGGATTTTCTGAAAGAATTCAGAAATTTTTATAATAACTGCTTGGAATATCTTGAAGAATGGACATTTGAATTCGAGGATATTCAATATTTTCATTGGATGACATTAAAAAAAGAAGATTTTATGGGAATATGTGGAAAAATATTATATTATATATTACAATACATTAAAAATAAGAAATACAGGTATTTTATAAAGAGCGGGACATTTGTAAAAATCGGCGGGACGCGGGACAGGCCTCCAAAAAGCGGGACTGTCCCGCCAAAATCGGGACGTGTGGTCACCTTACACTAAACCCCCTATTCCACTTTGGCTTTTAGTATGCACCACCCCGGTACCGCACTAGTTGTTGTTTCCCCGACCAGGATTCGAACCCGGGTCCCCCGCATTAAAAGGCGGGTATGTTATCAACTTCACCACCGAGGAGAACAGACAAGACAGACAGACAATACTAGACAGACAAGACAAGACTAGACAGGCAAGACTAGACAGACAAGACTAAACAGACAAGCCCAGAGAGACAAGACTAGACAGACAAGACTAGACAAATAAGACAGACAAGACTTTTTTTTTTAACGTGCTGGGAGGTGAAAATCTGCAAACAGACACCACCGTGCCCATGCCGAGTGGTAGTGTGGGGCTGCCTACTAGTGGGCGACCCACTGAACGCCCCCCACCTTTCATGCCTCCACAGCCCAAAACCAGAAAAACGTATTGGAATCCAAAATTGGCATTACTTAATGACGCGGCTCCCCCTCTCATTTCCAAAGCATCATCGGCATTCATTCGTTTTGACGTACCGCTCTTTAAATCAAGTTTAGAAGAAAGGGGGTCGGCGGCACGCCCCTGTCAGCACGCCCCTTCCATACTCACTGCGGAGCATGATCCTCACCATGCTCTCCTTGTTTACATTCTCTCCCATACTGTGTTCTGCCTCGCTCCTCATTTGCACCCAGCTCATACACTCAAAGATCGTATGCTCCGCTGTGTCCTCATTAGCTCCACAATACCAACAGTGCGCCTCAACCAAATTCCCGATGCGCACCAGGTAAGACCCAAAACATCCATGCCCCGTGAGCGCTTGGGTGAGGTGATAATTCACCTCACCGTGCCCACGGTTGTCCCATTCATCGATAGTCGGAATCAGGCTGCCTTTTCCGAACCCTCCCATCGCTATTGCCGTAGGCGCATTATTTCATCCCTATCAGTTTTAGGATTACCTTCATTACATTTCACACACTCTCATGCTTTCATCCGCCAGAAGGTCTAACGAGATGACTCCAGCAACGACCGTCACGGCGTCCCCAGAAACAGTCCTGCATGCACTCCATACACGCAGCAACATACACCATTGCACTCTCATCAGCCTCTCACTGCAACATTTAATCCTTAAATCACTTATCCATGCCTGAACACCAAACAAAAAATTGGAGTGCACGACTGCATTTACGTCCATGGGCTTTCGCACACAGTCTTGCCTTGTACTACTCGGGTGAGCCACCCTGTGGTTTCGCTGGAGGGCCACCCCAAGGTATCTCAGGCTCCCGAGCCGGTACAACAGCTGTTCCCACTCGAACGGTCAGTTAACGCAGCTTTCTTCTCCCAATCAGCAGAACCGCATCGGTTTTATGGGGAGCCAGAGCAAGTCCCTTTCCCCCATCCACTGGTCAATCCCACACTTTGCCTCATTCATTATCGCTTTCAGGCTTCCTTCCGTTCTGGCGGCAGCAATAACCGCCAAGCCATCTGCGAGTGTAACTCCGACTGGCAGCCTCAGTCTCAGCACCTCATAATAAAATATGTTCCACAGTATCGGCCCAAGAACTGAGCCCTGCGGAACACTTGCACTCATCTTGAAGGTTTTTCCTTTGGCACCTCTCTATCAAGTAGCTGCCTACCATCTTTCGAAGATAGTTAGTTCCAAAGCCTACATGATACCGTTCCGCGGGACTGAATTGAAAGCATTTTCCACATCCAGGGTTTCAAACACACAGTAGTTATGGGAACGCCATAGACCCGTATTGGCTAACCTTGTTCTCTTTATCACTCGCATCATTGCGTTCGATGTAGTGCGGCCGCCCCTAAAACCATATTGTTCCTCCGAAAGACCCCCTTTCGCCCCGCAAGAAGATTGACTGTCACTCTTCCGTCATTTTCCATCTTTCATCTTCTCTAGGGGATCCCCACCAAGCGGACTTTGCGTTGAAGTCCCCCCGATAACAATCTCTTTGGACCAACCTTTCATACTGGTCCTTAGCTCATCCATAAATGTTACATACTGCTCCAACGCAATGTTAGGCGACATGTAGCACCCATACAAGCCCCAGTTTTCCCATTCGATCCACACATATCCATTTCCAGACACACATTTTACCATGTGAATTTTCGATTGGAAAATCCTCTCAGCAACATTCTTACACCGGTCCACATTGCAGCCATTACCAATTACCATTACCAATAATCCGAAAATTTGGCTCGGAGACGATGGCTACATCCACTCTCTCTTCATGCACCGTCTTCCACAGCAACTCCATTACATCCGTACTCCTATTTGAGTTCGTCTGCAATACTAGCATTTTCTGGTTCTTGGAAACTTCCCTTTCATGCTTTCATCACACAATTTACTGTACGCAGGGCAGTCCCTAGAGTTCGCAATATGCTCACTCACTCCGCACACGAAACATTTAGCCCCTTTGGTCGTACACTCGTGTGCTTTGTGCCGTCTTTCATCACATCGCAAACACGCATTCTTCCTTTCTACTCCCTTACATGCTGCCGCCAGGTGCCCGAAGCCAAGGCATCTCAAGCACCTGATCGGCTTGTTATCTTCAGTAGACAGACATAACTAGACGAACAAGACTCGACAGACAAAACAGACTTGACAAACAAGACTAGACAAACAAGACTAGACACACAAGACTAGACAGACAAAACTAGACAGACAAGACTATACAGACAAGAGTAGACAGACATGCCTAGACTAGACAGACTAGAGTAGACTGGCAAGACTCTACAGAGCAGACTGGTCCACGTGGTTTAATCAATTAGCAAATTATTGCAAAAAAAAATTGCAAACTTGAGTAGTTGAGATTTGGAGACGTAAATCATTGATAAAAATAAACGCGGATAGAATCCACATTTATATTTTCAGACGCACCCAGTGGTCAATTTCTCATAATTTTAAAACTTTCAAAATCGGAAACGTGTTATCAGAATATGGACTTTACTGCAAGTAATTTCCGTCAGAAAAAAGGGTGGGAGTTACTCTCGCGTCTAAAGCAGTTTTACTAAATTTTTCAAATAAATGTCATAATATTGGTACTATTTAAAAGCGACATCTATGCCGATGAGTTAACGTAACTCTATTTCCGTCAGTCAACGTTATTTCCGCATAAAAAATCCTAGTTTATTTTCAAAGAAGTTTTACTTCAAAAATATATTCAATAACTGAAAATTTATTTATAGCATATACCACACAATTTGTAGACAATCAATTTAAAGATACTTAACAATTGTTTTAACTACGATTTGTTAATATTAAGTTATTTGTTTAGAGTGTATGAGAAGCGGGCTGTATCCCTGTTACAAGTTTGAGGATTTTTTGAGTAATAATACGAGACCATGTTCTTGTTGTACATATCTTGTTTGCCGTTTCTTAAACTATTTTTGGGTGAAAGATTTCGAACAGTTGGCGCCATTATTGTTTGGATGTTTGTATCTACTTCTCCGTTACTTAAATCATTGTTATTTTTAGCTTCGCCTTCGGAAAAACTCATTTCTCTTCGGCCGTTGCCTGTAGGAGGAACGTCAATGATAGTCTGGTGTTGGCGACGTCGTCTAGAACTGCGTTTCTTGGTAGAAGAAATTTTGTCTCGGCATGGTTTTAGATATGAATTCAAGTCAGGATTTTCTATATCTTTTGGGGGAAATTCATCGGAGATTAGATCGAGGTTAGATTTTGAGCTTTTGATACTTTTCGGAGCTAAAATTCGTTCAACTTGAACTGTTTGTATTATATTTGGCTCTATTTCGATTATACCCCTAGGCGAAGTATATAATGATATTTCAGATTCTTTCAGAATTATTTTATTTTTCTCGTTTTCTAAATATTTCACGTCTTCCATGTCTTTCGCATCTTCCTTATTTTTCACATCCTCCATATCTTTCGCAGCTTCCATATTTTTCACGTCTTCCTTATTTTTCTCATCTTCTTTATTTTTCATATCTTCCTTATTTTTCACTTTAAGAATACCGCTTTTATGTTTGACGTGTTTCTTATTTTTCACGCCTTCCTTATTTTTCGCGGCATCCTTATTTTCCACGCCTTCCTCATTTTTCACTTTAAGAATACCGTCTTTAAAACCATCGTCTTCAAGACTATCTTTTTTGATCACATCATTGAATCCTGATAATTTTGAAGTTACTCTATATCTATCGGATTGAATTGATCTACGGCCTCGCAACGCATCAAGGCCAGCAAAATAAGAATTTTTAAAATCGCTCACTCTTGAGGCAATCTGAAAGCTTTTTCTTGAAGAATTCAATGATGTCACTACCGATTTCCTAATCATTGGATCATACATTTCTTGCACATAAGGATCTATACTCGCCATCGAGTAATTTCTGGGATAATCGTCGAAAATATTGCGATGTTTGCTCGAAACAGAAGTGCGAGTATATGTCTTTATAAAATCTTCATTCGAATATTCGAAATCCTCTAAGCTGACCTGTACACTAACATCATGTACCAAGATTAACTCTTCTTCTTCGATGGGGTCTACATCCTTCATACGTCCTGGCACTGGTTTTGTCTTTTCGCAACTCTTCTCAGATATAATATCTGTTACAAATGTTATGCTTGCGTCCTTGTTCTGTATCGGTGAAGATGTTGCATAAGGCTCGATAGTTGATTGATCCAGCGAATCACAACGGCAGACCATCTCTTTAACATCATGAATATAAATATAGCTAGCTTTCGGTTCGATTCCCTTCGAGGGATCTTTGATTTCACAAATGCAGGGCTCATTGAAACTGATAAAACTAGTTTTACTTTTAAGCATTGCCTTTACTTCCCTTTCAGGTTCATCTTTAACGACCTCATCATCTAATATAACGGAATTATTGTATATACTCGGAATATTTATTTTGCGACTTTCATCTACACATTTCACGGATAATTTCCCATCGGACAAATCATCGATGCATTTGTAAATTATAACATGATCTTTAGTGGGTTTTTCCTGTCTGCTTTTATTTAGAATATTCAAATCACAACGGATCGAATCGGCGATTGTATCAATTCTTGCTAGGACGTTATTCCTAGGTTTGCCTGCATGCTTTCTAACTTCTTCAATGTGACTTAAATTCTTGGTTAGAGATTCACGTATACGGTTGTAATTGCAAGCTACTTTTTTCTCAACGTTAGCCGTGTGTGAGCACTCTAAGTAACTCACGTTCGTTAGAGGTGGTTGATAATCGTCGGGTTTAATTACAGGTTTAATGTCCAAGTTTAACACTTTCTGCATGACTAGGTCTCTTTGGATGTAAATGCTGGGCATATGTTGAATTTTTAGGCGGTTATCGAGATCGTTGCCTAATTTTGAAACTGTTCCAACAACGGACGTGTTTTTGGGAGGTTCAAACTCCGTGTTGACAGTTTTATGGCAATCTGGTGATATTTTACATGAAATAGATTTTTCAAATACCGGTGTAGACGTTGAGCATTGAATGTATTTATGCTCAATTTCGTTTTGGCACTCGCTGTTATCGCAAAGTAACTTTTCCCCAGGCTTGGGTGAAGGCGAATTTAACACTCCTAGACTTGCACATGGAATTTGTTTTATTTCAATTTTTAGGGGGTTTCTAGCTTCCGGCTTAGATACATTCGCCAGATTTTCATTAGCATGAGAGCTGCTTTTAAATATGTCTGATAACTCTGATTTCGTTTCGGTTTCGGTTCGTTCCGAGATCGTTTTCAAGCAATCGTCGCTAATATTTTGCCGAAGGTTCGATTCATATTCTTCATCGACTTCTCCATCCGACCTCAAGGGATCGTAAGACATTTCTAATACATCTGTGCAATATTTGTCGGACTTGTCTGTCGGATGATACGTCCGAAAATGCAACTCGGCCGCCTCGTTCGGTTCATCCTCGATTAATTCACGCGAACTGAAAAGATAAAATTCAAAGATTAGTTATAATATATGAAATTGCGATGAATACAATAATAAGGGTAACATAGAAATTATTACCCAAGAAATAAGAAACACATTTTGTTTGTCTTTATTTTAAGACATCAACAGCAGATTGTACAAGCTCTCCCCTAAAAATTAATTTCAGGATGTCAGTCGATATTAACTTTTTTTACAAAAGATATAACTTATATTAAGGGTAAGAAAATTGATGTCCAAATACGCTTTCAATTTGTGCGCTTTATAATTTAAAAAAGTTGGAATTTTCGCTCAACATACGATTGTGCAAATTGACTTTCCAGGCAAAATTTACCAAAAAAAGTTAAAACAAGACGTCTCTCTAAAACTTTGTTTGAATAGATCTTCAAGAAAGAGTAGGTTAAACAGTCAAGGAAAGGTGTGTTAATGACAAGTTTACTTTTTCGTTTTAATAATAAACATTAAAGCAAAGTTATTGTAATATATACTAGGTCCTTACAATTGAAAGAAAATAAATTCTGGAAATTCGTTCTGGATTTTTTGGAGACAATCTATCGATTTAAATTTGATCGATTTAAATCAATCTGATATAACATCTCAAACTCAATAATTTATTATTCTAACACTTTGACTACGAAGGACGTATATATACGCCTTAACAAATCAATTAAGTCAGTAAGTAATCAAAAATTCAGTAAGCAGATTGGCCTGTATTTGGCTTCCCCTCCTTCTTTCCGTTCTTTTTCAATCATAACCAGTCTCCCTTTCTTCCACTCCTTGGGGAAACTGCCATTCATCAACTCTTCATTCATCATTCTCAGGCACATATCCTCGCACACATGCCCGCACACCTTGCACTTTTCGGGTGGGACACCGACGGGACCCGGCGCTTTTCCTTCCATCATCCGGCCCGGCTGAAGTGAAAAGGGGCACTGGTCTACCTACATTCCATGGGCTCCACCCAGTTCATTCGCTCATGTACTGGGAACAGCTTCTTGACTTCCGTCATTAGGCCATTCCATCCTCCAGGAGAGTATTAACCCTTCGCGCAATTTTCTTGGTGACGACCTTGTAGCCATCACCCCAGATGTTATTATTCACCTCTCTCCATGCTCTTTGCTTGGAGTTCACGATGGCTCTGCGAAGTTCCCTGCGCGCCAAGTTATACCTCGTTCTGCATTCCTCTCGTACCTTCTCATTTGCTCTCCTATTATTCCTTACCATGCATATCCTTTTACACAAACAGGTTTTACGTTTTTCAGCTACCTGTTCATTCCACCAGTAAACTGGTTTCCTGCATCTAACACATTTCCAACCGTTTTCTCTGAAACACCACATCACATGTCCAGTGAAGAACTGCCTCACATGAGCTCCTCAGTTTATTTTCGGTGCCTTTACTTTCAGCCAACTCTTTCATAACGTCTCCCAATCTTCCTGGTAGGCTCTTGTCTACTCTCCATCCATTCGTCCCAGTTGTAACTAGTTGTAACCAGTAACCCTCAGAAATATCCACTCGTACGTCAATGAGAATATCCTATTGATCACTCAGATTCTCTCCCTCTCTGACACGCCACTCTTTCACCCTAGATTCTATCCGTGAGGTGCTAAAAGTTATGTCAATGAAAGACATACATTCGCCCGCACGAAGGTTGGAACATTCACACGGTTGTGAACTACCAGGTCATCTTCTGCCAGCAACTCTTCGGTCGTTCTCCCTCTTTAATCTTCTCTAGGGGATCCCCACCAAGCGGACTTGGCGTTGAAGTCGCCCCGACAACAATCTCTTTGGACCAAGCTTTCATACTGGTCCTTAGCTCCATAAATGCTACATACTGACCTAACGCAATGTTAGGCGAGATGTAGCACCCATACAAGACCCAGTTTTCTCATTCGATTCACACATATCCATTTTCAGACTCATATTTTACCATATGAATTTCCGATTGGAAAATCCTCACAGCAACATTCTAACACCGGTCAACGTGCCAGCCTGCGTTACCAATAATCCGAAGATTTGGCTCGGAGACAATGGCCACATCCACTCTCTCTTCATGCACCGTCTTCCACAGCAACTCCATTGCAGCCGCACTCCTATTTGAGTTCGTCGGCAATACTAGCACTTTCTGGTTCTTGGGAACATCCCTTTCATGCTCTCATCACACCATTTCCTGAAAGCAGGGCAGTCCCTAGAGTCCGCCCTATGCCCACTCACTCCGCACACGAAGCATTTAGCTTCTCTGTCTGTAAACTCGTGTGCTTCGTGCCCTCTTTCATCACAATGCAAACACGCATTCTTCCTTTCTACTCCCTTACATGCTGACACCAGGTGTCCGAATCCTGATCGGCTCGTTATCTTCAGTAGACAGACAGAACCAGACAGGCAAGACAAGACTAGACAGACAAGACTAGACTAGAGTAGACTGTTCTATGTGGGTTAATTAATTAGCAAATTATTGAAACCTTTAATTAAAATTAAAATTTAAATTTTTTTTTTAGCAAACTTGAGCACTTGAGCTTTGGAGACGTAAAAATTGTTATAAATAAAATGGGGACGCACCTATTGATCAATTTCTCCAAATTTTAGAACTTTCAAAAACGGAAACGTGTAAGCAGAATATAAACTTTACTGCACGTTATTTCCTTTAGAAAAAAGTTAGTTACTCTCGCGCCTAAAGCAGTTTTACTATTTTTTTCAAATAAATCTCATAATGTTGGCACTATTGAAAAGGACATATATGCAGATATAACTTAACCTAACCTTATTTCCAGTCAGTCAACGTCATTTCCGCATAAAAAAATTCTTAGTTAACTTCCAAAGAAGTTTAACTTCAAAAATATATTGACATAAAACAGATAACTGAAGATTTATTATAGCATATACCACACAATTTGTAGACAATAAATTTAAAGAGACGTAACAATTGTTTTAACTACGATTTCTTAATAACAAGTTATTTGTTTAAAGTGTATGAGAAGCGGGCTGTATTCCTGTTAGTTTCATAATTTTTTGTGTACGAGACCATGTTCTTGTTGTACATATCTTGTTTGCCGTTGCTTAAACTATTTTTGGGTGAAAGATTTCGAACAGTTGGCGCCATTATTGTTTGGATGTTTGTATCTACTTCTCCGTTACTTAAATCATTGTTATTTTTAACTTCGCCTTCGGAAAAACTCACTTCTCTTCGGCCGTTGCCTCTAGTAGGAGCGTCAATGGCAATCTGGTGTTGGCGATGTCGTCTAGAACTGCGTTTCTTGGTAGAAGAAGTTTTGTCTCGGCATGGTTTTAGATATGAATTCAAGTCAGGATTTTCTGTATCTTTTGGGGGAAATTCATCGGAGATTTGATCGAGGTTAGATTTTGAGCTTTTTATACTTTTCGGAGCTAAAATTCGTTCAACTTGAAATGTGTGTATTATATTTGGCTCTATTTCGATTATACTCCTAGGTGAAGTATATAATGATATTTCAGATTCTTTCAGAATTATTTTATTTTTCTCGTTTTCTGAATATTTCACGTCTTCCATATCATTAGCAGCTTCCTTATTTTTCACGTCTTCCATATCTTTCGCAGCTTCCTTACTTTTCACATCTTCCTTATTTTTCACTTTAAGAATACCGGTTTTATGTTTCACGTGTTTCTTATTTTTCACGCCTTCCTTATTTTTCGAGGCATCCTTATTTTTCATGTCGTCCCCATTTTTCACATTAGGAATACCGTCTTTAAAACCATCGTATTTAAAACTATCGTATTCAAGACTATCTTCATTGATCACATCATTGAATCCTGATAATTTTGAAGTTACTGTATTTCTATCGGATTGAATTGATCTACGGCCCCGCAACGCATCAAGACCAGCAAAATACGAATTTTTAAAATCGCCCCCTTTTAAGACACTCTGAGAGCTTCTTCCTGGAGAATACAACACTGGCACTACTGATTTGCTAATCATTGGATCATACATTTCTTGCACATAAGGATCTACACTCGCCATCGAGTAATTTCTGGGATAATCGTCGAAAATAGTGCGATGTTTGCTCGAAAAAGAAGTGCGAGTATATGTCTTTATAAAATCTTCATTCGAATATTCGAAATCTTCTAAGCTGACCTGTACACTAACATCATGTACCAAGATTAACTCTTCTTCTTCGATGGGGTCTACATCCTTTATACGTCCTGGCACTGGTTTTGTCTTTTCGCAACTTGTCTCAGATATTATATCTGTTACAAATGTTATGCTTGCGTCCTTGTTCTGTATCGGTGAATATGTTGCGTAAAGCTCGTTAGTTGATTGATCCAGCGAATCACAACGGCAGACCATCTCATTAACATCATGAATGTACATATAGCTAACTTTAGGTTCGATTCCCTTCGAGGGATCTTTGGTTTCACAAATGCAGGGCTCATTGAAACTGATAAAACTAGTTTTACTTTTAAGCACTGCCTTTACTTCCCTTTCAGGTTCATCTTTAACGACCTCATCATCTAATATAACGGAATTTTTGTATATACTCGGAATATTTATTTTGCGACTTTCATCTACACATTTCACGGATAATTTCCCATCGGACAAATCATCGATGCATTTGTAAATTAAAACTTGCTCTTTAGTGGGTTTTTCCTGTCTGCTTTTATTTAGAATATTCAAATCACAACGGATCGAATCGGCGATTGTATCAATTCTTGCTAGGACGTTATTCCTAGGTTTCCCTGCATGCTTTCTAACTTCTTCAATGTGACTTAAATTCTTGGTTAGAGATTCACGTATACGGTTGAAATTGCAAGCTACTTTTTTCTCGACGTTAGCCGAGTGTGAGCACTCTAAGTAACTCACGTTCGTTAGAGGTGGTTGATAATCGGGTTTAATTACTGGTTTAATGTCCAAATTTAACACTTTCTGCATGACTAGGTCTCTTTGGATGTAAATGCTGGGCATATGTTGAATTTTTAGGCGGTTATCGAGATCGTTGCCTATTTTCAAAACTTTTTCAACAACGGAAGTGTTTTTGGGTGGTTCAAACTCGGTGTTGACAGTTTTATGGCAATCTGGTGATATTTTACACGAAATAGATTTTTCAAATACCGGTGTAGACGTTGAGCAATGAATGTATTTATGCTCAATTTCGTTTTGGCACTCGCTGTTATCGCAACGTAACTTTTGACCAAGCTTGGGTGAAAGCGAATTTAACACTCCTAGACTTGCACATGGAATTTGCTTTATTTCAATTTTTAGGGGGTTTCTTGCTTCCGGCTTGGATACATTCGCCAGATTTTCATTAGCATGAGTGCTGCTTTTAAATATGTCTGATAACTCTGATTTCGTTTCGGTTTCGGTTCGTTCCGAGATCGTTTTCAAGTAATCGTCGCTAATATTTTGCCGAAGTTCTTCATCGACTTCTCCAACCGACCGCAAGGGATCGTAAGACATTTCTAATACATCTGTGCAATATTTGTCGGACTTGTCTGCCGGTTGATACGCCCGAAAATGCAACTCGGCCGCTTCGTTCGGTTCATCCTCGATTAATTCATGCGAACTGAAAAGATAAAATTCAAAGATTAGTTATAATATATGAAATTGCGGTGAATACAATTATAAGGGTAATATTATACATAAGGGTACATATAAATTATTACCCAAGAAATAAGAAAAACACTTTTCTGTGGCTTTATTTTAAGACATCAACAGCAGATTGTACAAGCTCTCCCACAAAAATTAAATTCGGGATGTCAGATATTAACATT
The DNA here is from genome assembly GCA_944588485.1 of Phosphuga atrata. Lineage (NCBI taxonomy): Eukaryota > Metazoa > Arthropoda > Insecta > Coleoptera > Silphidae > Phosphuga > Phosphuga atrata. The sequence goes on along the minus strand of OX155894.1, from coordinate 71,247,802 downwards.
CGATATCGATATTAACATTTTTTACAAAAGATATAACTTATATGGAGGGTAAGACAATTCATGTCCAAATACGCTTTCATTTTGTGCGCCTTAGCATTTAAAAAAGTTGGTATTTTTGCTCAATATAAGATTTTGCAAATTGACTTTGCAGGCAAAATTTACCAAAAAAAGGTAAAAAAAAAACGTCTCAGCTAAAAAAAAAATTTGGTTTAAATAGTTCTTCAGGAAAGGGTAGGTTAAACGGTCGAGGAAAGGTGTGTTAATGACAAGTTTACATTTTCGTTTGAATAATTCACTTTAAAACAAAGTTATTGTAATATATACAAGGTCCTACAATTGAAAGAAAATATATACTGGTAATTCATAGTGGATTTTCTGGAGACAATCTATCGATTTAAATTTGCAGCGTGTAGCTCTAAATTCAATTATCAATCTGATATAACACCTCAAACTCAATAATTTATTATTTTAACGCTTTGAATACGAAGGACGTATATATACGTCTTCACGAATCAATTAAGTATATATCAATTACAGTAAGAAATCAAAAATTCAGTAAGCAGATTGGCCTGTATTTGGCTTCCTCTCCTTCTTTCCGTTCTTTTTCAATCATAACCAGTCTCCCTTTCTTCCACTCTTTGGGGAAACTGCCATTCATCAACTCTTCATTCATTATTCTCAGGCACATATCATCGCACACATGCCCGCACACCTTGCACGCTTCGGGTGGGATGGCGTCAGGACACGACGCTTTTCCTTTCCTCGTCCGGCCGACTGCCCTCTGCAGTGCGGCTGAAGTGAAAAGGGGCGCCGGTCTCCATTTCATGGGCTCCACCCAGTTCACTCGCTCATGTACCGGGAACGGCTTCTTGACTTCCGTAATTAGGGTATTCCGTCCCCCAGAAGAGTATTAACCCTTCGCGCAATTTTCTTGTTGAGGACCTTGTAGCCATCACCCCAGATGTTATTATTCACCTCTTCGCAGCGCCCTTTCTAAGCTTTCTGCTTGTAGTTCGCGATGGCTTTGCGACGTTCCCTGCGCGCCAAGTTATACCTCCTTCTGCATTCCTCTCGTACCTCCTCATTTGCTCTCCTATTATTCCTTACATCATCATCTGCATCTCCTTTCACGCAAATAGGTTTTACGTTTTTCAGCTACCTGCTCATTCCACCAGTAAACTAGTTTCCTGCCTCTGACGCATCTCCATTCTCTCTGAAACACCGCATCACATGCCTAGTGAAGAACTGCCTCGCATGAACTCCAAAGTTTATTTTCGGGGCCTGTACTTTCAGCCAACTCTTTCATAACGTCTCCCAATCTTCGTGGTAGGCTCTTGTCTACTCTCCATCCATTCGTCCCAGTTGTAACCAGTCCCCCATTAATATCCTCTAGTACGTCAAAGAGAATATCCTGGTGATCACTCAGATTCTCTCCCTCTCTGACACGCCACTCTCTCACCCTAGATGCTATCCGTGAAGTGCTAAAAGTGATGTCTATGAAAGACATACTTTCGCCACGCACGAAGGTTGGAACATTCACACAGTTGTGAACCACCAGGTCATCTTCTGCCAGCCACTCTTCCGTCATTCTCCCACTTTCATCTTCTCTGGGGGATCCCCACCAAGCGGACTTGGCGTTGAAGTCTCCCCGACAAAAATCTCTTTGGCCCAAGTTTTGATACTGGTCCTTAGCTCATCCATAAATGCTACATACTGATCTAACGCAATGTTAGGCGAGATGTAGCACCCATACAAGACCCAGTTTTCTCATTCGATTCACACATATGCATTTTTAGACCTATATTTTACCATGTGAATTTCCAATTGGAAAATCCTCATAGCAACATTCTAACACCGGTCCACGTGCCAGCCTCCGTTACCAATAATCCGAAGATTTGGCTCGGAGACAAATTATCCACCCTCTCTTCATGCACCGTCTTCCACAGCAACTCCATTGCAGCCGCACTCCTATTTGAGTTCGTCTGCAACACTAGTATTTTCTGGTTCTTGGGAACTTCCCTTTCATGCTCTCATGAAACACAATTTCCTGTAAGCAGGGCAGTCCCAAGAGTCTGCCCTATGCCCACTCACTCCGCACACGAAGCATTTAGCCTCTCTGACTGTACAGTCGTGTGCTTCGCGCCCTCTTTCATCACATCGCAAACACGCATTCTTCCTTTCTACTCCCTTACATGTTGACGCCAGGTGCCCGAAACCTGATTGGCTCGTTATCTTCAGTAGACAGACAGAACTAGACAGACAATACTAGACAGACAAGACTAGACACATAAGACTAGACAGACAAAACTAGACAGACAGGACTATGCAGACAAGAGTAGACAGACAAGACTAGACTATACAGACAAGACTAGACTAGACAGACAAGACTAGACTAGAGAGACAAGACTAGACTAGACAGACAAGACTACACTAGACAGACAAGACTAGCCTAGAGTAGACTGTTCTATGTGGTTTAATCAATTAGCAAATTATTGTAAGCAAAAAATTTATTAGCAAACTTGAGTAGTTGAGCTTTGGAGACGTAAAAATTGTTATAAATAAAATCGGGACGCACCCATTGATCAATTTCTCCATATTTTAAAACTTTCAAAAACGGAAACGTGTAAGCAGAATATAGACTTTACTGCACGTTATTCCCTTCAGAAAAAAGTTAGTTACTCTCGCGCCTAAGGCAGTTTTACTTTACTTTATTTTTTTCAAATAAATCTCATAATGTTGGCACTATTGAAAAGCGACATCTATGCAGATATAACTTAACCTAACCTTATTTCCGTCAGTCAACGTCATTTCCGCATGAACAAATTCCTTGTTAACTGGCAAAGAAATTTTACTTCAAAAATATATTCGATAACTGAAGATTTATTATAGCATATACCACATAATTTGTAGACAATAAATTTAAAGATACTTAACAATTGTTTTAACTACTATTTGTTAATAACAAGTTATTTGTTTAAAGTGTATGAGAAGCGGGCTGTATTCCTGTTACAAGTTTCAGGATTTTTTGTGTAATAATACGAGACCATGTTCTTGTTGTACATATTTTGTTTGCCGTTCCTTAAACTATTTTTTGGTGAAAGGTTTCGAACAGTTGGCGCCATTATTGTTTGGATGTTTGTATCTACTTCTCCGTTACTTAAATCATTGTTATTTTTAACTTCGCCTTCGGAAAAACTCTCTTCCCTTCGGCCGTTGCTTGTAGTAGGAGCGTCAATGATAGTCTGGTGGTGGCGATGTCGTCTAGAACTGCGTTTCTTCGTAGAAGAAGTTTTGTCTCGGCATGGTTTTAAATAAGAATTCATGTCAGGATTTTCGGTATTTTTTGGGGGAAATTCAACGGAGATTTGATCGAGGTTAGATTTTGAGCTTTTTATACTTTTCGGTGCTAAAATTCGTTCAACTTGAAATCTTTGTATTATATTTGGCTCTGTTTCGATTATACTCCTAGGCGAAGTATATAATGATATTTCTGATTCTTTCAGAAATAATTTATTTTTCTCGTCTTCTAAATATTTCACGTCTTCCATATCTTTCGCAGCTTCCTTATTTTTCACGTCTTCCATATCTTCCGCACCTTCCTTATTTTTCACGTCTTCCATATCTTCCACAGCTTCCTTATTTTTCACGTCTTCCTTATTTTTCACGCCTTCCTTATTTTTCACGTCTTCTTTATTTTTCACGTCTTCTTTATTTTTCACGTCTTCTTTATTTTTCACGTCTTCTTTATTTTTCATACCTTCCTTATTTTTCACTTTAAGAATACCGTTTTTATGTTTCACGTGTTTCTTGTTTTTCACACCTTCCTTATTTTTAGCGGCATCCTTATGTTTCACGTCTTCCTTATTTTTCACTTTAAGAATAGTCTCTTTAAGACTACCGTATTTGAAACTATCGTCTTCAAAACTATCTTCTTTCGCCACATCATTGCATTCAGACAATTTTGAAGTTACTGTATATCTATCGGATTGAATTGATTTACGGCCCCGCAACGCATCAAGGCCTGCAAAATACGAAGCTCTAAAATCGCCCACTTTTAAGCCAAACAGAGAGCTTTTTCTTGGAGAATACAACATTGGCAATACCGATTTCCTAACCATTGGATCATACATTTCTTGCACATAAGAATCTACACTCGCCATGGAGTAGCGTCTGGGATGATCGTCGAAAATAGTGCGATGTTTGCTCGAAACAGAAGCGCGATTATATGTCTTTATAAATTCTTCATTCGGATAGTCGAAATCTTCTAAGCTGACCTGGACACTGACATCATGTACCAAGATTAACTCTTCTTCTTCAATTGAGTCTACATCCTTCATAGGTGCTGACACTCGTTTTGTCTTTTCGCAACTGTTCTTAGAAATAATTTCTGTTACAAATGTAATGTTAACGTCCTTGTTCTGTCTTGGTGAAGATGTTCCTGGAAGTTGGTTGGTTGATTGATCCGGCGATTCGCAACGGCAGACCATCCCTTTAATATCCTGAAGATAAATCGAGCTAGGGAATACCTTCGAGAAATCTTTTTTTTCACAAATGCAGGGCTCATCGCGATTAGTTTTACCTTCACGCAATTCCATTAATTCCCTTTCAGGTTCATCTTTAACGACCTCATCATCTAATATAACGGAATTCTTGTATATACTCGGAATATTTATTTTGCGACTTTCATCTACACATTTCACAGATAATTTCCCATCGGACAAATCATCGATGCATTTGTAAATTAAAACTTGCTCTTTGGTGGGTTCTTCTAGTCTAATGCTTTTATTTAGAATATTCAAATCACAACGGATCGAATCGGCGATTGTATCAATTCTTGCTAGGACGTTATTTCTAGGTTTGCCTGCATGCTTTCTAACTTCTTCAATGTGACTTAAATTTTTGGTTAGAGATTCACGTATACGCTTGTTATAGCAAGCTACTTTTTTCTCGACGTTAGCCGAGTGTGAGCACTCTAAGTAACTCACGTTAGTTAGAGGTGGTTGATAATCGTCGGGTCTAATTACTGGTTTAATGTCCAAGTTTAAAACTTTCTGCATGACTAGGTCTCTTTGGATGTCAATGCTGGGCATATGTTGAATTTTTAGGCGATTATCAAGATCGTTGCACATTTTCGAAACTGTTGCTACAACGGATGCGTTTTTGGGTGGTTCAAACTCGGTGTTGACGGTTTTATCGCAATCTGGTGATATTTTACACGAAATAGATTTTTCAAATACCGGTGTAGATGTTGAGCATTGAATGTATTTATGCTCAATATTGTTTTGGCACTCGCTAATATCGCAACGTAACTTTTGCCCAGGCTTGGGCGAAGGCGAATTTACCACATGTAGACTTGCACATGGAATTTGCTTTATTTCAATTTTTTGGGGGTTTCTTGCTTCCGACTTGGAAACATTCGATAGATTTTCATTGGCATGAGAGCTGCTTTTGAATATGTCTGATAACTCGGATTTCGTTTCGGTTTCGGTTCGCTCCGAAATTGTTTTCAAGTAATCGTCACTAAGATTTTTCCGAAGGTTCGATTCATATTCTTCATCGACTTCTCCGTCCGACCGCAGGGGATCGTAAGACATTTCTAATACATCCGTGCAATATTTGTCCGACTTGTCCGTCGGTTGATACGTCCGAAAATGCAACTCGGCCGTTTCGCTCGGTTCATCCTCGATTAATTCATGCGAACTGAAAAGATAAAATTCAAAGATTAGTTGTAATGTATGAAATGTCGGTGAATACAATAATAAGGGTAACATGGAAATTATTATCCGAGAAATAAGAAAAACACTCTTTTTGTATCTTTATTTTAAGACATCAACAGCAGATTGTACAAGCTCTCCCATAAAAATTAAATTCGGGATATCAGTCGATATTAACGTTTTTTACAAAAGATATAACTTATATTGAGGGTAAGAAAAATCATGTCCAAATACGCTTTTAATTTGTGCGCTTTAGTTGGTATTTTCGCTCAATATAAGATTGTGCAAATTGACCTTCCAGGCAAAATTTACCAAAAAACGTCTCTTTAAAAATTTGTTTGAATAGATCTTCAGGAAAGGGTAGGTTAAACAGTCAAGGAAAGGTGTGTTAATGACAAGTTTACATTTTCGTTTAATTAATTCACTTTAAAACAAAGTTATTGTAATATATACAAGGTCCTTGCAATTGACAGAAAATAAATACTGGAAATTCATTGTGGATTATCTCGAGACAATCTTTCGATTTCAATTTGAACGTGCAGCTCTAAATTCAATTATCAATCTGATATAACACCTCAAACTCAATAATTTATTAGTTTAATGCTTTGACTACGAAAGACGTATATATACGCCCTCACAAACCGATCGTATTTTAACGCTTTGGCTACGAAATACGTATATGCACGCCCTCACGAATCTATCAATAAATTCGCAAGACGTATATATACGCTCTCTTTATAACATTGAGCCGTCTGTATTGATTGTTGTCTCCGAGAGGACGCTACTGTCAACAAATTAAATAAAAAAATGTGAAATTTTGTAGCTCAGAATAATCAGAAGTTTACATTTTTGTTTCAATTGTCTTGTCAGTTTAGTCGTGTGTGTCTAATCTTGTCTATCTGGTGTTATCTGTCTTATATTGTCTGTCTAGTCTTGTCTGTTTAGCCTTGTCTGTCTAGTTTTGTCTATCTAATCTTGTCTGTTAAGTCTCGTCTGTTTAGTCTTGTCTGCCTAGTCTTGTCTGTCTAGTCTTGTCTGACGAGTCTTGTCTGTATAGTCTGGTCTATCCAGTCTTGTTTGTCCAGTCTTGTCTGACGAGTCTTGTCTGTCTAGTCTTGTCTGTCTAGTCTTGTCTGTCTAGTCTTGTCTGTCTAGTCTTGTCAGTCTAGTCTTGTCAGTCTAGTCTTGTCTGTCTATTCCCGCCTTGTCTGTCTATTCCAGTTTAGTCTTGTCTGCCTAGTCTTGTGTGTCTAGTCTTGTCTGCCTAGTCCTGTCTACCGGGTCTAGTCTGTCTAGTTGTGCTTGTCCAGTCTTTGTCTGTCTGTCTTGTATTCACTTTAAAACAAAATTATTGTAATACAAACAAGGTCCATACAAATTCAAATAAATTAAGAGATAATTAATTACTGGAAATTAATTTTGGATTATTTGGACAATCTAGAGATTTAAATTTGAATGTGCAGCTCTAAATTCAAATCTTGATCTGATGTAGTATCACACATTCATTAATTAAAACGTATTTTAACCCTTTGATTACGAAAGACGTATATATACGCAATGACAAGTGTATTTATATATGCGAACGGCGTATATATACGCTCTTTTCATTACAACTGTATTGATGGTTGTCTGCAATCAAAAGGTTAAATAAAAATTGCGACTGAAAAATGAGAAAGAAAATCGTTTATTTAGCTCAAAATATTCCATGGGATGAGCAAATTGTGAAGAAAGTGTCTGACAAATCCGAATTTCTGAACAAACGCATTTTTTTGTTGGAAATTGTAGACCTTGAAACATTTTAAACGTGGGATAAATATACAATAGATTTAATTTTAAATAATTTTTTTACTCAAGGATTTTCTTATTTATCGTTCTTATAATTTACCAGCGAGTTTTGGAGTTCCTATGACGAAGTGCTGAACACTCCATTTGTTTGATATTTGACTAGGTTTACTTTTCAAAGTTATTACAATCCATATAAATTAAAGACAAAAATTAAATTCCATAAAATTTCTTAAACTAAAAAATATATTATTCGTTTCGAAAACAACCTTCCGAAAAAGACGCAGTTTCGTAAATTATTCAGCTGATGAATATACAATATTTACAGCGGTTATAAATCATACCAAATTGAAGTACGCTTTCCTTTCGATTCCAAAAGATTTAAATAAATATATTCAAATCTCTCTCACTAATCTTAATCCAATGAAATAAAAAGAATTAAACGAGCGATTCAAGTTTTAATTGCTAAAACTAGTCGCTTGCTAAAAACTCTTGTAGTAATTACTTTGTACATTTTTTCTCTCAAACAAAAACTATCTGTATTCTTAAACGGCGTATTTATAGTGGATTTATTTACAGGAAAAAAAAATATTTACACCGCCAAAAATGTAAAATAAATGTTTTTAAATGCGTCATGCACTAAATAGATTTTGGCAAAATCTTAGATTCTGCTATATACACTCATTTTCGGCGATATTTAGCCAAAAGGAACACGAAACAAAAAACAATCGGAAAGCCTCGTTTCCGTTTAATTGGAAAAACAAAACCCAATTTCTGTTTTTCAAAACATAGTAAATAATCGACACAGCCTCGTTCACATGTTTCTTCTAAATATTCTTTTTATTTCGATCGATCCTCAATCACTAAACCAGCGGAATCTTCACTAACTTTCGCCAACTTTGCCAATATATTTTTTGTTCTGCAACGAGACAGAATTTGCGGGTTCCACTCGACATATCGTTAAATATTCGAGGCAAAAATTTAGCCAACAATCGCCTGCTCTGACTTAAGACTCTCGTTCCTTCTTTATTTCACCAAGTATCGTCGCAATCTCGTTTTGCATAAATGCCCACGGCACATTGGAATTAGATAACGGACATTTCTCTCCACTTGGACAATAAACCTGTAACAAAAAATCGTTAATCAAATTACAATATTTTACAATCTATTCAAATTCATATTACATTAAAACTTAATAACGCTAATTAAGTAGAGACAAAAACATGAATCAAATAATTAAATAGAGATTTAGTCAGTCGATAGTACTAGGCTAGTCAGAGATGTAGTAAAAGACACTCAAGTCTTAGTCTGCTGGCAAGTTTAGACTCTTGGAATGACTTAAAACTTAATAAGTCTTGGCGAAAACAATAATTGAAGGATTAGAGTGAGAATTAGTCAATAGATAGAACTAGACTAGTCACAGATTCCAATCTTAGTCTAATAGAGTTTACTATTGGAATGAATTAAAGTTTCATTCATAAGTCTAGATTAGAACAAGAATTAGAGAATTAAAGCAAGAGTTAATCAATGATTAGAACTAGACTACCGACAGCTGGATTAAAACCGATTCAAATCTTAGTCTAGTGGAAAGTTTAGACTTTTGAAATGACCTTTTAAGGCACGGAAATTTCAATATTTTTAGGTGGTTCAAAAACTGCCCCACCATTATAATGCTTAGATCATTTCCGAAATAGTGGAAAGTGAAAATAGTGGAAAAAGTGGACAAAAATATAATGCCTCGTCCTATATATCTGAAATTTTCGAAATCCAGCTCTTGGTCTACCAGATACAAATGAACTTTTTTCAAAACTTAACAGGGCTGCCCACCCTGAAGGAATGCGAAATATGCAATACCAGGTTGGCGCATACTAAAAGCCAAGTCGAAAAGGGGGTTTATTGAGAGGTTCCCCCAAACCACAAAAAGAGTCTTGTCTGTCCAGACTTGTCTAGTCAGTCTTGTATATCCAGTGTGGTCTGACCAGTCTTGTCTGTAAAGTCTCGTCTGTCTAGTCTAAATTTTTTTTGAGCACTTTCGTAAACTTGAGCAAGTCCCCCTGGAAAAAACCTGGAGCAAGTCCCCCTGGAAAAAGGACAAACACATCTCGGAACTGCTCTTTGCATAACATCAGTATGGTAGCGTCTCACTTAGTGTTTCCGTAATTATATTGCCTCATATCCCCCTTCCACACAGGGTGATTAGGGGTTGAGGAGCTTCTCTTCCTATATCTGTATCATTCGTTCGTCTTCTTCCTTTGTTTTTAATATTGTTCTTGTCATGGCATCCATTGCCAACCAAGCTTGTTGGCTTGGACTAGGGTTTTAGCTTCTAGTTTGGTGTGTGTCATAGCTATCCATTTGGCTCTCTCTGGTGTCCACCTGTCACATTGGTACATCGAGTTGTTGTCCACAAAGCCGCAGTATTCACAAAGATCATCAGGGGCTGTGCCAATGCTATTCAAATAGTCATGGAAGCATCCATGGGCTGTGACCGCTTAGGTGAGGTGGTAGTTAAGCTCCCTGTGCTTTCGTGTCACCCATGGTTTAAGTTGTGGTATTGACAGCTCTATCCACTGTCCCTAGTCTGTCGCACTCCAGTGGCCCCTGGTGGTAGAGCATTGCACGAATCTGATTCCTTCTCTGTTTGTTTTGTCGAGTTTTCTGTCGCGGATCCAATATACTCGATTGGAACTATTCCTGCGATCCAAAGGACAGCGTCTCGAGACACTGTCTTATATGCGCTGCACACCCGTCCTCCTCTGCACCACTTCTAGCTTATGCAGGTACGTTTTTATATGTATTGCCCTTGCCCCGACTGGTGCCCCATACAGCATTGTTGGATGAAAATTTCATTAATTAAAACGGTTGGATTGAAGCATTTTTTGACTTGCGTTCGTCACCTGCTCTTTGAAGGGCAGCCGTTTGTCAATGGTTACCTAGAGGTATTTACGAGTCTTTGGGCAAAATAGTACCTACTATAATGCATGTTGGGCCCACTTTTTTAATCCCACGAGCAGCACCGTCTCCGTTTTATGTGGAGCCAGGCTCAGTCGATTTTCTCCCATCCACTCATTTACTTGTGCGATAGCCGTATTCTCGCCTTATTAGATCCTTTTCGGTTGTTCCCGCCACAAGATCGCAAAATCATCAGCGAAGCCAATGATTTCTACTCTGTAGCGCAGGTTCAATCCAAGGGAAATGTAGGCAGAAGAAAAACTCATGGCTGAAGGATTTAAGACCATTGTTCCCAATTCATCCGCAGGACTATTAAAAGCGACAGACAACAAAATCGAAATATTTAACGTGATCGCCAAATTCCAGACCGGTTAGGTGCTTAAAGAAGAAGATTTTGAAAAATTATCGTCACATATTTGTGACGTCACATTTTTTTTATCTGACATTTTGTTACTTTTAGTGAGATTAAGAACCTAATGGAATTGGTGGAACCTAATTGGTAAAAATTGTAAGCGTTTTTCGAAAAATTGTCCGCAATTGTAAATCCGCCATTTTGTTTTAACATTTTGATAACACATTTGTGAAAAATTTCAAATATATAGGTCGAAGCATTATAAGTTTGTCCACCTTTTCGAAAAACTGTCCGATACTACCGTACTTAAAAAGGTCCATATAATTTGAATATTTTAAAACAAAATTAGTTTTATAAACGTGTAAAATACCTCTTGTCCAGCACCTTGCCGTTTAATACTCTCTCTACTACAAGGGAAACAAAACTTATGATGAGGTACAGAAGGGCACTGCACGAAATGGGTATCTTCAAGTCTTTCTTGGCAAAGAGTGCACCTTAGTGTGGTGGCGGTGGGCGGAGTGGCAGTTGCTCCTTCACCACCAGCAGGTATAGCATCAGTCGTCGCTCCAAGAGCTCCAGCCTCTGTCGAAGTTACCGTAGTCGAAGACACATGCCTTGAGCCTGATGATCTACGACTACTCGACGACCCAGCTAACAAAAAAACTATACATTAATTTTTAATTAAGGTATTTTATTTATTTTATATATTTACCTGAAGAATTGGGCGAGTGTTGGGAACCACGAGAGGCGGAACGCGGTGCGACTGCGCTAGGGGGACTTCCGCCCGCGGATCGTGGACTTCCCGGAAGGTTGTCGGCGACCGACATTAGTGCGGCCATTGGGTTCTGGCCGGAACCGGAAGAGGCCTGCTGCGGTTGCGATTGTGTGGCGGAGACGGCGGACGGTCCGCCGGCCGCGTTCGTTTCAGGCGGCGAACCCGTTCGACTACCTAGCGGCGAGCTTGAACTCGTGCCACCTCCGGCACCGTTCGCACTAGCCACCGACACTGGAGTCGTGTATCCTAAAATTAATGTATCAAACATGAATTATGTTTTGTTTAAAAATTAATCTGAATTAACGAAAGAAAGTTTTAACACGATTTTAATAATTTAATTGAATACCAAAATATTTGAATACCATTTTTTAGCAATCGTAATTAAGTTAACACAACGTAATGAGTCCAAATAAAATCTAAAATTTTTATATTTTAAAATTAAATATAAAAATGTATAAATTAATTACTGAATTCATATGTTATTTAAGACTATTTAAGGTTGTACGTATGTACATTAATTATTTTTTGTTTGAACGATGCTTTGTCATCGTATAAATAACTAACTATTCGATGTGTACCGTTTTCGTCGACTTTGAGCGTATAACTTAACCTTAACGCCTACATTTGGCACGACCATAGAGTACCCGAGCACGCCGCGCCGCGTGCCATCTCTAATACCAGCATAACCGTTAATACAAAGAAAGAAAGAAGTGATTTTAATGTTTCAAGAATTAAAACCAAATGAGAAAAAAATTAGTATTACGCGAATATTCATGGAGAATTTTTTGTATTGCACTTTAGGCTTTCTTCGAATTGAAGGAACTTGTTCTGCAAATAATATCGTAATAAGTGTTGAAAAACATTTAGATTCATTTAGTATCAGTTTCAGAAATGATATTGGGGGAACTACACATGACGGTGCCTAGGTAATTAAAAAATGGTACAGATTGTTCTGCTGAACTACAAATTTGCATTAACCGTACAATTAATTCATCTCGCTGTTTGCTACACTTTCTACAAGAATTCATCTCAAGTAGAAATCAGCTGCAGCAGTGAAGATGAAGATTTATTTCCAGAAGAATCGCATGAAGATGTGGATAATATTAGTATTACGTCGAAGAAGATAATTTTTGAACGCTTTCTTGCAATGAGCAGCCAAAAAAAGTTTTTAAATCAAAGAAACACCAACAACCAAGAGGTAGCCAACGAGATCGCACGAATCTAAATCCAAAGAAAGCACCCGGGTTCGACCCAATTACAGGTGCAATCCTCAAAAAAATACAGAGAAAAGCCTTGGTCAAGCTCACTAATATATGCAATGCCGCAATTCGCCTAAAGCATATGCCAACCGCGTGGAAGGTATCGGAAATAATTGTGCTACCAAAACCTGGCAAGAATCACAATGATGTGGAGTCGTATCGGCCAATCGCATTACTTCCGATCATGTCCAAACTCTTTGAGAAGCTGATTGCAAAACGTCTCAAGCTAATTATAGACAAATATGAGCTGGTGCCGGCCCATCAGTTTGGATTTCGAACCAACCACTCAACAATTGATCAAGTTCATAGAATTACCAACGTCATCGGAAAATCGTTTGAAGATAAAAATGTTTGCTTTACTGCGTTCCTTGACGTCGCACGGGCGTTTAATCGGGTATGGCATGAAGGCCTATTGCACAAACTCAAATCCATTCTGCCTGACCCATACTACAAACTATTATAATCATACTTATCCGAAAGAAAATTTCGCATTAAACACGAGGACGCGTTCTCCGATCTTCGGAACATCGGTGCTGGTGTCCCTCAGGGAAGCGTATTGGGCCCGGTGTTATATCTACTTTATACAAACGATACACCTAATACTGATAACACGATAACTGCCACCTTTTCGGATGACACTGCACTGATAGCAACTGGAAAAACTGTAGAGCAATCATTAGAGATACTGCAACTAGCAGTAAATAACGTGACCACCTGGACTCGTAAATGGCGAATCAAACATAAAAAGCAAAGACTACATACATCAACTTTACCAATACAAAGATTGAAAACAGATCCCTCAATATTAATGGCATAACTATCCAGTCTGCCAACACAGCAAAGTACCTGAGCATGACGCTCGACACAAAACTCCGATGGAAGGAGCACATAAAAAAAAAAACAAGAGGAACTGCAATTAAAATCGCGTAAAATGTATTGGCTACTACTACATCGCTCTGAACTAACAATGCACAACAAGCTAACCCTATACAAACAGGTGTTGCACCCAATCTGGACATATGTTATCCAATTATGGGGATGTGCTAAAAAACATGTAATCCAACGCTACCAAAACAAAATGCTACGTACCATCGCCAATGCGCCATGGTATGTGCGCAACAGCGACTTACAGCGCGAACTCGGTGTAGAAATAGTCGATACCATCATTACAAGATATGCTATCTCGCACGAATCACGACTCCAGCACCACATCAACGAGGAAATATGCTCCTAAACGTACAGAATGACACCAGACGACTTAAACGGACCAAACCACATGAGCTGTGTAGAATAGACTTGCCAAACAACTTTGGGATCCAGTGGGAGCAACTCAGTATAATATTACATTAATAATTTATTTGTTATAGCAAAACAGATCATTAGTTTATAAGAACTAGTTTTTGTAAGTAATGTAAAATAATAATAAAAAAAATCAAATGAGTCGAAATCAAATACCTGGTCCTCGTATAAGACTAACATTTCAAAGCGTCAACCGTTACGAAGCGTCAACCGTATTATCGATACGAAGCGCAGGCAGATTTGGAAGAGGTCAGCGAATCGTCAAAAAAAACTGCGAATGTCAACAACTTCGTGTAATGTTGACATTAACGCCGAATTCAGTTACAGATTTGTAAATGTCATAACCGTTATGAACGCAATTGCTGAAGTAGTTGCTTGAAAAAAGTGCGTTGAAGATGTAAAAATTGAAATCTCGCATTAGAGGAGCAACTTTAAGCAGCTGGCATCGCAGAATAACGACGACATTTCTTTTTAGTTTATATTTTAAGTTAAGCAGCAAAAATAGTAGTTTATGATGATACATGTTGTGTGCAGAAGGGCTTTTGTGCATGAGTAGCAAAGTTTAAAGCTATAAGCTTTAATCGCAATGAATGCACAAAAGCTTTTCACACACGTGTACCATACTTTATCTTATCTACGAAGCACGATAAAATACTGTAAATATAAAAAAATAACTTCCGTGGCAAAAAATGCTAACTAGTAAAAACGTACAGTGACGGGTTTGGTCCTTGTCGAGGTTAACCTAGATTTAATCTAGATTAGGTTATGGTTAGGTTAAGTTATATTAGAGCCAGATAAATACAGACTGAGAGGCCGAGACTTCTTGTTTCAAAATAAGAAAAATAGACCATTTTACGGTTAGTTAGGCGCATGCGCATCCGCCAAGTTTTTAAGGCGGAAATTTGAAAGTTTCGGGCAAATAATAAGGTTATACGTCAGAAAGTTCAGGCAAAACATGGCGGAAATTGACACATGTGCACAAAAAAAATTCTACTATGAAAAGGTCTATTAACCCAACAGTGCGCACCGATTCATATTTGAATCGCTTTATTTTTTCACCTATTACGTTGCATATAAATGTTTATTTAGTTGCGATTGCACGGCGATTCATTTTTGAATCATCTGTGTGTATATATACTTCCTAATTTACTCCATGTCTGCTGTTTGTCCATGTTTGATCGGCACCTCATCACATGTGGTTGTGCGGTACTTTTCAACGTAATCCAGAGTAGTTATAATTATCAAGGTACGTATATATTATTATTTTCTTATTGTTTTAATATAAGATTATCAACTTTCATAATTAGACAATAAAAGTATTTAATATTATTTAGGTTATCAGCGAAAATATTCATGATTCAAATATGAATCACTGCTCATTATACACTGATTTTTCGATAACTATTATACCACTGTGCCACTTATAAGTTACTTGGGAAATGAAGGGATTGGGAAATGACGGGAAGTTCATTCGCTTGGAACCGTAAGGCGAAATAGCATTCCATACTGCAAAGTTCCAACAGAATCAGAGTGTAAAAAATTGGAACGAGGAACGTCTGAACGGTTACAAATTTTGAAGGAATAGAAATAACCAATGTTTATTGGAAAGACAATAAGTTGGTCACTCTTCTATCCTCGTTTGTAGGAACCGAACCCCTAGAAACGGTAAAAAGATATGATTGTAAAAACAAAGAAAAAATTCAGATACCCTGTCCTGCAATAGTAAAACAGTACAACCGTCATGTGGGGGGGTTGATTTATTGGACAGCATCATTGGGAGGTATAAAATCAAAATGAGGTCACGAAAATCGTACATGAGGATATTTTACCATCTTCTGGACATAACAATAATAAATTCCTGGTTACTTTATCGCAGGTGCAATGCGGATAGTACTAATTTAATGAAACTTGTTGATTTTCGTATCGATTTAGCTCGTACGTTGTGTGCAATAGGGATGCCAAGAACGACCAAATGGGGAAGGTCGTCCGAATTGCAAAACATTATCGAAATTAAAAGAAAGAAGCCAAATGTTGCATCATTGCCTCCAAAAGATGTGTCATCAGAATCACTTCCCAATATGGAATGCTACTAGGTTAAGATGCAAAAATCCCACCTGTAAAGCCCAAACATATGTATTGTGCGAAAAATGTAACACAGCATTGTGTTTCAACAAAGATAAAAATTGTTTTAAACTTTTCCACCAAAAGTAAATTTGTTTGTATAAATACGCAGTGATGCAAATATGAATCATATATAATTGTTAATAATAATAAATGAAAAATAAAATTTTGATATTTTTATTATTTTTCCCATATTTCTATCAATAATTGTGATAAGCCACAAAAAAATTAACACATTTAAAAATATTGCGCACTGTAGGGTTAATTCAATTTCAATACGTCAGAAAATTTATTTTCAATACGTCTATGTTTTTTGTTTAGTGAAGCGAGTTGTTGCCATAGTAACAACAAACAGAAATCGTTTAATAATGAAACTCCATTTGATTTATATTGGACTTTTACGCACGATTTGCATACTTTTACACACGATTGTGAGAGCCCCTTCACAGTGTGACACCTCGAAAAAAGCAGATTTTCGCGATTTTATTTTTGATTGGACAAAAAGAAATTTCAAAAAAAAAGCTTCCATAGGAACATAAATGACGTGAAGAATGTTCAGTCCAAATTTCAAAGGGATGGCTTGAAAACTGTTCCTTTGAGAGTGGAGACCGTTTTCAAAAACACCATTTCGAGAAAAACGTGTTTAAAGTTTGTAGTGAGCTCAGATACTTCAATCCCTTTTTCTAAGAAAGGCTGTAGCGACCGAAATAATTCGAATTTCGATTTAAAAATTGGGGAAAATGTTTATTACAGTGTATACTATCGGGATAATGGAAAAAACATCGATTTTTTAAAACTTCACACTGTGTGGGTCCCTTAAAATAATGGCATCCTTCACATACAATAATATACTTATTAATGTGTTCATTTTAGTAAAACTTTAAACGAGTTTTTCTGAAAATAGTTTTTGTTCTAATTTGCGTGATAAAACGAGAATTTTTACCCGATTGACTTGAAATTTTAACATTATTTTTCTAATTGTATTTCTCTGAGCAGTACATACGGAATATCTGATTAATTAAAAACTTTCATTTCATGGTCAATTTTAAACGAAAATTTTCACTGGAAATTGACAAACTGCGATATTTTCGAAATTGCGTACGTACTTCTCTAGGTTTTCTGATATAGATTAAGGATAATTTTTTTTTAGTTCTAGAACAGAAATTTTGGATGGCAATGTCACGAAGCGGAGCGTCTCAAAAAAGATGCAAGAAGGAAATAGTAGCAGTCGGCCATTTTGTATAGCAAAAAAACAATTTTTTTGTAAGCATGATTTTATAGTAAATAGATAGAGTGCAATTATTTTTATAAACAAATCATGTCTTTATACAAAAAATGTTAAAGGTTCACACGACTTTGTAAATAAAGTTTTAACGCCGTCTTTCCAATTAACTTTTAACGTTTCTCTTACAGAACCGGGTTGGTTGTTGGTTGATTATATGAAATTTAATACTATTTAAAGTTCGCTAAAGTTACTTTATATAATTTTTAAATGACTTCGGTATTTATTTGCAAAAAATGTATTTGACAACAACGCATCTGACACCTGTAGAATTTGGTTAACCCTCAAAATTATTATTAAAATGAGTGAACAAAAAAAAAATCAGACACAACGGGCGGTTTGAAATATTAATTTTATACAAAAAATATATAAGTGATAAAAGTATATAAAAGAAGAACGTTTAGAATATACTACTAAAGAGCAGAAGGTGGTCGATAGCCCTTTGTAAAAAGTTTTCAATAAATATATGTATTATTATTATACTATTTAAAACATAACCACTTTTCGTTCAACGTTGCCAAACCTTCAAAACCCATCTATATTATTTATTTATACGTGGTCTGTAATCAGAAAAGTATCCGAACTTATTTTTTATTTTGAAAACCTGACGGATTTGAATCAAGCGCGCTTGCATGAGCCGACCTTGAACCTTCGTGCGCATGCGTGATTTTTTTCCCGCATGTAGATAACGTCAGTTGCTGTCGAGCAGTGTTCGTGTGACGTAGTGCTCTCGTCGGTTTATCAATGCAAGTAAAATGACGGAACGACTGGAGCAGCGCTACTCCATCAAATTTTGGCAGAAACTGGGCGACAACCAGGTGGAAACCATTCGGAAGATTCAGACGGCTTTCGGTGACGATGTTATGGGCATCACACAGATTAAGGGGTGGTAGAACCAGTTTAAAGACGGTCGCACATCGGTGGAAAGCGAGCCACGCTCTGCTCGGTCATCAACATGCCGAAATGACCATGTCATTGCCAAAGTGAAAGCTGTGGTGATGCGGGACCGTCGTATGACTATCCGAGAAATTGCGACTGGAGTTGTGGTCATCAGGAAATTGAGGACTACATCACGACAATGCTCCAGCACATTCTTCGCACTTAGTTCACAATTTTCTGGCAAAAAAGCAGACTCCTCTGGTTCGACAGGCTCCTTATGCCCGCCATTTACGCTACGGTCTACCGGAGAGGTTACATGTGCAGGTTTGCTTGCGCAGGTCAACCGTACACAAGAAACTGCACAGGTCTATTCTCAAACACGCTCCGGTCTACTTGCGCAGGTAGACCTCTCCGGTGGACCGTTGTGTGTATGGCGGGCATTACTCTCCTGATATGCCCCCTGCGACTTCTGGCTATTCCCCAATGTCAAGAGGCCATTGAAAGGAACGCGATTTCAGACAAGAGAGGATATTATGGCTGCAGCGACAGCCGAGCTAAAGTCGATTCCGAAAGAGGTTTTTTCGGATTGCTTCCAACAATGGCGGCACCGCTGGGAGAAGTGTGTGGAGTCCGAATGAGACAACTTTGAGGGTGATTAGGTTTCCAACGCTCCAGGTATGCCAGTTTTTTTACCGGCTAAAGGTCGGATACTTTTCTAACAGACCACGTATACATGGCTGACACATAATTTAGTTAATTGTCGATTATTTAAATTAAAATATCTCCAAAGTTATATGGCAGAATACTTTTTTCTAATTTATACATAATCTACGAGAATTGAATACACTGGCGAGCAAAACATTTTAGATCACTTAAGAAATTGCAACTAAGACTGGTCTGATAGGCAGAAGAACTGGATCCGGGCGAAAATGAGTCACCGCCCAAAGAGATGACAGCTTTTTGGTGTCCGCAAGTTTGCGAAATAGAACATCTTCTGCGGTTATGCTACGAAATCAACTTCAAGAAGTTAGAGATGTCAATGTTAGTGAATGGACCGTTAGAATAAAGTTTCATGCAGCTGGATTATCTTGTGAAAAGTTGGCTACAGGTCCACCAGTACAATGCCGGCATCGAATTGCAAAATTGGCTTTTGCCAGAAATTACTTGGCATGGAATAATGTTGACTGGAGCAACGTCCTATTTTCAGATGAGTCGCGTTTTGGCCTCACTGGGCCAGACGGTTTGTGAATGGACCGTTAGAATGTTTCATGCTGCTGGATTATCTTGTGGAAGATTGGCTGCTACAGGCCCACCAGTACAATACCGAATTGCCGAAAATGCCGAAAAACATCGAATTGCAAAATTGGCTTTTGCCAGAAATCACTTGGCACGCAATAATGATGACTGGAGCAACGTCCTATTTTCAGATGAGTCGCGTTTTTGCCTCGTTGGGCCAGACGGACGTCGACGAGTATGGAGAAGACCCGGAGAAATATATGCTCCTGTTTGCATTGACAAGCGACTTTCATTTGGCGGTGGCTCGGTTATGGTTTGAGCAGGAACTTCTTCAAGAGCACGCATTGAGTTAGTCTTCATACAGAATGGTTCTCTGACAGCTCACAGATACATTAAAGAGGTTCTAAACGATCATGTTATGACTTTCATGGTCACTATGGATGAGCATTGCAATTTTATGCAAGATAATGCTAAACCTCACACAGCCAGAGTTGTCAGAGAATGTCTGGACATTCTGGCCAGCTGGGAATTATCCGGTTTAAGAGAGTTGCTATTACGGGAATGGAATAACATTGACCAAAATGTAATTTTTAATTTAATTGAAAGTATGTCTCTTTGCTATTAACGTTATTAATGACTAATTTTTTTTTTCATTTTTTACACTGATACAATATATGGGCATGTTTGAAGAATTCTTTGGATTTCTCATTTCATTCACATTTTTTAATATCTGTACCTGAGAGGACAACTGACATTTCGTAAAATGTTCAGTAGACCATTTTATAACTACACATTTGCAAAAGTTTTGTTTTGTGCTGTATTCGAAAAAATGTTAATGATTTTACTTGCACTGACTAACGATAAATTATTTAAACTAAAAAGCAGTAAGTTTCTAAATTTATAATTTCCCACCCGAAAAATCCCACCCGAAAATTTGGTAGTTACGACAGTTTAGTTTTTAACCTCTCAGGTACCGATATATTCCTAGTATTAAATTTTTTAAATTAATCTTGCAGAAACTACACGTCTTTCTCAAAAAAATAAATTAAATATTTTTATCTACGACCACTATTATAATTGCCCAATATTGTACAGTTCGTGGATTATGTAAATACATCTTACAACACACGTATGTAACAGTCCGCGATTAATGTTATTTAATGATTCAATAACACACTAGTGCGTTTGGTTTACAATTCGTTGATTGGTTGAGAGCTGCTACTATCATTAATATAGGCAACCCAATACATTCAGTTATTTGTCAAAAAAAATTAAACGTCAAACTAAACATAAACACTATATTTTTTTTTCAATTATTTAACAATTAAAGTCCAGTGATGTCCAGTGATAGCGAAATAGAAAATGCTACTCCGCCCGAAATTGTTGAAAAAGCGAAACAAGCTGCCCATAATTTGCTACGGTTTAAATCTCGGGATTGATACGAGGATGCATATAGAAAATTTATGGATCGGAGAATGAAGCATAAAGTTAAATCCTTTTCAGAAAATGTTTTATTATACTTTGATGAGTTATCTCAAACAGTGATCTTCACTTTGGGCAATTTATTGAATGGTTCGGACATCAATTAATATAAAGCACAACATCGACATTTCAAAACATTCACAGTTAATAGCTTTACTAAAGAGAAAATCTGATGGATTTAAAAGCAACAAATCAAAAATTTTAAACATTCAAGAAATTCAAAAGTTTCCTCAATATTTCACCGGATAACAAATATTTATTGATGAAGGTATTCATTACTTTTTCATCTTATAATGCTCTCTAATGGGCATAACGACATATTTTTGTATATAATTTTAGATTATTCTTATCATTGGCATTAGTGGTGCCTGCAGAAAACAAGAACTACGAAATGTCAAACTCTGCCATATAGAAGACACCGGAACATCTCTGATCATTACAATTCCTGATTCCAAAACAAAAACTTAAAGATCTTTTGTGCTACCGAAAGAATTTTACCAAACCTGTAAAAAATATATTAACGTACGCCCACAAAATATGGACAAAACTCAGTCTTTTTTTTTCTAAATTACCAAAATGAGAAATGCACTAAGCAATGGAATAAATAAAATTGGCTCTATTCCTAAACAAATTGCCAATTATCTTCATTTGCCGGAAGAAAATCTTTCTTTATACAGGACATTGTTACAGACGTTCGTCAGCCACCATTCTTTTGGATTCCGGTGGTGATTTATTGTCACTAAAAAGGCATGGTGGCTGGCGTTCGTCTGCAGTAGCAGAAGGCTATATAGACTGCTCCATGAAAAATCAAAACGATACTGCTACAACACAGTAAGTATTAATAGGAATTAATGAAATTAAACAAAGATTATAAATTATTAAGTAAATATAAATTATTTCATTTTACACTGACACTGCGTACATTGTGTTGCCTATATCGATGAATCACTATATCAGTTACATCAAACATAATTTTCTTATTAAATAGAAAAAAAATAGTGTGGTCGTAGATAAAGTATAGTACATAATTCGAGTTGTAAGGCAATTACGTACTCGCGGAATTACGCGCTCCCCGCTTCGCGGGTCGCGCGTAATTGTTCCGCTCGTACGTAATATGCTTCTTACAACTCTCATTACGTAATATACTATTAATATAATAATAATATAATAATAAATTTAATAAAGACCAATAACATATTACAAATTCAGCTCGTCATCTTTACTTTCAGGGCGTTCAAGTATTACGCAAGCAGGTTTAAGTTAGTTTAAAATTTTCTTCCTTTTGCTGACCAAGGGGGCGGCGAGGATATTATAAATCTTACGTAAAAAAATCATACCAATTTTTTTTTCTTGTCTCATAATTTGGAAAAGCGAGGGTTTGTGATGATGCGAGGGTTGTGATTATCTTATTTTTGCTTACACATACTGATATTTGTTTACACTTACTTTCTAAAGCGTAACAAAATTGTCAAATTATGGAGAGTGGGAGTTGCCGGGTGGAAATGTTTGTCTTGTTCTTGTTGCAAAGAAAAGCAACAGGAAAAAACCAGAGAAACTTTTAGAAACGAAAACTTAATCTTAAATCCCGAAGAAGCAGGACAAGCTTAAAAAAATATCGACGACAAAAAAAATATTATTATTTATATGTTGTTGACTTTGAAGATTTTGATATTATTAAATAATAACATTTGTATCTTTTCTTCAAAGATTATAATGTTGAAACTGTTGACTGTTGAAACCTAACCTAACATTTGTATATTTTCTTCAAAGATTATAATTTCTAGGAAATCATTGTATACATATCGTCAACAAAGTTGACATCATTAGTGTAACTAATCTTTCTATAAAAAAACATTTCTTAAAAACAACTGCTTCACTGGCAAACACCACGATTGACATTGGTCATTCGTGTCGTTGGTCGTTCGTTGTTAATGTTAGTAGTGGTGTTTGCCAGTGAAGTAGTTGTTTTTAAGAAATGTTTTTTAAAGAAAGATTAGTTATACTAATGATGTCAACTTTGTTGACAATATGTATACAATGATTTCCTAGAAATTATAATCTTTGAAGAAAAATGTTACTATTTAATAAAAAAAATTAAGTTGAAATCCAAAAAAGCGGAACTGAAAGAAGTTAAAATATTACTACAATATTCCTTCTGTAGCGGCAACGAGCCGTTCCATTTTTATTTCTTAGTTTACGAGGGCATTACAATTATTACCCAAATATTTTCGGACAATTTCCGAAAATATTTTATTAGGGTCGGTAATGTAACCTTGAGCAGATAATGGTGTAATTGCCGGGGCAATTACGACAAGATGTTTCTACAGAGAATTGGTAATCACCAAAGCGACAAATAGCCGAATATAGAAAAATAATCAACCCCAGATGACGGATATACCTGTGGGCATAATATAAATACCTGGACTCCCGAATAAACAGGACAGTCCGGCGCAACCAGTCAGCAAGTCGACTCAGTTCAACAGTCAGGAGCAACCAACCTACGAGTCCAGTTCAGTCCAGCCAGTGGACCCAGTCACCGAAGTGACACCAGTCCTGCCAGTGCACTCAGTCACACCGGTCAAGCCAGTGGACCCAGTCAACCAGACTCAACTAGAAGTTTAAACACAGTCAAGCAAGACAGTCAGCGAGTGACACCAGTTCAACCAGACTCATCAAGCAGTCAGTTCAACCAGACTCAGCCAGCAGCCAGTTCAATCAGTCAACCAAATCAGTCCAGCTCCACTCATTGTGCGTGGACTCCACTCAAACAGTGTTTGTATCTCTTGTACATTTGTATATATATCGTCCATGAAAATAAATTCCTCTGCAAACCGTGAGTGATATTTATTCTACCGCGTATCATCCACACTTCTATTACAATTTAAAAAAAGCAAATTCCTTGCTAGCCTATATAACCTATTGGAGCACAGTTGCTAGTCAATACTATTATACCACAGTTTATAGTCAATACTAACTTACTATACTACAATTACTGGCAAATGCTAGCCTATTATATGACAGTTGTTAGTCAATGTATTAGCTTATTATACCCCAGTTGCTAGTCAATGCTAGCCTATCATACCACAGTTGTTAGTCAATGCTAGCTTACAATACAACAGTTGCTAATCAATACAAGGTTTTTCCTATACTGCAATTGCTAGTCAATTCTAGTATATTTTACCAAAGTTGTTAGTCAATGTTAGCTCATTATAGCACACTTGCTAGTCATTGCTAGCTACAGTTGTTAGTTAATGCTAGCATATTATACCACAGCTTCTAATTAATGTCAATCCCATTATAGAACTTGATTCTGCTGGAAAATAATGGGTGCTCAAAAATTAAATGACATTTCTATATTTGTCATTTGACAAATATAGAAATCTGCATTTGATCTATAACTAATTAAATCTAATCTGATTTTCTTTTTAAAGTTTGGTCCGATGTGGATGCCGGGTATTAACCCTTCAAACACTGCGGCCTACTTGCGGCCTATTGTATTTTGCAATCACATACACTTATAGGCCCAGAAACCTAGTTGTTATTGTAAATTGCGCTAATTAATATTTTTCACATTTGTCTTCTGGTACAAATGCGACCGGCACTGGGGATAGAACTCTAATCTGATACTAAATAAATCTACTTTACTTCAAGTAAACTATAGTGTCTTTCAACCACCAATTTGTTTTTAGCGTCATTGCTTCTGCGTTATTGAGCAAGATTATTAAGTTTTCCTACAAATTCGCTGATTATTTGCTTTATTAGAAAAGTGGGAATTTTAAAAGCGTGGACAAAGTATTAAAAATCAGAACCTATGGCCCTTAGTCTAAAATTATTGAAAGTTGTTCGTTCATGTAATACTTGAACGCCCCATTGCTTTAATGAATGTACGACCTTAACGTAAGTCTCTTAAAGTTTTAAAACAAAATTCGCAGCCGTTCAGAAGTTACAACTTCCGCAACCCACAACGGACTTATTATTGAAGCGGTTTTGGAATTCTTTAACCGCATTTTTCTCAAAACAATATTTTTCTGCACTAAAAAAAAAAACGATTCGTTAGATTGCGATAAAAATTGGCACAGAACTTCCGTACAATGTCCATGAACCTAAATGTTTTTAACTTACAAACAAATAAATCATGTATTTGGTACAAAAAAAATGGGGGAAAAAAATGTCAAAATATTTACAGACATTTTCAAATGCGTTATTTTATTATTTCCAGCTAAGCAGACAAATTGTGAGTATTAGCAATAAAAATAATTGGTTTTACTTTTCTAGGATCAATGAGACAGGCTCCATTTGAGCAGCAGCTGGGCAACTCACGCGCCGACTTGTCCTATACAACGCCATATATTTCCGCCATTTTTATTTATAGTCCAAAAGTAGTAATACGTGTCTAATCATCACTTCGTATTTAAATCGCAAAATTATGGTAATCTAAGTTTAAATAATATACACGTGTTCCTTTTTAATAACTTAAAATATCTTATATTTAATGCGTTTAATTGAATCGCCCCGCGATAAATGTACATTTTTTAAACTAAGTAGAGTAGAACAAATCGGATTGGATTTGAAATACATTGAAAAGATTACGTGAAGAAAACAAAAAGCAAGACGAAACTTAGCCGCTACTTGGGCGCACGCGCCGATAGTTCTACTACTCGACGACGAAGTCGTCGTACACGTGACCTCGATATGCAATCGAGTGACGTAAACCGACCAACGAGAACTCGTTGATAATTTCAGTGGGAATGTGTAAGTGTGTAGCATGAAACACAGCGCCGTCTGGCGGAAAGCGCCTACATAACCGGAATGTGACCACGACAAGTTTTTCTCCCTAGCGGCACGTTACGTCTCGCTACGTATGCGTTTTCGTATTTTTTTATATTCTTTTAACAGACGTCACGCAGCGTTGCCAACACTCAAACATAATGCAAACACTTTTACTCTTAAAATAAGTTGCGCACTTTTAATTATTTATTACATGAATTTTTGAAGTTTTCAGAATTAACGACAAAAAATTAAGACCTTAATTATTACATAGGACAGGTGTACAAAAACGGAAGAGTAATACCTCTGCAATTAGTTATATTTGACCCAAAGACCCTAAAACGGCCAGAATAAAAGTATATACCGTTGTCAAGTATGTTATTATCTATTTCCTTGGCGCAGATGTTCAAGAAGGAATGGCGTACATTACGACAGCTGTCTAGACAAGCAAGGGGAAGCAGGCATCTCTCTTTTCCGGCTCAAATGAATCACAATAGACCTACAGTAATAAACGTTTCTTTGTCCATATAAAAATATATATTCTAATCGGTTATTTGTATTTCCTTTTATTATACTGTTCCAAGATACTTGCATCTGAATTTTTTGAATTGAAGATGCCTCTTCGTCGAATAAAAAAATATATATAATTAGTATATATATTTAATAATAATAATTGGAGCTTTATAAGTTAACATGATTGAGGCAAAGTCTAGCATATGCTATTCAACTTAACGCCCATAATGATAAGTAAGTAACAATTACTAAAAGTAATAATTGGAATAAGCAAAATAATAAGTAATAATAATAATAACGTTACATCAGATCATAGGACATATCTGGTGGAAATAAGGAAAGTAGGATCATTTTGCTTGCTTTATCCGCTTATTATAAAAATATTAATATTTAGCAAAGAAAAGTTATTTATGCAGTGGAAAATGACGTTTTATTGGTCTACACCAGTGGCTGTCAAACTGTTCAGAGGTGCCGTGTAAGGGTTCATAATAAAACATCCATCGATTAGCACGATTTATATTTATGGGCGCGATTTTTAAAATTAACAGACCAGACTAGACAAACAAGACTACTAAACTCCCTTTTTCCACTGGGCTTCTAGTATGCGCCACGGTTAGTGTCGTCCTGGTCGAAAATGCCGCTGCTTCGGTGGGGAATCGAACCCCGGTCTCCCGTTTGTCAGGCGGGTATGTTGTCCACTACACGGACGGACAAGAATAGACGGAAAGAGCAGACGGACAAGACTAGACACACAAGACCAGACAGACATGACTAGATTGCAAAGACTAGACAGACTAGACCAGCGGTGGCGAACCTATGGCACGCGTGTCACAGCTGACACGTTGGAAATTTTTATTGGCACGCGGGAGAAGGAGGGTAGCGTTAAAATGTTGTGCTTGATGAACAAAGACCGTCAGGAAGAGAATGTACATTGAACATCGCTCGTAATATCTTTTTGTGCATTTTAAATACCGCATCAATATTTGGTGTGTGGTGGTGGCTCAGATAGCTAAGCACTTGGCCTTTGTGTCGGACAGCTGGCGTTCAAATTCCCACAGAACCAAAGCAACAAAAATTAATAACTAATAGTTGCAACCCATCACACTCTATTTCCCAATCCGGTTTAGGAAACCGTGGGGTTTCAACTGCCTATCACCTTCTCTGGAAATTTGTCGTTCGGATTCGACGTTAAACCGCTAGGTCCCCCATATTCAAATCTTAGGACTGAGGTTGGATATGTGGCCGAGAAGAGGCCGGTGCCCAGCAGTGGGACATAAAGGCTAATGATGATGATGATCAATAATTGCTGCTGACCCCAAAATATCAAGCCGATAAGCTAGACATTCTCTTAGGTTTCGAATCAGATAACACACAGTACTTAATGTCGAACATGTTAGTACAATATGATATTCCCATTTTAGTTTTTGATCAAGTGTTACCCCTAGATATTTTAGTGATTCGGCTCCTTTGGGTGATTTTTGACCAAATCATAGCAGTAAACTACAATCATAAAGTAGGTTTAGCGTTTATTTAAAAATCCATTAAAGATGATTAACATCATCCTCCTAACGTTTCTGATTTTAAATTACTACTTCTAATTAAATCTCTTATCTGGGTTAGATATTAAAATGTTGGTATCGTCAGTGTAGAAAATATAATTGCATTGAAAATTCTTTGTTTGCGAAAATATCAAGAATTGAGTTTGTCCCATTAGAGAGCCTTGCGGTAAGTAAGTTGCCTTGTTTAATTTATTTTCCGATTTTGAACCGTTTACGATCACAGTTCGTCCTCTTAGATGCAGATTTTATGAAGATTTTACCCAGTTCTTGGCGACGCCTCCAATATCTTCAATTAATTGTGGAAGGAAGAAAGCTTGTGATCAAAAGTGTGCTTTACTTAGGTCGTAAAATAAAGCAAGAAACTCATGATTACATTTAAGAGAAGTAATTATAAAATTGACATTATCCAACAGAGCAATATCACTTTTCCAGAAGCCGTTTTTACTGTTTGCCAGCATGTTATTACTTTCCAAAAAACTTGATAATCGAGTCAGAAATGCAGACTTTAAATTTTTGGAAAATTGGCTTTGAATACAGATTGCTCTGTAGGTATGTGCAGCGGGATCCCTCGCAGTGACCCTTTATGTTTGTAGATCGGGAGGAACTTTGATACTTTCTAACATCATATTCAAGCTGAAACGGTATTATATTATATTCAGGCTAATACGATAACTGATATTCAGGCAAAGTTATCAGGCACGTCAGCATTTCATAATGTAGAAACTTGTAGAAACCAATGGTGGCTAACCTATGGCACGCGTGTCACAGCTGAGACGTAGAAAAAAAGTATTAAATACTTACTTTTCTAAAGAATTTGTAAGTTTTCTCAATTTATGTGCAATTTTTGTGTAACATCAAAGGTGTCAAACAAGAGGCGTTTTAAGTTAAAGCTAATGCGGTAACTCATTTTCACAAGATATGTTTTTATTCATTGCAAAAATTACGTGGCACGTCAGCATTTCCAAATGTGAGAATTTAAAATGAAATGGCACGGGACTATAAAAAGGTTCGCCAACCCTGGACTAGACTATACACACGAGACTAGACATTCTATTTGTCCTTGTTTAGTGAGGTAAAAAAAAGTTTGGCAGACACTGGCGCTTGTTTACGACATGCGCGCATGTTGGGCTTTCACTAGGCCGGCCGGCTAGCGATGACGTTCAATCGACGATGCCAAACAAACCGCGTCTCTCTTTCTGGCCCACATGGCAACACACAATCAATCCGTAGTTCTGTCTAATTACAACCGGTTCTTCTCTAACCTGTTATTCGATCCTACGTCACCGCTTTCACAATACATACATACACATGCATATAATATACTCACACACACCAACATATTCTTAGAAGATTTTATATAAAAATCTTATTCTACATTGCAGACTTGTGGCCTTCTTTCCAATTACTACCGTTATTGTAATTTATATATATATATATATATATATATATATATATATATATATATACACCTACATACATATATAAGAAAATAAAAATGAAATAGTACTTTTAGAAAAGAATAACAAAAGGCAGTCAAACCAGCCAGTCTCCCTCTACGTCAAGGTGGCCTTGATCGCATCGTACTGAGCTTTCTCACGGTCTTCAAGAGATCAACAAACCTTACAAAGGGTGCTGATAAATACCATAGACGGGCAGCTTTATAAATTCTATGTAGAAAATCAAATAATTGATTATTGCTTTCTATTTAACCCTTAGCTACAATCGCATTGGATTGTAACGTAAGCACACGCTAGCTTGTGTTTCCCTCACTTTAATTGTCATGGTTTTGGAGTCAATGACTTGCTTATATTCCATTTTTATTGCAATTTCTTAATAGAAGCTATTTATTTATCCTGGGAGTGGTGCCAAAAGTGACCAAGTCAAAAATTGGAAAAAATGAGATCTGCCAAAATCATTACCCTGCTACCTGTATGGTAACTTAACGCCTGCTACCTTTATGGTAACTTAACGCCTGCTACCTTTATGGAAAAAATAATCCAAACCAATATGCGTAACTATATCATAACTTCCTAATATGGGTCAAAAGATGACCAAGTCTTTTAAATCAAAACCTCTACAGTTAATAATGGCCATAGTTACGTCATTTTTGCCACTTTTTGGCAACACCCAAGTTACGTGTTTACTAATTTATTAGCGGAAGATATAATGGAAGATATAATAAGAAGATATAATAAAATGAACCTGCGTTTTAGTCTCATAAAATAACAAAATGAATCCAATATCAGTTTTGTATTTCTTCGTCGTTTACTCCGTCACGATATTCGTGACATTTTATTTGCATCTTCATATGATTTTTGCGCACAAATCGCAGACATACTTATTGTCTCGTCGTTTCTAGCACAGAAAACAAGAACCCCAATTCTTTTTTCCGCTTGAACACTCAAACAAATACATTTCAAACTTCGGTGACTCGTCGAAGACTAATCAAGAGTTTGAACCACGACCATGCAAAGATTTGAATAGAGGTAAGTTCAGAAGGAAGATACCTAAACCGCCAAGTGACAATAAAGATCACATAACTACTAAAAATATGACATTCTATTATAACGATTAATTACTGATATTAATTATGTTTGTGCTTGTTCTATTTGTTGGATTACAACCTAAATCTTTTGGTTTAATTCAAGTACAGTTTGAAATTAAAATTTTTAAAACTTAAAAGGTAACTGAGCAGGAATACTAAGAATATTATTAGCATATTTAAAATAGAGAAACGGTGCATGAATCATGCGGTCCGCCTGCCTAGTGGCATTAAAAAATACTCGCCAGTAAATTTCAACACCGCACTTTTAAAACCGCGGCTACAAAAATAAATATTACGTCAATTGTATATAATTGCCTTATCCGTTAAAATATACAACAAGAAATGTTATTTTACTAAAACTCGATTTTATGATGGTATTCAAATTTAAGGAATAGGAGGTCTTACCGTTAGATTTAAAAGCTGCAGCGGCATCAAACGACGCTGTCTTGATTGGATGTTTCTCTTGTTTGAACCGTTCAGTAGTTACAGTGAACGATTGTGCTAAAGAAACAGCTGGTAACGATTCTCCTCTGGTTAAAGGAGGCCGCACGGTGGAATTGTGGTCATCTACTGACATCATCCTCTTCGTGTCGCCATTAGTGTGGTGATGATGATGGTCTTCTTCGTCGTTTGTTGAAAGACCTCTTTTAAGTCCTTGTTGTTGCAACATTGTCGGTCTACCGTTGGTATGGTGGTGCTGAAGGGGATGATGGGTAGAGGCTGTAAGATGGGGTAGTCGAACTGTAGGTCTGTTAATGAGTTCGTGATCGGAATTAGATTCCAATGTCGGTCTAGACATGGCGGTGGAGCCTCTGGGTGGCTGCTGAGCTGTTTGAAACTCTGTTAGCATTCCGGTCCGGGGATGGTGGAGACTGTATTGGTGAGTTGTTTGCGTCTGTTGGCGGCTCGAAGTGGCGATAACATCGCCGTTTTGGTGCTCGGCGTGGGCGTTGGGTGTTCGGTGGGTCTTGGAGCTGTGACCCGATCGCTGTTCCTGGAAACCGTGCGCCCTTTTCATCTGTCGCGCCGTTTCCAAAACAACTTCGATGCGATCCGCACCTTCGTAATTAACACATCCACGACAAACTGCCTCGGAAAAATCGTGCACCATCGCCCAGGGCATCCTTGGAAGATCACACAAGTAACAGTGCTGACGTTTAGCCTGCTGCATTTGCATCACCGACATTTTCACCATTTATAAAGGAAAAACACACTTAAAATTAATTCTAGAGGGTATCAGAATCAAACGCGCACTTAACTAGCCATAACAAGGCAGAAAAAGAAACTGCTGTGTAGAAAACACGCCGGATGTGACGCTTATTTCCCTTGTATTATTTTGAGTAATACATTAAAAAAACGGTCGCGCTCATTCAACGTTAAAAGGACGACTGGCCGAACGAACAGGGGAAAAGTAACGCTTCATGTGCGCGCCCGTCCCGCGCATCCCTCTCGTGCGGACGTGCCACAATAATCATTATTGAGACCGTGACGTCACTAAGTAAGACGACGCAGACCAATGGTAGCTGCGACTACGTCACGAATTGCGCGCGCGCCTGAATGTGCGAGTGCCGCTGCAACAGATTCCGACGGGTTTCTATATTACGCCTCGCCTCGTTCGCTATTGTCACCGTTAATTCTGACCTCGATTTTCATGTGCACTGTACAAATATCATCTACACACGACCCTTTTAAACAGAATGCTGTCTGTACCTACTCATGCACACTTTTTATCATTCCTCATACAATAAATTTTAAACTACGTTTTGAGTACGTTAGCAGGTCGATAGCCTTTTTGATACATTGTATTGTTGCAATATATTATTATTATTCAGTAAGTTCAGAGGAAATTACATATCAGTTTGAATCAGATTCACTATGAAAACTATTAATGTGACGCGAACTGAGCTTTTATATACAGCGCTTCTGGAAATCGATAAAGTGGATATGACGTGGATGGGAAATACAGACACCACGTAATCTAAAAAAGCCGCGCATTGAACCAGTCTGCTCACAAGGATTTTTTTATTTATTTATTCATTAATTTATTTACGGTTTCCCATTTTATATTAAAAAAAGTTTCAGAAAGAACGAAAAAGCAGTAAAATAATCAAGATATATACACGTCTGGTCTTGTACCTGGTAAAGTAGAAAAGGGCAGACAAGACGCCCTTTTCTGGTCTTGTCTGGTTTGTCTGGTCTTGAATGGTCTTGCCTGGTCTTCTCTGCTTTTGTCTGGTCTTGTCTGCTCTTGTCTGGTCTTAACTTTCTCGAGGACACCTTAAGCTGTACCCTAACAAGGTACAATAAGCTCCCAACGAGCCTCACGGAGGAGACCTCATATAAGACGTTCAGAAGCCTAATGAGAGAATTACTTATTTCAAAGTGTCCCTACGACTACAATAAGTTTGTGAATTCTCTCAATTCTATATAAATCGGATAGAATTGGCGAAACCATCCTATGTTATAGATCAGAGCTTCCCAAAGTGCGACCCTCCACTTACCCGCAAGGGGGCCGCGAGTATAACGCATAAATATATCTTCGTTAAAAAAAGTTTAACTGTCAAATATGCACATACTTCAATTAAAAATATAAACTCCGTTAAAATATTTAAATTAGGACGAATGATATGATAGGAATAATGACGAGCTTAGGATTTTTCTTCTAGAAAAGAATCCAAATTTAGCTTCCCGATTTCTCATGATTTTTTCGAAAAAGTTAATGAACTGAATCTTTCTCTTCAGAGAAAAAGTACTAATTTACTGATTCTTAACAATAAGCTACAAGGCTTTCAAAAAAAATTGTCCGTACGGACCAAGAGCTTTGGACAAGGAAGCACAAGCATGTTTATTTCTTTGCATGAATTTCTTGGAGAAAATAACAAAATAATGTCGTTGTCAACAGAACTAAATTAAATAAATATCGCAATAGCATATTAAAGGACGAGTTCAGTAAGCGAAATTTTTCATAAGGTTTCTAAGTTTAGGTTTTTTTCTAAACTTTTTTCTAAACTTGGACGCGTGCTGAAAAATCACGCTTACTGAACTCGTCCTTTAGTATGCTATTGCGATATTTATTTAATTTAGTTCTGTTGACAACGACATTATTTTGTGTCTGTAATGGACTCATAACAGCACTCATATGCGTGCGGTTATGGCTCGCCGAGTGCTGTTTTGAGTTAATTTTTGAAAGGCTGGCACTGAAATTCAGAACTCTCAGTTTCAAATTTTCAGCGAGATAGTTTTGAGGTTATGTGATGTGTGGAAATCGCGATTACTCAAATTTAATTAATGGTAATAAACGATATAACACATATTTAATTCAAATTCTATCCATCAATGGTACAATTATTAAAATCATTTATAGTGATATTGGATGATTCTTGAGCAGTAACACCCACACCAAGAACATTATATATAGTACCATTACTGTTGCTATCAAATTGCAACTTTGGAGGTCTAGAAGAACATCCAGGTAAGTTGATATTTGCTTGCTCAGACCTAAGCATTTTCAACACACCAATTTTCTTTTTTAAGGAAGCGTCAACATACCCCTACAGAACAGCAGAAGACACAAATCTCCACCATGGTTGGCCAAATGTGTCGCACTACTTCTTAGTATAAAGATCGGAGTTTGGTAATTTGAGAAATGTCGCAATGTCTTTTGATATTCTCCACATAATATTAATACCAATTTAACTATTAATACAATGACCGTTACGAAAAATTATGTGTAACCAATTCTATCCAATAAGGATCTGATTTAACATTATTGGAATGTAATTTTTTGTTTTAGATACAGACACAATGATGGAATCGGTTCTCTATGTCGTCGACAGACATATCTGTTAATTCCTGACGCCTTGATGATTTATACTTCTTATGCTGTAATTCGAAGTAAGCAAGTAAAACATTTTCCGAAACAACTGTTATTTTCAACATTATTTTCATTGCACCACTCGTTAAATTAAATATATTGTTTTTTCATAACGTGGACGTGATTTATCCGGAAACAAATTTCTCACCGTATTTGCAGCAATTTGATGAATTTCAGGTGGAGTACAAGATACTTTCTCACCCATTTTAATTTTTACCTTTAAATTAATTTCAAGTGACAGTGAAATGTCAATTATCAGTGTTACCAATCACCATAAAATTTTCTAAAAATGTATGGGCGATTTTTTTATTTAGAAATGGCACAAAAGGGCGCAAAATAGAA
Source organism: Phosphuga atrata (assembly GCA_944588485.1). NCBI lineage: Eukaryota > Metazoa > Arthropoda > Insecta > Coleoptera > Silphidae > Phosphuga > Phosphuga atrata. The sequence continues at coordinate 71,213,069 of OX155894.1, read as the reverse complement.
AAAATACTACAAAAAACTCGTTCGTAAGGCGTTTTTCAGCGAAGTCCATTAGAAAATTCCTCGCTACGCTCGTAGCGAAAATGTGACACTGACAGCTCTGAATTTCAGTGCCAACCTTGTAAAAATTAACTTAAAACAAAACTCGGCGATCCATAACCGTATGCTTTGTGCAACAATCATTTGTAAACCACTTACCACCATTTGTAAACCCCTAAACACCACATGGGTTTTCAAGTAAGTGGTTCAAATTATTGTTCATGGAAGTAAAGCTGTGCTGATGAGAGATAAATCTCGAAACGCGTCCACAGATGGCTATCCACTTAAGGTATCGGAAAGACATGCTCTTAAAAACAATGTTATTTTTATGGTTTTTGTTGAGTGCCACGAAAGTGGACTGAAAGCTGTAAAATAACTAACAAATTTCATGTGAGATTTGTTTTGGTAGTCCTAAAAAGACTCAATAATTGTTATAGAGCTCCGGAAAGGCTGAAAATATTTATATATTCAGGCTGTGTTCCGTTTGTTTTAAGTTTCTATATAGATCGTTTTCTGTATACATTTTTTCTTTTGGACGTACCCATATGTATCTGTATGTATGTACATCTTGTGGTCAATAAATAAATTGAAATCTTGTCTGGTCTTGTCTTGTATCGTCTTGGCTGGTCTTGTCTAGTCTTGTCTGGTCTTGCCTAGTTTTGTTTGGTCTTGTCTGGTTTTGTCTGATCTTGTCTCGCCTTGTTCTGTAAGTGTTCCGGTACTTACGTATTAACGCCACCACCGCTATATATTGGACCGAGCGTTGTCTTGATTTATCTGTCCGCTTCGCGACGGGCAACCTAATCTAGCCGGGGTTAAAAAATAAAGTATTTTGAGTTTTAAAAATGTTTTAATTTTAAATAAAATGTATTATTTTATGATTTATCAAAAAAATTTTAGGTGTAGAATGGCGGAATTTTAAAATGTAGCGGTGGTGGCGTTAATACGTAAGTACCAGTATTCCTTAAAAACAGGATCTTGATAATTGCATCAGATGTTATATTAAGGATGATCTTGCTTCGGTCCTGTTTTCTGTTCTTTGTCTTCTCTGGCCAAGTTAATCCAAACACAACATTATGTCTTCTTCCCTCCGTCCCAAATTCGTTGTCACGTTCTTACGAATATAGAAAATATTGTCCCAAATTAGTTGCTACAAATTTCGTTCGAGAATAGATGAACCTGAACCAGTCAGGCATTGCAAAAGCAAAAGGTTCTTTTTTAGAAGATGGGATTCGAATTGAATCAAAATTATGAAATAAAATTATGTTATACAAAGGAAGATTGGGTTGGGTACAATACATTCCAATGAAACGCGCCAGGTTTGGAATAAAAAGTTATTTTCTTTGCGAATCAAAATCTGGCTACATACCTTATATATACAGGGAAAGGTACTATTTTAGGAGAGCCTCAATATAACCATTTGCCAATGTCAAATGTGTACAAAGTGGTAATGAATATTATGACACCATTATTGAACAAAGGTTACTTTAAAAAAAAAAACAAAGGATACTTTTTACAAGGTTTCATTATGATATTCATCTGTTGAGTTGGCGGATCTTCTCGTCTTACATTCAATTGATATGCATGGAACCATGAAATCCAACAGAAAAGGGAATCCTAAAAATTTTTTGATGGAAAAATAGGGATATGGCCATTTGTGATATTCAGAAAAGATATTCAAAGGAACTGCCGGGGCAAATAATGTAGCAGTTGTTGACAAAGAAGAAATACGAAAAATGATAAATAATAGTAACATAATAGTAACTTTATGCAGTATGCTCGTAGAATGTTTAAAAGATTTTCAACTACAATGTCAACCTCCGAATAGTTTTAAAATGTCTTAAATGTACCACTCGACTAGAATACAGTCAGGCGTGCCAGAAGATCAATTCGGGCCAAATGAGGCCTTAAATTTTTTTAAACCCATTTCACTTTCTTTTTCGAATTCATTCATTTAATGAGCGTTTAAGTTACTATTGTGTTTTAAAGATATCTTTACAATGTTTGCCTTAAATTAATGTCATGTAGTTTTGTCAAAATTTAGAAAACACTATCAACTAAAAGAGTAAGAATATGCTGTTCCGAACTGTTGTCTCAAAAGCAAGTCAAATCCGGATAAATTATGTCGGGATCGTCACATGCGAGTGTGGTTTTCAAACTGTTGCCTAAAGAGGAAGCCGAATTTGGGCCACATAAGGTTGGGGTCGTCACATCCGAGGTTGGTTTCCAAACTGCTGCCTAAAGGGGAAGCCGAACTCGGACCAGACTAAACTGCTCAGCAGAACGGTCGTTTTCAGCACTAAAGAGAGTAAAGAATTACTTCTGCTTTTTTAAAGATCTAACATAGGAGAGAACAGGCTCAATTCACCCTCTGAAATGTACATATAGTCAGAAATATGGTAGTCAATTGACTATGAACTATGATGACGTCACTCGATCTTTTGCATAGAAGAAAGTTCGTCATTTGATTCTATAAATTTTATAGAATAACGTAACTCTAGTAACATAGACTGTATTATTCTGATGTTCTTTAAAGTCATTATGTCCAAATGTCAAGTGCCTAGGGTCCCTGGGTCTCTAAGTCCGGGCCTGGGTCCTTGCATACATACATTCAATGCATAAGCCTTACATTCAATTCAATGCATTATGTCATTAAAAATATCAGATAAATAAGCTTGCTCGGCACATCTTATTTTGTCACACAACAATTCTTTCTTGTTCAAAAAATATATTTTCGTTTTTTAATTCAAGCACGCGAGATAAAATTTACTTCGTATTTAGGCTCCATAGTCTGTATTTAGGTTTAATCTAAATAGGCGTCTTTTTAAAAGTCTTGATTTTATATAATGAATCATTTTACCACATTATAAACAGCATTTCTAATTCTGATAGCAATTGTAATTCAAATAGATAACATTTTTTGGTGTAAGAAACATTTTTACTTGCTTTGTACATTAATCCACAATCAACCAAAAATGGCGTATATGTTTTTTACTTTAATATAAGATGATATTAAATCATTATCTAAAAACATAAACAACGCAGTTTCCAACTGACTTTTTTCTAGACGTTGAACGATATAATTTTTCCACTGTCATCGCTTTTTTCAGATTTTTTTGAGGTCAAACGGATGAATCAACAGTACCAACCAAGAGTTTGTTTACTGATATTTTGAGATATCCATGTCAGTTCGTCTACGTCAGCGGCAGCAGCAGCAGCATCCGTTTTATGTGACGCGTCACGACATCATCGCGTGCTCCCAACGATCTTTACTCCTCAAAATACATAAAACATAAACTTCTTTTTTTATCAATACATATCCACACAGATAGCATATCTACAAGCATTACCAAACAGATACGTTACTATAAATAACACGAAGAATGTAATAACTTGTTTCAAAAAATATATCAATTCGTTGTGATTACCCGAACAGAAAATCAAGCTAATGTATTATGTAAGTCGTTTTTTTGGAAGTGGAATAAGTCCATTCAAAAGATTTATTAATTATTTCGAATATAACTCGCTCGCGGAATGGACTTAGCGACTCGTCGATGCACAGTACTTCGGGTGGATCATAATATTTTTAAAATTTTTTATTGTGTTCGTTAATAACGAATTAGATATTTGAAAAAACGATCAGATGCATCCAAACCAGGGCCGCGTTTCGTCAATAACGAATTGAACATTCAAAAAACGATTAGATGCATCCAACCTATGCCCAACTAGCTTTTTTGGGGCCCTGGGCAAGATCTCATAACTGGACCCTTCCTACACTAAATTTTATGATTCGAAGCTAATTATTTGTCTAAACTAATACGAGTGTGACTAAAAAAATATCCGCAATGTTGACTTCACTTTTCATTTACTTTATAGCTATGCTGTTTACTTTATAGCTATTGTGTTTACTTTATAGCTATGCTGTTGTGGTCCTGCGATGAAATTTCGATCCTAATTCCTCCATTTGTCTTCCTTTTATTGCAGATAGATAGATATTGCAGCTCCAATAGAAGTTTGCAGCAAAGTTGAACAACGTGCAGTGATCCGGTTTTGTAGTCGAAAGGTGTATTAGCAGACACACCATCTGCAAATAAGTTATGGTTCTGCCTACGAAATCATCCTCAACAGCCTTGGGTTTCATAAAGTCTGTGCAAGATCGGTTCCAAATTAACTTTAAACGTTACTCTTACAGAATCTGCCCGTTATATTATAATGTTAAAAAATCACCCGCATTTATTACCGTTTGCCAACATTTTTTAATTAAATATCTCAATATTCGAAATACCACCTTCAAAACAGACATCTCAATTAAAACCAGATAATCAAGAAAAAATAAGGAAATGCGAGTTAATGCTTTAATGTACTCATTTCATTCTTTATTTTTCTTTTGTGATGCGTCGCAACGCCGGCGACGATCAATAAGCACGAAGCAGTTTATTGATTGGAGTTGCTGCTGCTGCTGCAGCAAGACCTATCCCGTTTTATCCCGCCAGCTTCCCTATTATGGACTGGCAAGTGCATTATTGATTTCTCGCTCTCGCGCGGGCGACCACCACACGGACCACCCCGCCGATTGAAAACGAAATCCATCCCCGATGACGTAACTATTAAAATTCGATTTCTAATAGCATTGCGTAAGGGGAAGAGTAAAGTCGTCCTTACGCGCGTTATTTCAGTCTTAATATATAAATATGGTTATCATCCATTCTATTAAAATGAAAAAGTATTAAGATCTATTATTCAGGATGAAAGGATAGAACAGGGCATTTGGGATGAAAGAGTCTGTATTGATCCTTCCTCCCTTGAATGTATAAATAACTTGGCGTGACTAAAACGGCTTCTACGTGCACCAGTAAAAGAATGTAAAATGTAATTAACCTAAAAATATTGCGCGTTTTAATAACCCCACGGCTTATTTTATCCCTGCGCTTGTCGACGAGAACGAGTTCTGTTCACTATTTACTAACAAGTGCAGACTTTTATACCTCTTCTTTTTACTGCTAGTGCAAAGCTGCTTGGCCAGTTCTAAACCGGTATGTCGGTTATATTCCTGGCAAATGTAGCTTTGTCCTTGATAGGTTTTCATTCAACGATTGTCTAATCTAGTAATACCCTCTTTTAGAACAGTGGTGCGTAAACCGTGGGTTTACGCACCACAAGACCAGAGAAGACTAAACAAGACCAGACAAGACCAAACAAGACCAAACAAGACCAAACAAGACCAAACAAGACCAGACAAGACCAAACAATACCAGACAAGACCAGACAAGACCAAACAAGACCAGAGAAGACCAGACAAGAGCAGACTCAGACAGGACAAGATAAGACAAGACCAGACTACACCAGACAAGATCAGATAAAACCAGACAAGACCAGTCAAGTCCAAATAAGACTAGACGAAACCAGAAAAGGCCAGACAGGAACATACAAGACCAGACAAGACTAGACAAGACCAGACAAGACCAGACAACCCATGACACCCTCCTCCATCTCAACACTTTTCAGCTGGATTTAATGGTATTATGATATCTACACTATGTTCTGTCCAATGATCCTAATAACACAAGCTACTCAACTTAAATAGGCGCCGCCTCGAGGGGGCCCTAAAGAATTGTTGTGGGTCCCAAAATTCTTTCAAAATAAATGCAAAATACCGTCCCACAGCAATAGGGTGGTTATTTGGGGACAAAATATTGCAATGTCTACTAAACCTCTAATAGTTCTCCAGGGGCTGCAAGAAAATTTTTGCACGAAATGCATGGTCACGTATGATATTAATTGTGGTCTAAATCAGTGATGCGCAAACCATGGGTTGCGCACCACCCCAGATTCTATATCGACTCCCCCAGGGGGTCGATATAGAATCTCTTTGGGTCGCCGATTTCATAAAAAGAATTAAGGCATTTCGTGTGTTAGTATTGGGTAGCAGTAAATAGTGAAATGTCAATATAATAGTATATTGCGTAACGAGAGTCATATAGAGAGAGTCATATAGAAGAAGAATCATAGCACGTACGAGCGGAATAGTTACGCACGACTCGCGTAGCGGGGAGTGATGATTCCGCGAGTACGTAATTGCCTTAAAACTCGAGTTATGCACTATACTTTATCTACGATCACACTAATTTGTTTCTGTTTAATAAGAAAAATATATTTGATGTAACAAATTTATTTCTTATTAGGTTATGTTTATTTAATTATCATTATTTAACATTATAATACACAAACAGTTGTATTTTCATATATCACTGTTAGTCGACATTATTTAACTTGAAAGAAATGAAAAGAAATACATTCTTAATGGTTACATACCTTATTATTTAGTACTTATTTGGGTAAAACCGGAATAAGAGTGCTCATAGATATAGGCAACCCAATGTACGCAATGTCAATTTTAGTTAGTTTTAAGTGTGGTGCGGAGGGCGCTGAACGTATGAGCACGTAATAGCAGCTCTCAACCAATCAACGAATCATAAACCAATTACAGGTGTGTGTTATCAATCATATTTTTTTATTAATCGCGGACTGTTACATACGTGTGTGTTATGATGTATTTACATAGTCCACGAACTGTACAATAATGGGCATTTACAATATTGGTCGTAGATAAAGATATTAAAAAAACATAGATATTTCCAAACATAATTTACTCAAAAACAAATCTAAGGATTTGTTTCAAATTTTGTAGAGATGTTGGTAGAGCTGTTTCGGAATATTTAGTTTTTCGGAATTAAATTTTAGCAATATTTTAATAGTTATTGCAATAAATATTGCAATTTTTTGTAAATTCCACCCTGTAAACATTTAAATTTTCAAACTAAATTTTCTCAAAAACTAATTTGGGGATTTTTAAATCAGTCAAATTAATTCAGATCAGTATGTTCACCAAATATTGATTATATTGTGAGTAATATGAAGACTAGTATTAAGATAGACCGTGAAATTTGAAAATTATGAGCGCCGGATAAAATCAAGTTGAAATAAAATTAGCATAACTTATTTTCGCCAAACTTTTCTCCAACTTTGCACACTTATTACTTGTGAATAAGTTAAAAATAATAATAATAAGAATGCAATCGAGTGATGGGTTTCAAAGTTATTGCTAGTTGCACACTAATTTTCTAAATTTAGACGTCGTTTTTAAACAGTCTGCCTAGTCTTATTGTTTGAACCAATATTAATAAATCATACTTCAAAATTTTAAGGCTTTCTTAAGCTTTCAGAAAATCTAAAATTAATTCCGCCACTTTTCTTCGTTTTTATGATATCGATGAAATATAACGAGTTATTTTTAGGTGGTAGAAAAATGTTTAGTTTTTTTTAGATTTTTTGTCTTATTGTAAACCAAATTGTTTAATTATTTATATTAGCGTAATCTGTGTAAAATTCTGCATGTTTTGATATGCAATATGTAAAAATCTGAGGTGTCGAAAATCGCGATTTTTTTAAACCCCTTCTTCGAAATTACGAATTTTAAAATGTCATGGATATTGACATATAATACACCAAAAGGCGCGAAATTTTCTATAGAACAAACAAATAATAATGTTTTACTATTTTGGTGAAGCGTAAGCCTTAAATTAGCAATTATAAAGACGCGAAAATACCATACTTTCGAATTTTTGCCAGAAACTTTTTTCAACATAATCTAAATTGACTGAATCTATTTCTAGACCATTTTAAATTAAATGCAGATTTAAACTATGTATGATACTTGTAGTTCCTAGCTGAATAAACATCTCACATTTTATATAAAACGAATCAATCAATTTTTCAGAGACTCAAAACATTGATCTCGAATTCCTAAGGCCCGTGGGTCATATCCGCCCTTGAGCTTCATTTAATCCGGCCCTCATAACAATTTGCAAATCGTATAAAACCTGGCCGAATGTGTAGACTTCGTCTTCATGGTCTCGCAATCAATTCTTCGAAATCGAAAATTTTGACATATCGCGGATATTGACATATAATACACCAAAAGACGCGAAATTTTGTATAGTATAAACAAACAAATAATAATCATTTTCAATTTTGGTGAAGCGTAAGCCTGAAATTAGCGATTATAAAGACGGGAAAATACCATACTTTCGGATTTTTGCTAGAAATTTTTTTCAACATAATCTAAATTGGCTGAATCTTTTTGTAAACCTTTCTAAATTAAATGCAGATTAAAACTATGTATGACACTTGCAGTTGCACGCAGAATAAACGGCTCAAATGTTCTATAAAACGAGTCAAACAATTTTTGAGAGACTCGAAACTTTGATCTCGATTTCTTAGGGCCCGCACTACATCCTCCAGCTTCATTTAATCTGGCCCTCGTAACAATTTGCAAATCTTATTAAACCTGGCCGAATGTGTAGACTTCGTCTTCAAGGTCTCGCAGCTTAAGCGGTTTGAGCTCTGAAAGATGCAATGACACTCGCTTATTGTTACCATCATATCATGGGATATTATAGAGCAGTGGTGCGCAAACTATTATCATTTGCGACCCAACATTTTTTGTAAAATTTTATCGCGACCCCTGGATAGAAGTAACGTGAACATTGTAATTCACAAACAGTTCTACCAACATCTCCACAAAAGTTGAAACAAATCCCCAAATAATTTTTTGAGAAAATTAAGTTTGAAAATTTCAATGTTTACAAATTTGATTTTTAAGGTGGAATTTGCAAAAAACTGCAATCTTCAATGAAATAAATATTAAAATTTTTTGAAAATTTGCTAAATATTCCGCAACAGTTCTACAAAATTTGAAATAAATCCCCAAATTATTTTTAGAGAAAATTAAGTTTGAAAATTTCAATGTTTGCAAATTTGATTTTCAAGGTGGAATTTTGGAACAAAAAACTGAAATATTTGCTGTAATAAATATTAAAATATTGGGAAAATTTGATAAATATTCCGCAACAGTTCTACCTGATTTAAAAATTACAAATTTGAAACAAATCCCCAAATTATTTTTTGAGAAAATTATGTTTGAAAATATCAATGTTTTTAAAACTTCTTTATATTGACATTTCACTATTTACTGCTACCCAATACTTAAACAGGAAGTGCCTTAAATATTTTTCTATCGACCCATCTGGGAGTCGCGACCCATGGTTTGCGCACCACTGTTATGAGGATACAACCCAGTTTTCAACACTATCAACTATTTATTTATTGACTATTTGACTATATCGCGCACTCCCACATAATTCAACTACTTACATGCGATATATCAATCTCTTCAGTGAAGTTTCAAGAAGTTTGTCGCGCACCATCGGTTGCCGCCCACTGGTCTAAATTATTGTAAATCTTATACTTTCGCATTTATTCTCTTCCAGAAACTATATAAACGTGTATTTTTCAGAATAAGACGATTTTTCTGTCCGTTGTATATTTTTTATAACGCCAATTTCGAAGTGTAAATAAGATTAAAGAAAACTAAACGGGTAAATCTGTTAAATATTTATTGGACTTTAGAAAGGATTATAAAATACCGTTATGCATTCCATTAAGGTTGCAAATGTGTTAGAAAGAATATTACGTTTATTATATCGTGACGTCGGACGTTCATCTTGACCTTTCCTCTGTACATGGTTTTCTCACAAGTTGATGAACTTTTAATGTGAGTTGAGACAATTATATTGAAGACATAAGTCGTCTCGTTTGTTTCCTCTTGCCAAAAGTCTATTATCAAATGTATGTCTCAACTCACTAATCAATATTTTGTACGAAAGATATTTACTTTATGTTGTAATAATATATAATGTTAATGGTCCACATATGCAGTTTGCATGTAATTCGCCATTGGTCGAGGGTGCCTGACTGAGTATTTTGTCACGCTCACACTCAACGGTCACGCACGTTATCGTGATGGCACGCATATACATGCTGCTGCTTCTCGTGTCTGTGCATGTGCATGTCCCGTGGTCATATTATGCCTCTTAGCAACAAGAATATAACACTAGAAGACCTTCAACTTTACTTAATAGTTTCTCCAGTCTGTGCATGTACATGTCCTGTAGTCATAATATGACTCTTAGCAACAAGAATATACACTAGCAGGCCTTAAACTTTAGCTAACGGTTTCTCGTGTCTGTGGATGTACACATGTCCTGTGGTCATATTATGCCTCCTAGCAACAAGAATATAACACTAGAAAACCTTCAAGTTTACTTAATAGTTTCTCCTGTCTGTGCATGTAGATGTCCTGCAGTTATAATATGACTCGTAGAAACAAGAATATACACCTTAAACTTTAAACTTTACTTTTTACTTAACGGTTTCTCGTGTCTGTGCATGTACATGTCCTGTGGTCATATTATGACTATTAGCAACAAGAATATAATACTACCAGACTTTAAACTTTACTTAAGCTGCTGCTACTTTTCGTGTCTGTACATGTGCTTGTCCCGTGATCATATTATGCCTCTTAGCAACAAGAATATAACACTAGAAGACCTTAAACGTTCGTAATAGTTTCTCCTGTATGTGCATGTAAATGTCTTATAGTCATAATATGACCCTTAGCAACAATAATACACACTAGCAGACCTTAAACTTTACTTAACAGTTCCTCGTGTCTGTGCATGTACATGTCCTGGGGCCATAATATGGCTCTTAGCAACAAGAATATAACATTACCAGACTTTAAACTTTACTTAAGCTGCTGCTGCTTCCCGTGTCTGTGCATGTGCCTGTCCCGTGATCATATTATGCCTCTTAGCAACAAGAATATAACACTAGAAGGCCTTAAACTTTCTTAATAGTTTCTCCTGTCTGTGCATGTACATGTCTTGTAGTCATAATATGACCCTTAATAAGAAGCAACAAGAATACACACTAGCAGACATTAAACTTTACTTAACAGTTTCCCGTGTCTGTACATGTACATGTCCTGTGGCCATATTATGACTCTTAGCAATAAGAATATAACATTACCAACAAGAATATAACAAGAATATAACACTAGCAGACCTTAAACTTAACTAACGTAACTACTTAACAATCTTGAATATTAATAATCGTCTTTAATACTAAGATATTTTCGTTGTTGATTTGTAGCATTTTCACAAAATATTGTAATATGAATTAGGCCTTTAAATCAAGATTGACGGGGAATTAAATGATACAGATGTTATAAAACGACATTTTTCCGTACATATCGCTTATCTTAAACAAATATGGACATAACTGATGAAAATAGTACCATTATCAGTTAGTTATCAACGATACTATGTTTCCTTGTTATCCGTATGAATTGTGCTCGGTTGAAAACATTGAAGCAAGCTACACATAAGCAGAGGAAAAAATATATAGATATCTAATCTTATTTACATTACTTATCAATGTGAACCATATGAACGTTAGCAAATAAAGAATATCGTTCACACAGCCATATCCCGCTTCACACACAAACGAGATAAAAAATTGATTGAATGTTAAAAATGTATCGCAAAAAGTTACCTTATTTGTTAATCTAACAACGCGTTTTTTGATACATATTTGATTTTAATTACGCAACACATTTTTATCTAAAAAATAATTGCTGTACAGATGTTCGCAGTTGATATTAATTAGAACAATTCGTCTGTGATCTTATTATCAGTTCTGTTATCGTATCGCGGTGGTATTTAAGATAATCACCCCAATTTGATTAGATTAATAAACATGTCACTAATTACATACGGATTATATAGCAAAGCGATATTCTAATTTGAATTATTCTTATTACTGCACTAACGAAGGATGTTTGGAAATATCGTTTCTAAGAGGGTAAAAGAAATTCGATGTCGAAGACGTCTATGTCTCAGAAAGGAAAGGAATTATTCTCAGAGGAATTAGTCTCAGAAAGGAATTATTGAACACAAATAAAATAAGGAAGCTGCAGTATCTGGGTCACGTGATGAGGGGAGAGAAATATGTATTGTTGCAGAATATCATGCAAGGAAAGATACAGGGAAAAAGAAGCAGAGGTAGAAGACGCATTTCCTGGTTAAATAACCTAAGAAAATGGCTCAGCTGTAGTTCCATCGAGTTGTTTAGAGCTGCAACATCAAAAGTGAGAATAGCTATGATGGTAGCCAACTTTATAAGGGGAGATGGCACCTGCAGAAGAAGAATAAAAATAAAGAAACACGTCTTTCACCCTTTTTTGAAAATCCGAATAAGGGGGCTTGAAAATTGGGGGTAGAATAGTTTTATAACCTATATCCCTGAAAGCGACTATGCCACAATAGCAATAATTGCAAGTTAGTTTTCTCTACAAATATGAATTAGTTTCCCAGCTCTCTGCCCGAGCGACCAAATTTCGAGAAATTTCACTCGATTTTGCCCATTTCATCAACTCTTATCTCGCGAACGGAAGCGGCTATCAAGATGCAATTTGTATATTTGCAACCAGCATGGAAAACACATTCAGAACACCTTCAAATTTTCCATTGACTTGATAAATAAGGATTTTATGAAAATTAATTTTATCACATTTTCCATATATATCATAACTTTTGAACGGCTTTTCCGAATAATTTCGGATTTCCGAATCGATTGGTAAAAAATTAGAAGTCTCTTTATCAAGACTTCTAATTTTTACCAATCGATTCAGCAAACCAAAATTATTCGGAAAATATACATCAGTTTTCTAGGAAGCTTTTAATTAAAATATCCCATCGAACCAGCCATCAATCCGCTGGAGGACTCTTACATTTTAATTCACGTCGCGGGCAATTTAGTCAGCAACTGAAATTTAGTTTCGAAAGGTGCGTAAGGAATTCGCCTAAATTATTCTGTAGGAAAAACTTCAATAAGTCAGAGGAACCAGCTGCGTACTGATCCGGAACGAATTATCAGACGGTTTTTCTGATAAAAACGGGAGACGTTGCTTCTCCACTGATTTTCAACGTGGTTATAGATGCCATTATGAGGAAAGCATTCAGTGGTCGATCAGGCGTCCAATACGATCAATAACTTCATTTCCGATCTGATGTTCGCAGATGATGGTGTTATATTTGCCGGTACAGATGCCGATGCAAGAGATATTCTCTATGGCATTTCCCGGACCGCCAAATCCTATGGACTGAAAGTAAACGTGGACAAGACCGATGGATCACAGGCTAATGTTTATTGTAATGGCAATCAAATTGAACACGTGAAAAAACTTTAATACTTGGGCTGGAGTAAGAGTAGGGATTGCATCCGGAAAATCGGATCCGGCATCACTAAACGTTTACCGGGTATATAAGGTTGGTACCGGATCCGGTGATGCTAATTTTGATTGACTTTAAATGCGTGGTGCGTATGGTTTTTTCAAAACCAAAATTGATTTTGTGATAAATAATGTATACTTAAAATAATTACCCTATTTGCCGGTGTATAATGCGCACTTTTTTTCTAAAAAAATTGCCTTTAAAACATAAGTCCGCGTTAAATTTTAGGGTGCGCCTTATACACCGGCAAATATGGTATTTATTGTAAGTTGATTAAACTAAATAGTTATAACTCATTATTGTGATAATTGTGTCATTCATTAGACAGATTCGTCATAATGTATGACATAAATATAGCATACATTAATTTCAACACCTAGACTCGACCATATAAACTCATGTAAATCCATGGAAAAATGTTGCTTTTCATATTTGATGTCTATTAAGCACCCCGATGACTGTTTGGTTTTACATGCGAACCTGAAAATTCTTGAAAATTGGTGCGATGGTAATCAATTAGGTCTTAATCTTAGCAAATGCAAAATTGTCACTTTTAACCGGCTTCTGCACCCCTTTAAATTCAGGTATACCTTATTTAATCTCCAGCTTGATCGCTTTGAAACAGTCAAAGACCTCGGTATTACTTTTGACTGTCATCTTTCTTTTGTGTGCAACTATATTTTCTTATCTGTGTCCAAGGCCGCGAAAGCTCTAGGATTCATAATTCGAAATTCTCGGGGTTTTAACAATAATTTGGCGCTAAGGGTGCTCTACCACACTTATGTAAGATCAATCTTAGAATATGGATCAATTATTTGGGATCCTTACTTCAAAAAGTATACCGCCACTTTGGAAGTTATTCAGATGAAATTTTTAAAATTGCTGTGGTTTAAGACATTCGGAGTTTCTCCTCCGCTTCATATTGATCATTCATCGCTACTCGGTGAGTTCGGGTTTCTACAACTGAAGTCTCGACGTTCTCTGGCGGGTCTTGTTTTTTATATAAGGCCATTCATGGCGTGATTGACTCTCCTGAAATTATAAACAATCTTAATTTCCTAGTGCCTAGAGTTGCGAGTAGACAAACGGTTTCTTTTTATAACCCGCCATATAGCGGTTCAATATCCTTGATTCCGCCACTGTTTAAGATTTGCTCTTTGTACAATTCAATTAGCCTAAAGTGCGACATTTTTGGTACCTTCGCGGTATTTCAAACTAAAGCCTAGCCTAAAAACCTAGCAGACTAGTCTTTTATTCTAATCCTCTTACTCAGGATACATTTGTATATTATCCTATTTTGTTTTGAATTTGTATGCCCTGTTAAATGTTTATATTAATTGTTTACTTACTTATTTGTATTTGTATTTTTTTTTGTTGATTCTTTATTTTTATTTATGTTTAATTGTTCTATGTGCCCAACCTGTGTTACCTTGTTTGTATTTAATATATATATATATATATATATATATATATATATATATATATATATATATATATATATATATATATATATATATATATATTTAAATGTATTATTGTTTAGTTGTAACTAATCTTATATTTGCTCTGTCATTGGTCATATAAACTGATGAGCAATAAACAATAATACTTTTGTGGCTAAACCGAACGATTTAACTAAATTTTCAAAGAATGTTTTTTTGTAGACACCGACGTCTTGCATATGGATATCTGGGTTACAATTTTGTATTTTGAAACCTTAACGAGATATTTTTAAAAAACATTTGAAGCAAAAATAATTCCCCACGCCGTCCCCATTGGAGACGGAGCGTTCAAATGTGATCAATGGGTACTTGTTGTGGATAGTAAAAGAGTAACCACATTCAGTAAAAGCTTAATTGAAATGCCACATTTTCTAGTTATTTTTTATTATTTTGTAATTTTCCGTTCGGTTTCCGTCGGAATTCGTGATGTTGAACTAGTACGGTCTAGGTGTTGAAAGTAATGTATGCTCTTAAATATAAGAATAAGACTTGTTAACATGCTCAAATACCTAATTGTGATACCTCAGTAGATTAAGTAAAGTTTATTATGTTAGATTTAATAAAGTTAAATACTAAAATTGTATCTGTGACATTTAACTAGTTACCTACACAGTACTAGATTTTTAATTGCTCGTTTAATTATAAATATGTGTTGGTGTAAACTACCAAATAATACACTCACTCGATTATCCTGCAAAACAGTCCAATTTGGAACGAAAAGAGAAAATTATCCTGATCAGATCAACCGAATTTCCATCGATCCGGCCGGATCCGGTCGGATTGAAAATGACACCGGATTGCAATCCCTAAGCAAGAGGAAAAAAGTGGCGTCAGCCGCTGACATTCACATCCGGATTGGCCAGACATCAGCAACATTTGCGTCACTCAAATGGTGCATATGGAAGAAGACAAACATTATTAACAAACTATTAATACCAAAATTCCTCTATCACGGACTCTCATCCTACCAATTCTTTTGTATGGAGCAGAAACGTGGACGCTACTTCAATCGGACCTCAACAAACTCAAGGTGTTCCAAAGGCGTTAGTTGCTTAAGACTATTGGTGTTTCGATTCGCGATCGACTGCGAAATGGGGAAATTCGAGCCAGATGCGATCAGCAACCACCTATTGTCGAGCAAATACAAACTAAACCTGGCCGCATATTAACAACTTAACGTAACTCAAAACTTAAACGTAACTTAACTCAAATTTAAGTTACAAAAATTGAAAAACTGAAACAAAAAACTGGAACCTTAAATTAAAACTCTTCATCTTGAAATTATCAAATAAAAAAAAGTTATCAAATTTTAATTCTAAGCATTTGACAAATAATTAAAAAAAACTGTAGTACGTAATGATTCTGCCCTGCTTTTTCTCGTATATTATTTATTATTTGCTCCATTTTTTGAATCAACAATGACCACTAAATTTGAGTTATTGTGTATGATTTATTAGATTTCGATTGTAACGTATATTTACGATTATTACAGGATTTATTGACTACAAAAGCATTAAAGTTAAATTAATAGCAATGCAATTTGTTTCTTGTCAATACTATGTATGAAAACATTAAATATTTAATTTAAAAAAAAGCAAGTTCGGTTTGATATATCGCTGTTTTGATATATTTCCTCTAACTTCTAGCAAGCTTAATTTAGAAGAATGCGTTAAAACGTCCAAATATATATATATATATATATATATATATATATATATATATATATATATATATATATATATATATATATATAAGATTCAACGGTCAGCGCCTAAGAACATATGGACAAAATATGTAGAAGACGACCTCAAGAACCGACGACTGGACCTGGATGAGGTCAGGGATATTGCCATTGATCGGAAAGTGTGAAAGCAAAACGCGAATGACGATAATCCTCGATAATCGCAGGCTACGGATTAAAGAAGAAGTCAGAGAAAATGACCAAAAATTGGAAAATCGTTTATATTTTGGACTTTTGAACGAGATAAACTGGATAATCGTGTTTAGCATATATTATAACAGCTTATAATATATCTCTAAAACTGGAGATGTTAGAGATGTGAAAATTGATATTTAAATTCTTTAGGATCTTAAGATCTTTAAAACTGACGAGAAATGAGTGTTTAACCATTTTCCAAAAGTCCAGTTAAAGGATGTAGAATTAATGTAAATATGTAGTAAATAAGTATGAAGAATTATTTAAAAGAATAATGCTCATTGCAAAATAATATTGTTTTTCAATCATTTTTTTTTTAACGAAAACAATAGGAAATTGCATTGGGTTGATTAAGATAAACACATTGCAGTCCGTTTGCATCTTCTTTTCTTCTTCTTCTTTCGAATAGGCCTACTTTGGACCACCCTTGTTCAACTATTGGGCTTTGATCTTTGCGCAGTATTGTCGCATCTTCTGCCGATGTAACTCCTTTCTCTCTTCCGGCCAGGGAGTACCGTTCCTTAGGGGTTTCACCTGAAATCCACAGACTTCCTTCAGAGTGCGTCTCACAGACTGTCTGTTTTGGAGATCTGTTATTCCCAGTTCTTTAATATCCTTCTCGGTTTGTGTCAATGAAGTGGTACGAACCTTATTGTTTTGCCAGAAGGTGAACAGACGGCTGGTTAGTCGGTTTGGAGGCAATTTTGCCACGTGGAAAGAAAGCTACGCTTCTTTTCTTTGCACAGTCAGAGAACCTATCAATATGTTCGTAGAGCCCATAGCTATGTCGCCTTCGGAATTCCCCATCTTCCTTTACCGGGCCTAGGATCTTCCTGAAGATTCTCCTCTCTCTGATTTCCAATTTCTCTACTAAAACTCTTCGGTTCAAGGAAAGACACTCCATGGCATACAGGGCTTCTAGTCGTAAGACTGATGTATAGTGCTTAAGTTTCAGGTTGCGTGACAGGAATTTATTGTTGTAGGTGTTCTTAGTCATTCGATAGGCTAGTTCTAACTTGTTGACTCTCAAAGATAATGATGCTCTTTCTAATAAGTTGGGTTCAATCCATTCGCCGAGATATTTAAATTTCTCAGTCCTCTTGATGTTTCCCTGCTCTAGTAACATCTCTCTGTTTGCTTCTTTGATGTTGGTGAAAACTTGTGCTTACTCCAGCGACACTTGAAGACCCACTTTGACTGCCTGTTTTCTGAGGCAATTTACCTGCATTGTTGCTATCTCAAGAAAATGAGCAATCAGTGCCATGTTATCTGCAAAGGCCAGGCAATCTACAACCAGTCCATCATTCTTACGTCCCAGATAGATACCACTCTGAAAACCCAAGTTGATCAGTTCCTTGCGCCATTTTATCATAATCTTTTTAAGGACACCGTTGAAGAGAAGTGGGGAAAGTCCATTTCCTTGTCTCACTCCAGTTTTTATTTCGAAGCTTTCTGAGATCTCGCCTCTAAATTTAACCTTGGAATGGGTGTTGGTCAAGGTTTCTAGAATGAGTCTGCGGGTTTTGTTGTCTAGGCCTAGTTCCTGTGGTACTTTTTTAAGCGTTTCTCTATCAAAGGATTCGTAGGCATTCCTAAAATCAACAAAAGTGAAGACCACTTTGCGGTTTCTCATCTTGGAGTATGCAAGTACAGTTTTAAAATTGAGGATCTGTTCAACACAGAATTGGATCTTCTTGAAGCCTCCCTGGTATTCTCCCAGTTGACTATCCAGCTGATTTTCAGCCCTTGTTTGTAACGCCTTGGAGAGAATCTTGTATGTTACCGGGACGAGGGAAATTCTAAGGTAGTTGTTTAGATCAGTAATATCTTCCTTTTTGTGAAGCGGATGGTATCAGAGCCGATTTCCAATAGGGTGGTAATTTCTCAGGTGTTCTGGATGATCTCGGTTAGCTTGCGCACGGCATTACTTCCAGCACCTTTCCACAGTTCAGCAACGATAGAGTCCTCGCCAGCTACCTTATTATTCTTAAGAAGCTGAATGATCTGGCCAACTTTTCCAAGAAGGGGGCAGCGGGTCCAGGTTTGGTGTGGTTTGTTTTTGTTTGTTCGTCGAAATCTTAGCTGGATGGATCAAAGTTGAGTGGATTTTTAAAGAACTGAGCTAAATGGTGGCAGTTGTCCTTGTTGTTAAAAGCCAGTTTGACTTGTGAATTTCTGAAGTGGAGGCTTGGCGGAGCGTATTTTCTGAGTGCCTGCTTAAAGGTTCCAAAGAAATCTCTGGAATTATTCTTAGCAAACTCTCTTTGATTTGGGTTAGTTGGTTTTGTGTGAAGGACCGTTTGGTCCGTCGAATTATCTTGGCTGTAAGCTTTCTTTGTTCCAAAAATGTATGGCAATTTTCCTTGGTTTTTTTTTAATTCCACTTCACTCAGGCTGTCTGTCTTTGGGCTATTCTATTGTCACAGTTTTCAGTCCACCACGGATGCTTCCTTCTTCTAGCGAGGGTGGGCGAGTTCATTGGCCGCCTTGACAAGAGTCTACTTCAGTTGGTCCCAGCTGTTTAAATCTGTATTGTTCAGTCCCTGACTTACTTCTTGACTGTTCTTAAGCCGTTCTACGTCAAATCTTACCATTTTGGAGCTTCTGTGTTATCAAGTGTTTCTAGGCTAGAGTCGTATTTTGATCTTTGAGAGGTAGTGGTCTGAGTCCAGATTGGCGCTTCTTAGTACCTTCACTTTTTTTATTTCCTTTTGAGATTTGAGTGAAATGACCACATGGTCTATCTGGAATTCACCCAGATTGATATTCGGTGAAATCCAAGCCTGCAAGTTCGTTTGCATATTAATACGTTTTTTTATTTAAAATTTTGAAGCCGACGACGTAGTGATACGTCAATTTATAATCAAAGTATAATAGCCGTTGACGTACTAGTACGTTTCTTTTATTCAAAATAATAATATATAATTATAATTTTCTTTTATTCAAAATAATATATTCCTTTCCCGGAAGAAAGCTGACCGAAGGACTTTCGGCAGTTTTCAGTTTCTTTCTCGAATTGTTAGAAGAAAAGGACATGGAAAATCGGTTAGGTTTCCTGGGATTTTGAGAAATTTTAATTTAGAGAAGTTTTAGATTTTTCCCAGGAAAAACCATCTTTAGTTTTGTCGAAAATTTTGAGCTCATCCTCGATTTTAAGGAAAACAGTTATTAGGGTTTTGATCCAGACCACGAGGAATTGAAGTCTTTTGGAGATTTTCGGAAAAAAATCTATACTTAACGTTTGGATCAGAGCATGAGGTACATTGTAACACGTTATTGGAAAATTTGTTTGCCTTGATTTTCACCCAAACTAAGGAAAGTGAAGTTTTTACAAGATTTTCAGAAATATCGTTATATGGATTATGGGCCACATCTTGCGCATCTGAAAAACTCTTTGGAACAGTTTCCCTTCGATCTTCGGATAAATTGATGGATTGTACGATGGGAAACTGAAGAAATTATCGGAAAATTCTTAATTCCTTTTTTGTAAAACTACAGCTAGGATCTTGGAACGAGTCCTTGCGGAACTGAAGAATTTTCGCTTTTCCCCAGCCGTTTTGGATTGCGAATCGCGAAACTAGGAAGGAAATTAGAGTTTGGGAACTGTTGATGGTCGGATCTTAGATAAAGATCCTGACCAGAGAAACAAAAAATCCTCTAAAAGACCCGCCAAAAATTCGCCCTTAAGAGAGTTATAGTTACGACCCCGCCGGGGGGTTTGGGGGCCGGCAAGGCTCTCCAAGAATAAGCCAAAAGGATCGCCAAAAGGAAATCAAAAAGGAAAACCAAAAGATTTACCAATCGTCCCTCCTGGGGGACCGAAGTCCCCCAAAATAAGCCAAAAGGATCGCCAAAAGGAAATCAATTAGGAAAGCCAAAAAGTTCGCCAATCCGCCACTCTCGGGGAACCCGCAGGAACCCCCAATATCCCCCGTTGGAGACGAGGAAGAGGTCACTAAGTGCCTACCTCAGAACTGACGCCATGAAGCCCCGGGGATTTTCCCTTACACGGCCCGAACGCGTTACTCCGGACTCGCCGGAATTGCTTTTGCGCTATCTTTGAGAGGACTCGGTCACCCGTCGCTATGACTTCCATTTTTGCTGATGTTGCTCGCAATGGGGGCCGCCAGCTTCGACCGGGGCCCGGGAGACCCGGAGGCTTTTCCACGGGATGTTCCCCGGCTTTAATCGGAACGGGCGGTGGGACAGGTCGACAACAGTAACGCCTGCTGCCGCCCCCCTTCTTAAGGCCGTATGCGCGCAAGCGGCAACTCGAAACCTTTTGTCCCCTATCTTAGCAAGACGACTCTGCCCCTGCGAGTCCGTCTCCATTGAGTGGGCACCGGTAGTCAGGCCGGTGGGGCCCCACTCCCCGCAGTAGCAGTATTAATCGACTTACGACGGTAACCTTTGACTGGTCACGGTCGAGCTCACTTAGGACGCCTAGTTCTTCTGTACTTAGGACACCTAAGTCCTTCGGCACCGGCCTGCGTACGTCAGAACCAAGGAACCTTCGTACGTCAGAGGATAGGGCCCTGCGTACGTCTCTTCTGCGCTGTCCCGCCCTCGAAGGACATCCTTTCCACAAACTATTGTGATCGGGTAGCCTCGCGAGGCTCCCTGGCCGAACCCCACGCAGTGGAGGGAACGACCCCATCGAAAAAACTAGCCCGTACTAACATTTTAAACCGGAATATTAGCAATTCTCTTTATTTTGTATTTTACATGAATTGCTTTTTAATTAACTTTGTAGTCGAAACGCTTTTCTGTTGAGAGTTGCTTATAGATTAGGATTAATTTTAAACATTTTTATCGCACCACTTGGAAAACTGATAAACACTCTTATCAGTTTTTATGTAACACAAACACTCACCAGGGAGCATATAATAATATCGAATTGATAATATTATTACATAAGAACGTTACGAAATGCACAAAATGTATTGAAGTGCGTTTCATGTCAAATATCCATCATCTAGTCTGTGTTTTTGTTTATGCTCAGCCCAAAGAGATATTTTCAAATAAAACTTTCCCGCATTCCACACTTATATTTCGTAGAAACTTACTTAAAGGCCGGTCCAGACGCTCCGTTTTGCACAACGTTTTGTCTGCGCAGTCTTAAGGCGGAATGAAAATGTTGCAATTTGTAGAGCGTCTATACGGTACAGATATATCTGTATATTTCACACACTTTCAGTGACATCGTCATGAAGGAGGTACTACTCTGGTCAATTTTGGCATGCTTTGTTGTTAAGAAACTGTTTAGCAAAATCTTAATGCATTTTAATATTATCTACTTTTAGAAACAAAATTTTAAAAATGATTTTAAGACCAAATAAAATAAAATAAAATTGTTGGGTCTTAAAACCCTTTCGCTACGTGAACCGGATAGAGCCGCAAAATATTTTCGTGACCTGTGTACGGGAACCGGATTAATCCGCAAGCGTTTTTTTTTTGTACTTAATATGGGAAAGACAATAATAGATAAAGTATCAATAAGATATCAATAATAAAGATCAATAATAGAAATAGAATTGAGAAAAACACAATTGAGAAAATACAATTGTACTTAATATGGAACAGACTACGGGAACCGTATTTATACACAAAGAGTAAGTACCTAAATACGGGAAGCGGACGAATCCGCACTACTATCAGCACCCCGTACACAGGGCACGACTTGTAGAAAAGCACCACGTAGCGAAAGGGTTAACATAGAGATATAATTTATTAATAATAATATAAGTTGCTCTTTATAGAGAAATAATATATTAATAATAATATATTAAATAAACACGCAAAAAGAAACTCAGGAACAAAATGAATCGGAAAACAAAGCTACCGTCCACATGCGCCGACTTGTCTGCACAGTTCATGGATATCTATGCTCTTTAGCTCAGTTATCTCTGCAACTGTACCGTCTCCGCGCAGTTCTCAAAACTGCGCAGTTTTCCTGTCCACACGCAACGTTTTATCTGCAACGTGTTGAACTTCGCAGACAAAACGTTGTGCAAAATAGAGCGTCTGGACCGGCCTTAACATTATAATCTTACTCTCCAACATATACTTCATTTACAACATAAAATTAAACATTATTATCATCAATTTATAATATTCAAATAGTAAATGCACCAAGACAAAATAGGGCTTGCCAAAGTAATGCAAAATCAAAAACGCGCAATACAGACTTAAGTCATCCTGAAATTTTGCAAATCAGCAATTTAAATTACAATTAAGTAAATGAATGTTGTAGTATTTATTCGTATAAATATAACGAAGTTGAATACGGTTTCAGTACGGTAGCAGTCGACGAGACCGAGTGACCGAAGAACACGAAGAAACCAGCAGGTTTCCAGCACCGTTACAAGCAACGGTTTGATGGCCTGATCACTTCTTTTTTTAGCAACCAAGCTATTTTTATTACCTCCTTATAAATTTATATAAGCTATCTAAATATAACAAACTTGTTTTAATAATTAAATATTACCACTCGGAGAAGTATATAGATGAGTCAATGTTTTTTAAACTGCGACCTTTCATGTCTGACCTCTGTACTCATATGTATGACGGAAAGCGAGCTATATCAAAGTCTTGCTGATTGCGAGGGAAAAATGTTTGTTTTATCGTTTTTTAGCGCTGACTGTTTAGTTGCAAGAAATTGTTCGTACTCGTCCATGCCTACAGTTTATCACGGCCTGGCATCGTTTCACACCGACCGGCTCTTCGTTGTATTTAGTTCGCTATTATTCAAATTGCTGTTTCTTTTCATGCCGAGGAGGTCTCACTCCACCGAGCGTATCCACACAAAAGATACCGTACAAACACTATTTAAACATTTTTTTATCCATTATTAATTATTAGGTTATAAAACAATTATTATTAAAATATTGGGATGTTCGGAAAGTTATTTTTTATTACCGCGAGCTAATAAAGTTTCAACGTTTATTTAAACAAATATTTTAGAGGGATTGTAGCAAGAATGGAAAACAAAAACGAGCATTTTTGCTTTTTCTTTGCCACAAAAAATCTTCAGCACGAAAAAAACTTATTTTAAATTGTTAACTGACGTTTTGAAGTGTTAACTGCACTGACATTCTGCAAATACAAAATGGTTTGCAAAATTTCGATATTTAAGATGCATCAGCTCCTGGAAGGTATTAGTTGAACTAACCTTTCGAACAACAATACGATCATTTTTTACCAGATTGTATTTACTCAATTCGACAGTTTATGAAGTGTTTATCAAATTTATGTGAAATGAATTGGTTTCAGTGGCGGCTCGCCCATAAGGGCTGCAGAGCTGCAGCCCTTCCGCCAAAATGAAAACATATTTTTAATTGTTATAAACTATTACATTAGTATACAATTATTTCACAAAAACATATTTTTCCCTTCGTAGTATATTTATTTTTTGAATTGTAGGTAATAAATACCTCGATAGGCGCTCTATATGTGTGTATTGTGCAATTTATTGCGGTCGTATACGCAATATACTCATCCGGGCTGCAGTCAGTGCAGCCCGAGTCTCTCCGCGTAGTTAGTGTATTGATCTGGTTACCCCCACCCATGATATACGTTTTTGTAATATGTATATAATTTTGTAATATGTTTTTGTAATAATAGAGGGCTTAATGTTCCTCCTTGTCTTAGTCCCTGTGTGGTAATGAATTCGCCTGATATTTCGTTTCTTGTTCTTATATAGTTGGATGTGTTATGGTATATACTTTGTATAGCCTCAATTAGATGTTTCTTAATCTGTCTTTTCTGTAGTATTTCCCACATCTTGTTCCGCGGTACTCTATCAAAAGCTTTTTCCAGGTCTAAAAATGCTATGTGTAGTTTCCTCCCTTGCTTTAGAATGCTATCTGTAATTTTTCTTATTGTGAAGATATGGTCTTGTGTTGAGTGTCCTCTTCTAAATCCACTTTGTAAATTCTCCATTGTTGCCTCTGTTGCTGTTCTTAATTTGTTGTCTATTATTGCTTCATAGATTTTAGCTGTTGTGCATAGCAATGATATGCCCCTATAGTTACTGCAGATTCTATTATTTCCCTTCTTGTGAATGGGAAAAATCACAGCCTCTTCCCAGTCTTTTGGTATTTGTCTCTTTTCCCATATTATATTTAAAATTATTAACAATATTTGCTCTCCTTCGTTGCCCATATATTTTAATTGTTCTGATCTTATTCCATCGTGTCCTGGTGCTTTACCGTTTCTTAATTTCTTGAGTGCTGTCTTCATTTCTTCTTCCGTAATATTTTCCTTATCTTCTGGTTCTTGCGCTACCAATTTTCATATTTACCTCTTCTCTGTTTCCCTTGTTGTTTCCAGTTCCTTCTAATAGTTCCTGGTAATGATCTTTCCACCTTTCCATTACTTCTTTTTCTTCCTTTATTATGTTTCCTTTTTTATCAAAGAGCTGCTTCAGTTTTACTTGTTTTCCTTTCTTACATTTTTTTAGTGTTCTATAGAATAATTTTTTATTTTCCTTGAAGTTTCCTTCAAGAGTATTTCCAAACTCTTCCCATGACCTGTGCTTTGCTATTTCTATTTCTTCTTTTGTTATTTTACTTTGTCTTTTGTAGTCTTCAAAATCTTCCTCATTTTTGGAGTTGAGATATTTTTTCCATTTTAGTTTCTTTTTCTGAACTTCTTCTTTTATTTTATCGCGCGTAGTACAATGTAAATCAAATGAAGTGTCATTATTAAACGATTTATGTTTGTTGTTACTATGGCAACAACTTGCGTCATTAAGCAAAAAACATATAATAAAAAGTTTCTGACGTGCACTCATTGCGATTAAACCACTCGCCATCGGCTCGTGCTTTATACTTCGCAACTCATGCACAAAAGCCCTTCTTCACACACTTGACTATCATCTTGACTATCATCATAAACTACTATTATGCTTGTTGTTTCGAATAGGCCTACTTTGGACCACGCTTGTTCAACTTTGCCTTTGCCCAGCTTGCCCAGCGAAGTCCAACTTCGGCTTTGATCTTTGCCCAGTATTGTCGCATCTTCTACCGGTGTAGACTCCTTTCTCTATTATTGTATACATTCATATACTAGTCTATAAATATAGAAAAATGTATTTATTATTAATTTTTGGTAACTATACAAATATTTGTATAAAAACAATAATTTGAACATTATGATTTTTATTTAATTTAAATTTTTTATTAAAAAAAAAATATGATTTTCTTTTACTTTGAGAATACACTGATCATTTATTAAAATGTGAAATTTCTCACCTCAATTGGTCTAATTATTTTTTTAAGCTTAATATAGATTTTACAGTTTAATATTCAATTGCGTTTTTTCAGTTTTCCATATTTTATTGATACTAGAAATAGTAATTTATATTAGGGTGCGGAAACGTTGATTTTACAACGCGACAGCTCGTTCGGCCTCATTAGCTAGAGCCTTGTAAAATCATTTACGCACGAAATTTGTATAATTTTTTTTGGCCGACAATTATTATTTAAGAAACAAATAGATTTAGATTATTTGCAATAATGGAAATTATTTGATTTTTTATTGTTGGTACTCACAAACTTTGATATTTTTACTAATTCAAATTTATTAGGTACATATGCCATTTTTCCACATGTCAGACGCACAGTGAAATTTAAAAAATCACTCTTACTTTCTACATTATCGTGACAAATATGGTATAAAGTAGCGTTTTCTAAATTAGATTTTATTGTCTTATAATTAATTTATTGTGTATGTCCCATGTAAATGTCCCTGAAAGGTTAAAATTTACTGGTCACTTTACCGCATAGTGTGTAAAAATCTAGTTTCGCTATACGATGTATACACGATGTCAAAGCGAGCTTTACAATTCAGGAGGCCAAAAAAACAGTTTTGCTGCTGCATTTGTTCCTGGAAGGGAGAGCGCATATTCTACCATTTTCAAAATATTGTTATAAGGAATATTATTCTGTTTAAAATAAAGCAATAACTCCGTCCATTTTTTTTGACATTTGCAGACAATCAACATTTAATTTTTTCATCAGTAAAACGTAAACTTTTACCAATAACTTTTTACCAATAACACATCATCAAAAAAGATCTTTTTCGCAAATATTATTTTTCGGAAAATGGTTACTAATATATTCAAAAGATTTTTCCACATATTCCCATAAAATCTTTTTTTTTAATGTCACCCAATGAAAATTTCAGAACAAGGTGCCATTAAACGACCGGATTTTCTGAAACAAGTCAGAAATTTAATTGCTTGTATAATAATAACTGCTTGGAGTATCTTGAAGAATGGACAATTCAATTCGAGGATATTAAAAAATTTCATTGTGTGACACTTAAAAAGGGAGATTTTAACCCCCAAACCCTCCCCCCCCCCTGGCTACGCACATGTCTCCAACAACAATTGAACACAAGGATATTGAGGTTACAAGGCGGTCCAATCTTCGTTCTTTATCATATGCAACAGGCATTCCAAAAACATATTTATGGCTTCTCTTAAAAAATGGTAAATTGAAACATTCTAATTCTCTAAAACCTTTGCTAACGGAAGAAAACAAATTAAAACGAGTAAAATATTGTTTATCATTTGTAAACGACAATAAAAAATTTCAAGATATGTTGAACTATATTCACCTTGATGAAAAGTGGTTTTATATTTCCAAAATTAACCAAAAGTTCTATTTTCTTCCTGATGAAGCAGAGCTTTGTCGTAAAGTTACCAGCAAGTCTAATATGGTTAAAGTAATGTTTTTGGCAGCAGTTCCCCGTCCACGTTTTGATCAACAGAGAAATCAATACTTTGATGGTAAGATTGGTATATGGCCTTGTGTTGTAAAGGAACCAGCGATTCGAAACAGTAAGAATTGCTGTAAGGGGACGTTAGTTACAAAGCCGATTGAAATTACTAGAGTAACTTACAAAACCATGTTGCTTGAAAAAGTGATTCCCGCTATTAAATAAAAGTGGCCAAATGGTTCAAAACATAACATCATCATTCAACATGATAATGCACGGCCCCATTCAAACATTCCGGACGAAGTTATTACAAAAGAATGTCATATGGATGGGTGGAACATTTCTTTTCGTTTCCAAACACCTAACAGTCCCGATCTAAATATTTTAGATCTGGGATATTTTACTTCTATACAATCTTTGCAGTACCAACATGCACCCAAAAATATTGATGACCTTATCCAAGTAGTAGAAGATTCTTTCCGGTCTATATCGAGAAACGCTTTAGGCAATATTTTTTTGACATTACAAATGGCTATGGAGAGCATAATGGAATACAAAGGTAACAACAACTACAAATTGAAACGAAAGAAAAACTTCGTAGGGAAAAGCAGCTTCCGTTTAGTATCAATTGCAACATCGATATCATTAATTCTGCCAAAGAACTGCAGAATTCACTTTAAACAACTAGTATATTTGTTCAGTTTATAATTGTACTTGATTAATGTGTAGTTGTATCAAAACAATTCATTAAAAATGTTTCCATAGTTGATGTTCTTAAATTTTTTTAAAAGCTCACTTGTTTTGGAATTTTTAAATAGGTTTAAAAGCTCATTTATTGTGGAACGGAGGTAGTATATTACAGTACATTTAAAATAAAAAATGCAGATATTTTCTAAAAAGCGGGACAATTTTAAAACTCGGCGGGACGCGGGACAGTTCGGCGGGACAGTTCTCCAAAAAGCGGGACTGTCCCGCCAAAATCGGGACGTGTGGTCACTTTATGCTAGCTAATCCAACTGGATTTAAGCACGAACTACACTAGTTGAAAGAGCTACTTTCCAGAATAATGCCTGAAATTTTCGTGAAAATTCTTCGACGCGTTTTTGTTTTAACAAGGAAATAGTAATACTAGTCAAAAATGTGGACAAAAACCGATTGGCAAAGTTAGTAGTCTGTATCAGCTCGTCCAAGTAGATTTAGGTCGCACACACTAGACTGGTTTAAAGAGCGTATTTTCAAGAATATTTCCTGAAATTTTTATGAAATTCCTCCGACGCGTTTTTGTTTCTTCAAAGAAACAGTATGACTAGTCCAAAATGTAGACAAGATGCGATTAGGAAAGTTTTTCTCTTGTGCTAGCTAGTCCAACTGGATTTAAACCACACGAACTAGACTCAAAAATGTGGACAACAATCGATTGGTAAAGTTTGTGAGTCTGTACTAGCTAGTCCAAGTGGGTATATTCTTCACAAATTAAACCAGTTGGAAGAGCGTATTTTCAAGAATATTTCCGGAAATTTTCATGAAATTTCTCCGACGCGTTTTTGTTTCCTCAAAGAAACAGTATGACTAGTCCGAAATGTAGACAAGATGCGATTAGGATAGTTTGGCTGCTTGTGATAGCTAGTCCAACTGGATTTACGCTACACAAAGTAGAGCACTTAGCACTAGAGATGAGCATGGGACGAGTTTCTCGTCCCAGATCCCATCCCGTGGAACGTATCCCTGACACTTTCCCATCCCATCACATTTTCCCACTGTCTCATCCCACAAACGTAAAATTTTCGTCCCGTCTCATCCCATTTATCCCATCCCATCCCGGTCGCGCGGCCCGTCCCATTCATCCCATTTTTCTCATAGGGCAGACTTTCTTTTCGTTTTTCGACAATGAGTAATTCTTTTTCGTCGCAAACGGATCGGAAGATTTTTCAGGAACTACATGAAGAAACAGGAACATCCCAGAAATCACCTGAGCTGGACATGTATTAAAATTTTGCGTATTGGCACGATAAACGTTAATTTTGGATTATTGTCTATTATCAAAATAATCGTTAAAAGCGTTAATTCCATTTTCAAGAATAAAATAGGACTTTTATTTATCACTTATCACAAAAGCAAAATACCAGCTGAACTGCGCAAGCGTGATTGGGTAACCGACAAACTGTCACGCCGAGTCGTGAAAAACTTAAGTTAAGCCGTTCACAAAATAGATATACGCTGCAAAAAAAACAAAATCTAGAAATAGGTAACAAAAATACAATGTTTTGTATTCGGAAGCCTACTTGTGTCTACAAACAAATGAAAATAAAAAGATTCTTATATGAAAGCAAATAATTATGTTTAATAGAACTAGATTTACTAGTTTATCAAAATCCGTCCCACTCCGTCCCTTTCAAAATTGTCGTCCCATCCCATCCCATCTCACGTGACGTTCATACCACTCATCCTATACCATGGGACGATGGGATAGGATGGGACGATGGGATCCCATGCTCATCTGTAGTCTGCACTACCTAGTTCAACTAGATTTAAACTACACGAACTAGACTATTTGGAGTGTTTTTTCAAGAATATTTTCTGAAATTTTCATGAAAATACTCCGACGCGTTTTTGTTTTATCAAGGAAACAGTAAGACTTGTCCAAAAAGAGGACTCTAAGTAAGAAAAGGACCCTTAGCTGGTTTTAAAATGTTAAAACACGATCACATTTTCTTTATTTTGTAAGAGGAATCTAACTGTCATTTTTAACGATCCTGGCATATTCGTTTTGCAGATTTATCGCAGAAACCGGAAAAAACAAAACACATACAAAGGAACGCAGTCGTGATGTGTAGACATGACGAAGTAAGTCGAGCAGCCTGCAACAAAATTAAATTGAAAAAAAAAACGCTCACAGCCAGCCAGCCAGCAGTCTTTCAATGCTGCCTGCTGGGATAACGAACGCGAAACGCGAACACATTGATCGCGTGACGTCACGGTCCCGGCTTGGCCGTCTGCCAACAGCCTTGTACATTCGGTAGAAAATTCTCCGGCTCTTGTATTCAAACGTACATTCCCACTCAAAACACAGACGACGCATTTCGCAATTATCACCAAATGTAAACAGACTGCATCATCAACACGCACTCATTATATACATATATACACTCATATAATTTTTTGTTTGCACTTTATGATGAAATGGCAGGCCAAATACCAGAAGATATATTCGGACATATACATAAGACATATTCGGCATTGTATGCTACTTAAGTTTCACAAGGGTAGCAACGCAACAGTTGCTAGCAAAAACATTCGCGATGTTTATCTAAATGCATTAGACGTTCGTAAATGGCAAAGGTGGTTTTCTAAGTTCAATTCCGGTAATTTTGATCTTTACTACTCGTATCAATCAGGAAGACCAACAAATTTATACAATGACATGCGGAAATGGAAGCCAATCCGTGTCAGATAATTGAGGAGCTGTGAAACACTCTTAACCAACCTTGGTCTACCATCCAAGAAGATTTGCAGCAGATTGGGAAACTAGGAGTAAGTGTTTGGGTCCCGCATAATGTGCTTGGTGGAGTATTCGCGGGGTTGATCATTTTATATGGGGTTGATTCGCGGGGTTGATCCAAGTGCTGAAACTTGGACAAACTGTGAACCATTGGATCGAGTGAATCAATTTTTAATTGAAAAGTTGCCAGCGATTGTCAACAGGCAATGCACAAGACGAACCCTAGAAAAAATGTATGATTTGGGGTGGGTTGTATTGCCTCACCCACCATACTCGCCCGATATTGCGCCGTCAGATTTCCATATATTCCGATCGCTACAACATTTTCTAAGTGGGAACTAATTAGAAAATTTGGATGATGACATCTCCAGATATTTTGCACAGAAACCAATTGATTTTTATCGATCCGGCATTAAAATTTTTTCCAAAAAATCAACAAAAGGTTGTTGATAACGAGGTTGATTAAATCATTGATTAAAAATAAAAACTTGATAAAAATCTGTTAGATTTAATGTTTTTAAAAAACGACATTATTTTCCGGTCGCTCTTATATTTTATATATTTTTGTTTTTGCTATCTGCTTTTTTTGTTATTGCGCCTCAATTTTGATGCATTTGCGCAAGGTTACATTGAAAAACTATTTGTTTATGAACAGCGGAAACTATTCATAGACTTACATGCGGGACAAAGTCTATTTCTATTCAAATGTTTATTGCAAATTAGAATATTTCTTGCTGAATGGTCGTTACACATTTCAAACGTCGCATTATATTACGAATGAATCCAACAAAGTATTACATATCGGCACATTTTTATGCTAATCACAATTCAACTCCATTAATGCAAATTAATCGCCCAATGTTATTTTTTTAATGTAATATTAATGCGAATTAATCGTCTACAGTTATTATTTATGAATGTAATGTTTGATATATCGAGTGGATACGTGTATTCCAGCAGAAAAGAGAAAGTCGTGGCGAGACAAAACGCATTATAAATAGTGTAGGCTTTATTTTTAAAACACCTTCGGATAAATGCAAGTCTCTGTTTTACAATGCCGGTTCAACCCGTTTTCTCGTTATTTTCTTTCCCCGGCGATTCGTGTGCGTTTGAAATTCCTCGGCTCGAAATGTTTATGTTATCAGTTCTATAAATGGATCTCCTATACATCGATTGCCAGACTAGCAAAAACATAATATACAACTCCAATTGCGTCTACAAATACATACAATGTATATAGAATATAATATTAACAAACGAGGTTTGTTCCAAAAGCAGTCAAAACGATTTAAAAACATTACAGGTTGTAAACTTACGCATGCGTAAGTTTGCTGACCGTTTGAACTGTTGTTCGAACAAACCTATAATAAAGTGTGACAAATTATGAGTGTTTTGACAATTGCAATATAGGTCGAATAATATCATCGAACGGGTTCTCTTAAGGATACTAAACTAGCACAGAGGAAAAAACTCCTAGAATAGAAGTGAGAACTCAGCAGGTTAAGGTTAAAACGCAGCTACTCTCTGATATGAAATTAAACTGTCCATATCAATGTTTAATTTTCATATCTTATTATTTGTTTTGATAACTCTCTATTCCCACAAAAACAATTTTTATCGCCATCCTTAACATTAATAATTATTTGATTTGATCTCTTAACGGCGCGAGATAATACGAGCGTCGGCGTCCTTGTGTGTGTGTCATTATCTCGGCGTATACGTAAATAAAATTATGTTCCATTGTTTCGCTTATCAGAAGATCATGTGACGTGTAAAGATCAATAAATATTTCAAAAATTATATAAAAAAAAATTATCGCTCTTTAAACAATATCGCTATCTGTTGAGACAATTGTGTGGATCAGTACATTGAACTGTTTCATATTTTAATTTAGTCTACACCTATAGATAGATATTTAGTCTACAACAATAGATAGACATTTAGTCTATACCAATAGAAAGATATTAAGTCTACACCAATAGGTACCAGTACATAGATCTTCTAGTCTGGTCTTGTTTAGTTTTGTTAGGTTTTGTCTGGACTTGTCTGCTCTTATTTGGTCTAGTCTGATATAGTCTGGTCTGCTCTAGTCTGGTCTAATCTGGTCTGGTGTGGTCTAGTCTAGCATGTAAATAGAAAGAAATGATCTTAGAAACAATGTTATTTATCCAGCACCCGTTAGTGACATGAAAATGTACTGGGTCTGGTAATAACATGCAAATGTCTGTTGTATAATTCAATATCCTGCGTGGTATTAGCCAGGGAATTAGTTGTTTCAACATGGAATTTGTTTTGTAGTCTTAATAAGACTTAACATTATAGAGCTACGAACAGGTTGAATATATGTATTGTATACTAATTAAAGGCGGAATGTAGCCTGAATTATATATTCATGCTACATTTCGCCTTTAATAGGTTTATTGGTCTACTCTTATCATTACCGATAATTGATCCAGCCTGGTCTAGTCTGGTCTAGTCTGATCTACTCTGATTTACTCTGATTTATTCTGGTCTAGTCTAGTCTAGTCTATACCTTTTCAACTTCAAATTGAGAACAAACAATTTCAAATTGGGAACAAACAATTTCAAATTGGGAACAAACACTTTCAAATTGGGAACAAACACTTTCAAATTGGGAACAAACAATTTCAAGTCGGGAACAATGAATTTCAAATTGGGAACAAACAATTTCAAATTGGGAACAAACAATTTCAAATTGGGAACAGACAATTTCAAATTGGGAACAAACACTTTCAAATTGGGAACAAACACTTTCAAATTGGGAACAAACAATTTCAAGTCGGGAACAATGAATTTCAAATTGGGAACAAACAATTTCAAATTGGGAACAAACAATTTTTATAATGCGAGTGAACAATTTTAAATTGGAAAAGCAAATTCAGCAAAACACAATTTAATGTTAAAAACTTTTTTTTCAATATTACATTGTGTTCCTTGTGATATATTTTTTAATTAAATTAGAAAGAAGGCGCAGAATTTACTTAAATAACCTTATAATAATAATTAGAAATTAGCGTGCAATCATATTTAAAGCATCAGGCAAGATGTCTGCCTTTGAATATGTACAACGTATCTGCCGCACTTAGCCACAGTCAGGCTCCGTAAATTATTAATTAATATAGCATCTAGCCGCTGTAGACGATACTCTCCGACCAGAATATTTGGCCTTTGAACAGCTAAATATCTTTTAACATTGACTTTTAAGGGTGACCATGCATGTTCAATTGCATTATACATTGGGCTGTAAGGACAAAGCTTCAGTATTTGATGGCCATAACTTTCATCTTCATGAAAAACTTCATCGATTGTATTATGGCAAGGATTACTATCAATTACCAATATAACTTTTGACTGTTACATATTTTTAGCATTACGAAGGCAATGTCGCACAAACTCATTTGCTTCTGGTCTCTTTATTGTTCCTCTTCTAATCTCATGATAAATCAACCCATATCCCTATACAGCCGATGACTTGAATGTTTGCTCCTCTACAGTTAGCAGAAATATATGAGCAACTTGATGAGTTCTCTTGATATAAATAAATTAACATTGGTTTCATCCATATAATTTGTAGAAATATTTTCGGCTTGATATTGTAAAAGTTTCTGAGCATATTCACGTGTTTTTATTTTATTTTTTTCCGCAATTGCTCTTTCCGGCCCATTGTGAATGTCTTTTAATATAAACACCTATTCCATGATTCCATTTGAAGTTGTTTATTCCCATTTTGAAATTGTTTATTCTCATTTCAAAATTGATTGTTCCCAATTTGAAATTGTTTGTTCCCAATTTGAAGTTGTTTGTTCCCAATTTGACATAGTTTGTTCCCAATTTGAAGTTGAAAAGGTATAGTTTGGTCTATTCTGGTCTAGACTGGTCTAGACAAGTCTAGTTTGGTCTAGTCTGGTCGTTTGGTCTAGTCTAGTTTAGTCTGGTCTGGTCTAGTCTGGTCTAGTCTGGTCTAGTATGGTCTAGTCTGCTCTAGTCTAGTCTGGTCAAGTCTGGTCTAGTCTAGTCTGGTCTAGTCTAGTCTGGTCTAGTCTGGTCTAGCTTGGTCTAATCTGATATGGTCTAGTCTGATCTAGTCTAGTCTAGTCTGATCTAGTCTACTCAAGTCTGGTCTAGTCTGGTCTAGTCATAACATAAATAAAATTATTAACATTATTAATATTTTAATATTTAGTTTACAGCAATAGAATGAAATAGAACTAATTGCTAGATTTCAAAGAAGCTTTTTATAAATCGATTTTTTTTTAAACGTGTATGCTAATTAAAAAATGGTTGATTAGATATAAAAGGTCAGTTTTAAGCAAAAAAATTTGCGAATATCAAACTGGTAATTTTTTTTTTTTTTTTAGATTGCGTTGTTGACCTTTTCCCGATAGTGTCGTTAATAGTTAATTTCTCGATGTGTTTTGGTAAATTCATTGCGAACGTTGTTTTTATCGCAATATGTGGAAAGAAACAAGATAAGAAATAATTTGTTGCAAGTAAAAATAAATGAGTCGCATAAAGTAATCATCGATTTGTATGTATGGAAACGTGCGTTGATAATTCAAGGATTATTCCGTGAAATAAATTTGGAAAGGACAATGCGCGCTCTCAAGGATTTCAATATTTCATTACCGATAATTGACCGTTCAAGAGATACTAAACGAAATTCTGGAAATATATACTTTTTTATTTCAGAAATTGCGAAATTTGACCAAATACCTTTTTTTAAATAGTAGTTTATGATACAAGTGTGTGAAGAAGGGCTTTTGTGCAAAAGCCGAGAATTTTTGAAAATTTCTGCTCTAACAAACTATAATTATAATGCATTTAGCACTTAAATATTATATTTTCTAACTTGCCGTTGATGGTGTTCTACTAGCACAGCAGCACGCCTTTGTATAATATTTTGTTCTGTGAGTAAGGTCACGAAATAGTAGAGCATTTTTGCATCGTTAAAGTGAAACCAGCCTAGTGAAACATGCAGTTGGACAAAGAGAGCGAGGGCAGAAGAAGGATCAGATGCACTATACATGCAACATACATGCTGTATGTATATCAGTCCGTCGGATCGCGCAACGCCGCGGACTGCGATCGATACGACGGCGTTCACTGCACCCTGCTATGCAAATGAACTCGATTCACACACACCTACCTCACATAAAATTCTAAAAACAGTTACAAAGTATAGTTTTTAGATTACATATAACAATCAGTAATTTATGTGATGAAATTGATGCCGATGATATTTTAATGATTAATAGATTGCAAAATTGAATGAACAAAACAGCAATTTTATTTTGTTTAACCCTTCGAGACACGTAGCTATTTTATATTTCTTTTACTATCCCACCATTATAATAAGCCAAAACGGCTTTAAAATAAAACGACAGACAGACCAGACAGAGAAGACCGGACAGACAAGACAGGACCGACAAACTGAAGAGACAAGACTGGACAGACAAGACTGCACAAACAAGACTGGACAAAACAGTCAGCCAGTACCTTAGCTGTCACATAAGGTCACAAAAAAAAGAAGTCCGATTCGGAGGGGTTTTTAACGCAAAATCCCCATATTGGGGATGCCCAAAAATGGACAACCGAGGCAATATGGTAATGGACTGGTTAGCCGCACTCGACCTGCGTGTATGCAATGTGGGTAATAAAACAACCTGAACCTTGAACGTTGAAAGGCCTGTTCTATACTGGACGTTACGTTTGCCTCTGAAAAAGTCGCGGGAATGATGAAAGAGTGGCAAGTCCTGGAGAAGGAGTCACTGAATGACCACAATTACCTATTTTATCGATTAGGACAAACCCCATCTAATCCTCCCCGTTACAGCGAATGCAACATGGGGTGGTCAACGAGAAGGATAAACCAGGAAAACTTCGGAAATGCCATGGAGAAAGCCTTTAACAACAAAAATCCCAAAACAGCTAAGGTAATGTTTGCTGCGCTCACACATACATGTAACGAAATCCTACCACCCAAGAAAATAATTGGCAGACAAAAATGACACTACTGGTGGAATAAAGAAATCGCGAGGCTGCGGGCGTCCTCCCTTTCTTTAAGACGCATCTACCAGAGGATGTGTAAGAAATGTGTAAGAAAACAGAGGAAGTGTAAAAAAATGTAAAAAAGACATTGAAACCACCATAAAAAATGGCACATACCAACGAAAAAAAGAACTAAGAAGGAAAATTAATGGCGCGAAGAAAGCACATTGAAGCGAGCTCTGCCAGAAGCTAAATGACAATGTCTGGGGAGATGATTACGCTATGGCCACTCGGCACCTCAAGCAAATATTCCCAAATCAACACATCCCAATGCAGAAAGCAATTGAGGTGGTGGACGTACTATCCCCCAAGCATGAGGAAATAAAATGGCAACAACCACCAGTAAATGAGATTGAAGAATTCGTGGCCGAAGAACACACTAGAGCCGGTAACCGACTGCGTAATGACAGAGCCCCTGGACTACCACCTGAGGCCATAAAAATAGCAGTATCCAGATGCCCACAACATATACTAAAAGTAATGAACAACATAATGATTGACGGAAACTTTCCAAACGTATGGAAGAGGGCAAAACTAGTACTGTTGAAGAAGGGGAACAAATCAATGAAAGATCCCTCATCCTATAGGCTCCTATGTCTCCTCGATACCGCTGGAAAGCTGCCGGAACATCTCCTGCTAGCGAGGATAAAGGCGGAACTCCAAAAAGACTTTAATCTGTCAAAAAAGCAGTTTGGGTTCAGGGAAAGTAGGTCGACAGTTGATGCCATTATGAGAGCGTTGGAACTGGCAAAGGAAGCTACAGAAGGGATGATGGAGCCGATGGAGTCCTGAGATTGAAACTGCCGCACGGAGCGGAAATTATTGGCTTCGCTGATGATCTTGCTCTGGTGGTGGCGCGGACAACCGAAAAAGATGTAATGAGGCGAGCGAACACGGCTATAAGTAAATGAGTGGATGGGAAAAAAGCGGCTGAGGCCCCACATAAAACGGAGGCTGTGCTGCTCACAGGATTACGAAAAATAGACCCAATACGCATTATGGTGGGGGGCACCACTATCGTGTCAAAAGCCTCCATAAAGTACCTCGGGGTAAACATTGACAGATGGCTGTCCTTCAAAGAGCACGTGACAAACGGAACCAAAAAAAACTATTAAAACCAGTGACACTAGTGGCACTTGAAAGGCTGCTGCCAAATATTGGTGGTCCAAGCAGCAGCAAAAGGAAACTGCTGTGCACTGTTGCCCATTCAACAATGCTATATGGGGCACCAGTCTGGGCAAGTGCAATACATCTGGGCAAGTGCAAACGTACCTGCATAAGCTTGCCGCGGTGCAGAGGAGGATGGCCCTGCGGGTGTGCAGCGCTTACAGGACTCTAGAGATTCTATTCTTGTGGTCGCAGAAATAGCTCCAATAGAGTACATGATTGAAGAAAGAGCAGAACTATATTGGACCCGCGGCAGAAAATACGACAAAACAAACAAAGAGAGAAGGAAGCAGGTTCGTGCAAAGCACTACCACGAGTGGCAAAGCCACTGGAGTGCCGCAGACAAGGGACAGTGGACCAAGCTGTTAATACCACAACTTGAACCATGGGTGACACGGAAGCACGGGGAGGTTAACTACTACCTCACCCAAGCGCTCACCGGCCACGGATGCTTCCATCACTATCTGAATAGCATTGGCAGAGCTCCGATGACCTATGCGAATACTGCGGCCTTGTGGACAGTATCATGAACACGATGTTCAAATGTGACAGATGGACCCCAGAGAGAGACAAATGGACAGCTACGACGCACACCAAACTAGAAGCGAAAACTCAAGTCCAAGAAATGCTAACGTCTAGAGAATCCTGGTTGGCAATGGATACCATGACAAGGGCAATATTAAAAACAAGGGAAGAAGACGAACGGGTGAGACAGACATACAAAGAGAAGCTCCTGAACCCCTCTTGAATCACCCTGAGTGGAAGGGAGATGTAAGGCAATATAATTACGCAAACACTATAATGTGAGACGCCACCATCCTGATGTTATGCGAGGAGCAGTCCCGGGATGTGTCGGTTCAAGAGGGACCACTTGCTCAAGTTAACGAAAGTGCTTAGTACAAGACTGGTACTTGGTACAGACAAGACTGGTCAGACACGTCTGGACAGACTAGACTGGACAGACAAGACTGGACAGACAAGACTGGGCAGACAAGACTGGATAGACAAGATTGGACAGACAAGACTGTACAAACAAGACTAGGCAGACAAGACTAGACAGACAAGACTAGACAGAGAAGACTAGACAGACAAGACTAGACAGACAAGACTAGACAGACAAGACTAGACAGACAAGACTAGACAGACAAGACTAGACAGACAAGACTAGACAGACAAGACTAGACAGACAAGACTAGACAGACAAGACTAGACAGACAAGACTAGACAGACAAGACTAGACAGACAAGACTAGACAGACAAGACTAGACAGACAAGACTAGACAGACAAGACTAGACAGACAAGACTAGACAGACAAGACTAGACAGACAAGACTAGACAGACAAGACTAGACAGACAAGACTAGACAGACAAGACTAGACAGACAAGACTAGACAGACAAGACTAGACAGACAAGACTAGACAGACAAGACTAGACAGACAAGACTAGACAGACAAGACTAGACAGACAAGACTAGACAGACAAGACTAGACAGACAAGACTAGACAGACAAGACTAGACAGACAAGACTAGACAGACAAGACTAGACAGACAAGACTAGACAGACAAGACTAGACAGACAAGACTAGACAGACAAGACTAGACAGACAAGACTAGACAGACAAGACTAGACAGACAAGACTAGACAGACAAGACTAGACAGACAAGACTAGACAGACAAGACTAGACAGACAAGACTAGACAGACAAGACTAGACAGACAAGACTAGACAGACAAGACTAGACAGACAAGACTAGACAGACAAGACTAGACAGACAAGACTAGACAGACAAGACTAGACAGACAAGACTAGACAGACAAGACTAGACAGACAAGACTAGACAGACAAGACTAGACAGACAAGACTAGACAGACAAGACTAGACAGACAAGACTAGACAGACAAGACTAGACAGACAAGACTAGACAGACAAGACTAGACAGACAAGACTAGACAGACAAGACTAGACAGACAAGACTAGACAGACAAGACTAGACAGACAAGACTAGACAGACAAGACTAGACAGACAAGACTAGACAGACAAGACTAGACAGACAAGACTAGACAGACAAGACTAGACAGACAAGACTAGACAGACAAGACTAGACAGACAAGACTAGACAGACAAGACTAGACAGACAAGACTAGACAGACAAGACTAGACAGACAAGACTAGACAGACAAGACTAGACAGACAAGACTAGACAGACAAGACTAGACAGACAAGACTAGACAGACAAGACTAGACAGACAAGACTAGACAGACAAGACTAGACAGACAAGACTAGACAGACAAGACTAGACAGACAAGACTAGACAGACAAGACTAGACAGACAAGACTAGACAGACAAGACTAGACAGACAAGACTAGACAGACAAGACTAGACAGACAAGACTAGACAGACAAGACTAGACAGACAAGACTAGACAGACAAGACTAGACAGACAAGACTAGACAGACAAGACTAGACAGACAAGACTAGACAGACAAGACTAGACAGACAAGACTAGACAGACAAGACTAGACAGACAAGACTAGACAGACAAGACTAGACAGACAAGACTAGACAGACAAGACTAGACAGACAAGACTAGACAGACAAGACTAGACAGACAAGACTAGACAGACATGACTAGACAGACAAGACTAGACAGACAAGACTAGACAGACAAGACTAGACAGACAAGACTAGACAGACAAGACTAGACAGACAAGACTAGACAGACAAGACTAGACAGACAAGACTAGACAGACAAGACTAGACAGACAAGACTAGACAGACAAGACTAGACAGACAAGACTAGACAGACAAGACTAGACAGACAAGACTAGACAGACAAGACTAGACAGACAAGACTAGACAGACAAGACTAGACAGACAAGACTAGACAGACAAGACTAGACAGACAAGACTAGACAGACAAGACTAGACAGACAAGACTAGACAGACAAGACTAGACAGACAATTCTAGACAGACAAGACTAGACAGACAAGACTAGACAGACAAGACTAGACAGACAAGGCTAGACAGACAAGACTAGACAGACAAGACTAGACAGACAAGACTAGACAGACAAGACTAGACAGACAAGACTAGACAGACAAGACTAGACAGACTAGACAGACAAGACTAGACAGACAAGACTAGACAGACAAGACTAGACAGACAAGACTAGACAGACAAGACTAGACAGACAAGACTAGACAGACAAGACTCTCCCTCGAAGTATCTACACCTTGACGAAGGCATTATGCCGGGTGGGGGAGCTTGAGTGTCCTAATGATCCTGAGAGCTATGCTGACGGTAGCGTAGCTACCAGAAGGGTCACCCAAGTCAGACAGGTCAAGGGAGAAGGACCAGACCAAGATAGATACGCACAGAGGGGAAAATCCTCTTTAACAAAAAAAGTTCCCTAGACGTATTGGCGCGGGTCTAGGTCGGATTGCCCTTAATTATGAAATGAGCTCAGACAAGGAAAATTAGTTTACGGTGCAGAGGAGTTACTCAGTGCCGGTCGGTACAGGGAGTGTGCGAGCGGGCTCCCTCCCACCGTTATCCAACGACCGCCCAGCACTTCTGGTAGGGAACCAGGCCGAAGTGCAAGATATCATTACTGGAACAGTAAGACAAACTGCAGACAGCGTGAAACGAGCGACAACTCTTGATGGTTTCCTGGAGAGTAATAGACTGCCGCACAGCAGGCTGAATACCAGCAGTAGTCAAAGACAGCGCTGTAATTCAATGGGCACTGCCAAAAAGAAAAAAAGGAAAGTAGCAGACACGTCTTTCGATGCCACCGACTCATTAGATGCCATAAAAAAGAAGGAGTGCCCAACTGCATCTAACATTATTGAAACTATTCAAATGATCACACTGCACGCAGCTCAGCTCGCTAAACTCGTTGATGAAAGCCCTAGCACGAAGAGGGAGATTAAGAATCTGGTGGAAAAGATGAAAAAGCAAACCGAAAAAATCAGCAAAGGCCCCGCACAGGAATGGTTTGAAGCCCATAGGTGGGAAAATATTGAAATTCCTACCTATGATGTAGACATACAAGTGGACAGCGACCAACTGGAACCTACACGGACATGCTGTGCTGGTACACAGACCACCGAGACCGGTAGACACGACCCCCACTCAACATCGATGGTACCTGCTGTAAACTCTTTAGAAACCCTGGAGGGCGTAGACACTCTAGAAAAATGGCACTCTGCAGATGTGAAGGAATGGAGGGCGGAACTGTTCACCAACACCGAGGTAATTGTGGGGAATCCACTCAACAGGGAAGACGGATCGGTAAAGATAATAATCGTGGATCCCAATGACAGTAAGATGGAGAAGGGCATCCAAAGAATCTATCGAGAAAAATATCCTGAAATAGGGGAACTAAACGGTGACTTTGAAATCTTGGAACAAGTAACGAAAATCAGGTCAAAATATCCCGAGGAAGTGATACACAGGAAAATTATTAAAATGACGCACGACGGAACAGAAGAGGACTTACGGGATAAGCTCAAAAAATTAAAGGAGGAAACAGGCAATTGTGATGGGATTGCAATCCACCACCTTGCCAGTCTGACCACACTAAGATTCCAAAAAATGATAGAAGCTATCTTTCACAACACAAGAACCAAAGTATATATATACAAAAGAAACACGCAAGGTCCAACGGGAGATGATCAAAACAAGCCCTATGCAGAAAACGCAGGAGGAAACAGAGGATGGATTAAACCAAATCATAGAAGGGCCAAACAAATAAAAAAAAACGATAGAAATAACGCCCACAACTTCTAGCGGAAGCACCTTCGCCAGTGTCTTGAAAACAATGAGACAAGAAATAGATGTAGAGGAAGTTGGAGTGCAGGTTCAAGAAATCAAGAAGACTAAAAGTGGAAACTACAGGATTACGGTCAAAGAGAAAAAAGAAGGAGCAGCAACTCTGTTTAAAGAAAAAGCTCTCGAAACTCTAAAAGACATAGCCACAGCCAAAGAAATGGAGCCATCAGCCGCAGATGACCTACAGCTACTGAATACAGGGGACACTCCCACTTTC
The DNA here is from genome assembly GCA_944588485.1 of Phosphuga atrata. Lineage (NCBI taxonomy): Eukaryota > Metazoa > Arthropoda > Insecta > Coleoptera > Silphidae > Phosphuga > Phosphuga atrata. Next base: position 71,169,885 of record OX155894.1, on the reverse strand, counting down.
GTAAGAGGAAACAGCACGTCTTATATAGACATTACCTTCAGCACTGCAAACATAAGCGGGAAAATATCGAACTGGAGAGTACTGGAACTTGAAAACTTGAGCGACCATCAATATATTTGTTACGAAGTTAAGATAGGAAGGACCAATATGGAAATAAAACAGCAACATAAACCACTAGGCTGGAAAATTAAACCTGACGCCTTAGGACTTTTTAGCACAGAACTAGACCAAAATATTGAAGACCAAAAGGGAAAACAAGAAATCATAACTCCAGAAGGATATATTAAACAAATTAAAATTACGTGCGACCGAACACTACCAAAAAAGTCAAGCCAGCATATAAAGAAACAACAAGTGTATTGGTGGAACACTGAAATAGCAAAACTAAGAAAGGAATGTATAGCTAGAAGAAGGAAAACCACAAGAACAAATGCAAATCCAAACGCAACCATAGAACAAAGGAAAAAATATCTAAGCGAATACCATGAGCACAGAAACTCTCTTAAGCAGGCCATACTAGATGCTAAGAAGAAAGCATGGAAGAAGGTCTGCGACGAGATAGACCACAATATATGGGGAGAGGGCTATAGAATAGTATGCAAAAAAATGAATGTGGCACCAAAGACCTTCCTTACAGAAGAGCAGATGGTGGAGGAAGCCAACAAACTATTCCCGAAAAACCCCATACTGCAATGGGAAAAGGAACTGGCTGGTCTGCCGAAAGCTGAGCCCACATATTTCACCTTAGATGAACTAAAAGTAGCAGCAAGCAAATTGAAATTGGGAAAAGCACCCAGACCGGACTGCATCCCGGCGGAACTAATCAAGTTGACAGCTCTCAGACAACCGCAATACTGCCTGGACGTATATAACAGACTATTGAGCAGAAGAGAGTTTCCAAAAATATGGAAGGAATCGAGACTAGTTCTGCTGGAAAAACCTAAAAAAAATGGGGTGCAAAGCTACCGTCCCTTAAGCATGCTAAATACTGCCGGCAAACTGCTGGAACAATTAATCTACCGAAGACTAAATGAAGAGCTCGAGCAAATAGGAGGTTTAGCCGGCATGCAGTTCGGATTTAGAAAGGGGCGCTCCACCATTGATGCAATGCAAATAATTAAAAACAAGGCAAGAGAGACGAAAAAGGATTTTTGCGCAATGGTTACGCTAGACGTACAAAACGCCTTCAATAGCGCGTCTTGGAAGGGTATCGTAGATGACCTTAAAGCAAGAAACATTTCCACATACCTAATAGAATTGATATGCAGTTACTTCACCAACAGAACAATGCTGATAGGACATAAACACTCAACCGAGGTGACATGCGGTGTACCACAGGGGTCCATACTCGGTCCACTGCTGTGGAACGTTCACTACGACAGCGTAATAAACGTGGAAGTGCCGCAGGGAGTGACCCTTGTAGGATATGCGGATGACCTAGCTGTAGTTGCCTGCGGGCGAACAGGGACATCACTAGAAGGTAAAATAAATGCCGCAATCCTTGAAATCCAAAAGGAAATGAAGAAGAAAAAGCTCCAGTTAGCCCCCCAGAAAACGGAATGCGTACTGCTAGTGGGTCGGAGGAAGTTAAAGGAGATAACCATACAGATCGACGGAATAATGATTAGCACCATTAAAGTTCTCAAGTATCTAGGAATCTATTTTGACCACAATATGAGAATGACCAAACATGTCGAAAACATCGCAAAAAAGGCGGAAGAGTTATCGACCAAACTGTCCCGGATAATGCCTAACGTGGGGGGTGCAAGAAGCAGTAAAAGGAAAATACTTGCATCGGTAGTCTACTCGATAATGCTGTATGGGGCGCCAATCTGGTGCGAAACCATGAAATGTGCTAAATATAGAAACATAATGGAAAGTGTTCAAAGGAAAACACTAATAAGAATATGTAGCGCATACCGCACCACGTCAACAGCAGCACTTCAAGTGATCGCCGGAGTACCGGACAATAGAACTACTGGTGGACGAAAGATGCCGTATGCATAAAAAACAAAATGGACAAACCACGGCACAAATAAAAGAAGAAAGTAAAACGAAATGGCAGGAGAAATGGAATGAACTGCAAGATAAGGGCGAGTGGACCAAAAAACTGATCCCGGATATAATAAAGTGGACAAACAGGAAACATGGAGAGGTGGGATACCACATCACACAAATTCTGGGTGGCCATGGCTGTTTTGCAGCCTACCTCAAACGGTTCCATCTACAGGAATCGGAAGACTGCACCTACTGTGGGGAGGCAGACACAGTGGAACATACCGCTTTCTACTGCCCCCGATGGACAAGCGAAAGACTTGAGATGGAGGTACGCATAGGAGAGACGTTAACCAATACGAACATGACGGCAATCATGCTGAGGAGTGATAAAGACTGGAAGGTTGTAGAAAAGGGTATGAAGAAAATTATTGATAAAAAGGAAGAGGAAGAAAGAAGAAGGAATAAACAACTAGTGAGAACGAAATATTAGAACAGCCCTCCCTTGAAGAAATGCTTTTGCGATTCCGAGGGATATAGGGAGCATTCCAGGGGGACCACTTGTCAAGTTAACGAAAGTGCTTGCTACGTACCCCCCCCCAAAAAAAAAAAAAAAAAGACAGACAAGACTAGACAGACAAGACTAGACAGACAAGACTAGACAGACAAGACTAGACAGACAAGACTAGACAGACAAGACTAGACAGACAAGACTAGACAGACAAGACTAGACAGACAAGACTAGACAGACAAGACTAGACAGACAAGACTAGACAGACAAGACTAGACAGACAAGACTAGACAGACAAGACTAGACAGACAAGACTAGACAGACAAGACTAGACAGACAAGACTAGACAGACAAGACTAGACAGACAAGACTAGACAGACAAGACTAGACAGACAAGACTAGACAGACAAGACTAGACAGACAAGACTAGACAGACAAGACTAGACAGACAAGACTAGACAGACAAGACTAGACAGACAAGACTAGACAGACAAGACTAGACAGACAAGACTAGACAGACAAGACTAGACAGACAAGACTAGACAGACAAGACTAGACAGACAAGACTAGACAGACAAGACTAGACAGACAAGACTAGACAGACAAGACTAGACAGACAAGACTAGACAGACAAGACTAGACAGACAAGACTAGACAGACAAGACTAGACAGACAAGACTAGACAGACAAGACTAGACAGACAAGACTAGACAGACAAGACTAGACAGACAAGACTAGACAGACAAGACTAGACAGACAAGACTAGACAGACAAGACTAGACAGACAAGACTAGACAGACAAGACTAGACAGACAAGACTAGACAGACAAGACTAGACAGACAAGACTAGACAGACAAGACTAGACAGACAAGACTAGACAGACAAGACTAGACAGATAAGACTATACAGACAAGACTAGACAGACAAGACTAGACAGACAAGACTAGACAGACAAGACTAGACAGACAAGACTAGACAGACAAAACTAGACAGACAAGACTAGACAGACAAGACTAGACAGACAAGACTAGACAGACAAGACTAGACAGACAAGACTAGACAGACAAGACTAGACAGACAAGACTAGACAGACAAGACTAGACAGACAAGACTAGACAGACAAGACTTGACAGACAAGACTAGACAGACAAGACTAGACAGACAAGACTAGACAGACAAGACTAGACAGACAAGACTAGACAGACAAGACTAGACAGACAAGACTAGACAGACAATTCTAGACAGACAAGACTAGACAGACAAGACTAGACAGACAAGACTAGACAGACAAGACTAGACAGACAAGACTAGACAGACAAGACTAGACAGACAAGACTAGACAGACAAGACTAGACAGACAAGACTAGACAGACAAGACTAGACAGACAAGACTAGACAGACAAGACTAGACAGACAAGACTAGACAGACAAGACTAGACAGACAAGACTAGACAGACAAGACTAGACAGACAAGACTAGACAGACAAGACTAGACAGACAAGACTAGACAGACAAGACTAGACAGACAAGACTAGACAGACAAGACTAGACAGACAAGACTAGACAGACAAGACTAGACAGACAAGACTAGACAGACAAGACTAGACAGACAAGACTAGACAGACAAGACTAGACAGACAAGACTAGACAGACAAGACTAGACAGACAAGACTAGACAGACAAGACTAGACAGACAAGACTAGACAGACAAGACTAGACAGACAAGACTAGACAGACAAGACTAGACAGACAAGACTAGACAGACAAGACTAGAGAGTCCTCTAATCCCACTTGTGTTAGGTTAGATTAGTGTTAGTAGTTAAGTGTTACTACATGTTATAGTTTATAGTTTTCATATAAACCGTAATATACATAGAAACAGTTTTTTTTTTTTATTCAAACAAAGAAATATTTAAACAGTTAAAGAGGGAATTAAAACTATTACATAATTGCTATTGACGTCACAGTCATTTAATTTTCCTATTTGTCATTAATAAATTGCTTTAAACGATGCACGGAATATTTATTTTATAGTACCAATAATTTACTATTTATAGAAATAGATTAACTAAAAACGATTATACATTTAATTTTAATCAATATACATGCTTGTCCAAAAAGATCTTACCACCCATATGGTGTTATATTTCCAAAATATACGACCATAGTTGTTGCAACGGAAGTGTAAGCGCGGAGATGCACACGCCTGTAAAACGGAACAGTAGCGTACATGCTAGTTAACTGCATGTAGTAACTGGCACACTGTGGATACATTTGCAAGTTAATCATGCATGCAATAGACCTTATTGGCCTCCTGCATTGTAAATTTTTTTTTCAATTTCAAAAATTTGTAAAATTTGACATCGTGTATACGTCCAGCGAAACTAGATTTTTACACATACTGTTGCGCACACGATGCGCACCCAGTAAATTTTAACAATTCAGGGACACAGGGACACGAAAAATGACATATTATGTACCTACCTAATAAATTTGAATTAGTAAAAATGTCAAAGTTTGTGAGTACCAACATTAAAAAATTCAATAATTTCCAATTTTGTAAATAATCTAAATCTATTTGTTTCTTAAATAATAATTGTCGGCCAAAAAATCTTATAAAAGTTTCGTGCGGAAATGATTTTACAATGCTCTAGCAAAACGAGCTGTTGCATTGTAAAATCAACGATTCCTCACTCTAATGTAAATAACTATTTCATACTTGAAATTTTTTTGTGCGCATGAGTCAATTTCCGCCATGTTATACGTCAAAAAGTGCTAGAACTTTATACGACGTATAACTAAATATGTGCCCGAAACTTTCATATTCCCGCCTTTCAATCTTGGCGGATGCGCATGCGCTGAACTAACCCTAAAAAGGCCTATCAGAGTCCTTGCATGCCTGTATTTGCAAGACGTATTCGCAGTGTGCCAGTTCACGAGGCAGTACGTGTCAGCCTCACGCTTCCTTGCAATAGACCTTTCTACGGTTAGTTAAGCGCATGCGCATCAGCCAAGTTCAAAAGGCAGGAATATGAAAGTTTCGGGCCCATATTTAGTTATACGTCAAAAAGTTCGGGCACTTTTTGACGTATAACATGGCGGAAATTGATACATGCGCACAAAAAAATATCAACGATGAAAAGGTCTATTGAAAACATTCAAATTGAATGAAATAGTATCGTATTGCTACTATCAGTAAAATGAGTGGCTACTAGTCACATTAAATTCCTCTTCAATTTTGGTGTAAGCAATTTCATTTTTATAAATCGAGCTAGTCGGTTTCCTCTCCTCTCATCCTCTCATCATCGCCCCATCGTGACATAATAAATACACAAACTTGAAACGAACGCAAAAGTTACTAACGTGCACCAAAGGCGGCAACTCCTACTTGCTTGCCAAATACAAGCATACCAGTTAGGTGGCACGTGCAAGGAGCTGTTATGCAAGTGTGCTACAGTCATATGTATTCCCGGCATAACTGGCAGTTTGCAGCACGAGCGTAGCCAGGGTTTAGTTTCGGGAGGGGTTTGGAGAAAATACAATTACAGAAATGCGCCAATTTACTTTCTAAAACTGACACACAAGGGTTCCTAAACTCTACATTTACCATGCTTTCTTGAAGAGAGTTGCCTCTCCTCCTTTCGCCCTATTTCAATATTATGTTTATGTTATTTTTTGCATATTTCGGGGTGGTTTGAACCCCCAAAAGCCACCGGGTTACGCCCATGGTTTGCAGCCATCTTAGGTAGGCTATGTAAATCACTTATATGTTAAGCGAGTAAGACTAATTAGTCGCTTGTTATATGTTAGGCGAAGTAAGACTAATAAGTAAGTCGCTTTTTATATGTTAGGCGAGTAATACTAATAAGTAAGTCGCTTGTTATGGTAAGTATTCATGTTAGTCTCGACGGTGGGGGTGATGTAACCTCCCTTGACTTAAGATTTCCTTGTAGATATTTTTGAATATAGAACACATCCTAAGATAGAAAAGAGAACTTTTGTTAGCCTGTATTGATGCATAGAATTAATAGTCCTTAATTATAGAATGCATTCTTCGGACACTGTCCATCCCGGAGATCCGAGTAGTATTCGAAGAATCCATATTTCTTTTCACCTTTTCCAGGCATTTTGTCGTGGTATACCGTAAGGTCCTTAATGGAGTGGTTTCCCCTTGCCTTCTCCATCCTGATGCCGTTGATTCTAGTGAATACTTTCGCCTCTGGGGTGATTTCTCACTTCCTGGACAACAGAGTGCCCCAGCCTTTACCCGCTCATCCACCATCCAGGGATGCCGTTGGCACTTGGTATATGGGTGACTTCAGATCCTCGGTCGGTCGATATAGGTCTATATGGCAAATTAACATATGGTTATGGAACTGTCAAACCTGGAGAAATTTCAACGACTTGCAATTAACACAAAATTTGGTCTTTCCGCAAAATATTCTCTTTTCAAAACACTAATCACTAAAAAGGGTAACTATTGGCACAATTTTCTCTCAAGATATTATTTCAAGAACCCTATTGCTAGGCAACGCTTTCTAACAACATGCGGCACTAAGTGGCGATTAAAGCGCCAGTGGCGTGCACCTTTAAATTTTCTAGTTTCACCTTCAAATTTTCGAGTTTACCTTCATTAGATTGGATTGCATAACGCCAAGCGGCAGAATAATTGCCAAATAGAAAACCATGCGGCTCTTTCAGCGTCACCAATGGCGTGCACCTCTAAATTCTCCACACTATTCCATCTTCATCAACTGTTCCACCCTCAACAACTATTCCACTCTCAACAACTATTCCATCCTCATCAACTATTCCATCCTCATCTACTATTAATATGTACTAATTACAATGCACTAAACGAGTAACGAGCCACTGAATTAAAAAGGGAGCGAAAAAATTGATATTATATTGGAAATTAGAAAAAATGGTTAAGATGAGAGATAAATCTCGAAACGCGTCTGCAGATTAAAAACAATGTTATTTATCTAGTACTCGTTTAGTGACATGAAAATGTACTGGGACTAGTAATAACATGCAAATGTCTGTTATATAATTAAATATCTTGTGTTGTATTAGCCAGGAAATCGTTGTTTAACATGAGATTTGTTCATAATAAGACTTTATATTATAGAGCTACGAACAGGTTGAATATATTTATATATTCATGCCACATTTCGTCTTTAATAACGGAATATATCATTTTGTGCTGCCGCGTCATTCTACCGCGCGCAACTCTCACACAGCTTCCTCCAGGTGCGAAAATGGATAATCCGTTTTTTAGACATTTGATGAACAACTTTGGCCCGCGGCTCGAATTTTTTCTTGCTTCATTTGGTAGCGTCCTTGGCCCATCTTTTGATATTAGGTGGACAAGTATGCGACCGTCGCGTCGGTTCACCCGATGTGGCGGAAAGAAAATTTCGTTTCTTCGATCATATGTGAGGACGCGGAGCCATTTGAAGGGGTTCCAGGTCTCTAAATCGGTTGGTTCAAGGCGGGATAGTTGCCCGCAACGGATAGTGAAAGAATTTGAGGTCTGCGACGTCCTATTCCCATGCGAAATTTATCGCAAAAATCTGGAAAACGCAATTTTTTTCAACACGATTGGCGGAACTCTTCCGAAGCCGCCACTGGACCAGCGGCATTCGATTCGGCATAGTGTCTTTTAATACTAATGTACTATTTAAATAAACTATCTAATTTGAACTATATGTGTTCAAATTAGATAGTTTATTTAAATAGTACATTAGTATTAAAATATTAAAAAAAAGTTTAAACACGTAATTAAATGTATTAGACGTACACAAAAGATAACTTATTACTGTACATATTTACTTATCGTGGTGCAAAACTAAAATGTTTACTTCTAGATAAGTAAAGTACGGTTAACGATAAAATGTTTCAATGGTGATATCACGTGTGCACCGATGGAAAACTATTTTAACTGTTGTAGAAATAAAAACAAAAATTCAATTTATAATTAGACCTTGGGATCGACGGACGTGAAAAATATCTCGCTTGGAAAATGAGACTAAGAAATTTGCTACGTTTGGTGAATTGAAAGACTGACTGGGGATTGAACAAACAAAGACTTAAGCTTACGGGTGAATAAATAAGATCCTATTAATACGCAGTTATTTATAGAAGATTGTACAAACACGTCTGATTGTTGAAAGACTCATTCATGTTTGCTTTATGGTATTTTGCACATTCAACTATTTATTTCAAAAACTGTGAAACACTTCATATAATGAAATCATATAATGAAACGAAAATTAGAAAATCTATGATGAAATATTTTTTAAAATAAACATTTTAGTTTGCACAATTTTCGTTATAAATTAAACATTTTTGAATAATCCTGTACATCCTCAAAATCTAATTTTGGATTTACGCGATAAGGTCGAAGCTTAGATATGCTCAAGCAGATTATTAGCAATGAAAATGAGGATTAAAAACGATTATGGCAGTTACTTTGTCGACTTAGTTTTATCTACGACCACTATTGTAAATGCTATTATTGTACAGTTCGTGGACTATGTAAATACATCATAATACACACGTATGTAACAGTCCGCGATTAATGATAAGTTTTGATTGATAACACACACGTGCGTTTGGTTTACGATTCGTTGATTGGTGGATAGCTGCTACTACGTGCTCATACGTTCAGCGCCTCCCGTGCCACAATTCAAACTAACGGAAATTGACAAAGCGTACATTGAGTTGTCTATATCTATGAGCACTCTGATTCCATTTTAAATCAAATAAGTACTAAATAATAAGGTATGTAACCATTAAGAATGTATTTCTTCTCATTTGTTTCAAGTTAAATAATGTCGAGTAACAGTTATATATGAAAATACAACTGTTTGTTTATTATAATGTTAAGTAATGATAATTAAATAAACATAACATATTTTTCTTATTAAACAGAAACAAATTAGTGTGGTCGTAGATAAAGCATAGTACATAACTCGAGTTGTAAGGCAATTACGTGCTCGCGGAATTACCCATTCCTCGCTACGCGGGTCGCGCGTAACTGTTCCGCTCGTACGTAATATGCTTCTTACAACTCTCGTTACGTTTACGTTACTATACTATCACCTAATTTAGATTGAGGCGTCTAAGGATCACCAACATTTGATTAACTAATTTGCTCCAATATTTACGTTAATATACTATTACCTAATTTAGATTGAGGCGTCTAAGTATCACCAACATTTGCTTAACTACTTTTCTCCAATATTTACGTATGGATTTTATCCAAATTTTGCACACTTATTATTTATCAAACAAGCTATAAATATTGATAAGCTTGAATGAAATCGTGTGGTTAGTTTCAAAGTTATTACTTGTCGTAATAGTCAAACACTACGCATAACTGTGAAGCTCACAGTTCCAGTTCCATTTTTGTTTAAACTTTGCAGTTTATTTGTGTAGCTACTGATATTATATTTGGTAAAGGTATTGCTGTTTCAATGAAGTAATCCTTCAAAACATGAAATATTGATTCACCTTTAGTGTCGGTTGTTAAAGTTCTTGCGAAGAGCAGTTCTTCGTAGATTTCTTGATTTATAATAAAACGAACATATGCCAATAATAATGCTGCATTACCAGGTAAAGTTGACTCGTTCAGTTGTATAGAGTTATAGAGAAATGGGTCGTTTGCAAATAATTACACAAGAAGCTTTCAATATCAGAACTCATTTCATCAATACGTCTTTCAACAGTATTGTTGCTTAAGGGAATTCTTTTAATGATATCAGATGCAGGTTTGTGTAAAACAGTTTTTAAAACCTCTTCAACGGCTGGTAAAATTAACTTCTCTCCGATAGTATTCACTTTTCCGGATTTTGCTATAAGTAGCGAGATATTATAAGACGCCCGCAAACCATCATCATTTCTTTGTGACGTCGAAGCGAATTCTGTCCAGCGTGGGTCTCTTCTGAAGTTTATCTTTGAGTTTTTGAAAGTATTTCAAATCTGTATCTGTTTTATCAGGGTGACATCTTCATCATTGCCCAAAACTTTGTTGCATAAAAGGCACATAGGCAATTGTTTGTCCGACAATGATGGAATGAAGCCAAGCTTCAAATAATCAACATTGTACTGTTTACATTTCTTTTTAGATTTGGACATGGCATCAGTCATACGTGGGCAAAATTAATCTATTTAAATAAGACGTAAAGTCTAGCAGCTGTATATTAAAGTCAAGTCAAATTTAAATCGTATCGTCTTAGCTTTTATGGCAGACATAGGCGTACAGCCATTATAAATGAATGTGAGAAGGGGAATGTTATGAATGGTACTTAAGGTTTTGATATGATGGAACTTTAAGGAAATTTGAAAGTAACATGACAAAAAATGTTAAAATAAAATATTATACAACGTATAATAATAACAAATTGTTATGCAATTTATCTCTACGTACATTCGATAGTGATGTGTAAAAATTCACTGGTTCCACTTTAGGAATAATACAAAATTTTAATTTTAATGTAGAGAAGTATGTAGATGTTTGTTTGAAAATTAAACTACTATTAATATCTGAAGTCATGATTGGCGTAATTTATCTATATTTGCTAACTACGAGTACAAAACTAAAATTTAATAAAAAATAATGTACTTACTTTTCTCAGGCACTCTCAAACAAAATAACACTGATTCACTATAATTTGTGTGATAAACTGCCATTTTATATTTTTTTAAATATTTTCTTAGAACTTTCCTTTTCAAGGTTCAGGAAACGAATAAACGTATTTATCTCACATTCGTATTTATAGAGTGACGATTTGAACAAGTCAGTGCAAGTTCGCGAAGCTCTGAGCAAAGACATTAATAATTACAAAGATGTTTCACCCCCTACAAAAATTGTGTTTAGCAAAATTTTGAAGTGGATTTAAAAAAAATCCACAAAGCTCTTTAATATGAGAATACTTTTACTTGATTCTCTATCTGAAGCATTTAATTTTCATAACAATAAGAACAAAAATAATTCTGTGTAGTTACTTTCTTCATGTGTGAATGAAGTGTTCCCGAAAATTGTTTTTATGTTTTTTTGTTACTTAAAGAAAGAGGAGATTCTTAAAGAATTAATCCATTCATTTTACTATGCATATTATTTATATTGGGACATCTTTATAATTATTCAGATCTTTGCTCTGAGACTGCGCGTATGCTTGTAACAAGATGATACTGGTATAATATTATGTGCAGGTTTTTCAAAAAAGTTCAAAATGTATTGCGACCACAAAGCGTATGCCTACATCCTACAACTTACACAATTTTATAAACATATATATATATTTTTTACTTCATAAGTTCTTTTATAAATAATGAATATGTCTTTATATTAAAGATAGTATAATGTAAGTAAATAGGTACTATCAGTGTATGTTGAGATCCACGATCGTGGACCCTCATTTTAATTTCATGGACCCCCATTTTCATTTCATGGACCCCCAAATTTTGTTTTCGCTGACGTAGACCCCTTGCAGGTTGTCATAGACCCCTGGGGGTCGATATAGACCACTTTGAGAATCACTGGTCTAGAACCTCCGTAATGTATCTGTGAGCTGTCAGAGAACCATTCTGTATGAAGATCAACTCAGTGCGTGCTGGTGAAGAAATTCCTGCCCAAACCACAACCGAGCCATCGTCAAATGGAAGTCGCTTGTCAATGCAAACTGGAGCATATCTTTCTCCGGGTCTTTTCCATACAAGTCGATGTCCGTTTGGGCCTGTGAGGCAAAAAACGCGACTCATTTGAGAATAGGACGTTGCTGCAGTCATCATTATTCCATGCCCAGTGATTTCTGGCAAAAGCCAATCTTGCAATACAATGCCGGCATTGTAACGGTGGACCTGTAGCCATTCATCTACAAGAGAATCCAGCAGCATGAAGCTTTCTTTAACGGTCCAATCACTAATATTGACGTTTCTTCTTGAAGTTGATTTCGTAGCATAACCGTAGAAGATATTCTAATTCGCAAACTTGCGGACACCGAAAAGCGGTCATCACTTTGGGTGTTAACTCGTTTTAGCTCGGATCCGAGTTTTTTGCTTATCAGGTCTTAGTCTGCTTATCACAGTCTTAGTTGCAATTCCTTAGGTGACCTAAATGTTTTGCTCGCCAGGGTATTTCTCTTTTTTTGTTTTTTGCAGAAATGATTCAATTTACACTGTCAGTAAGTACAAAATTGTCTCAAAATCCAAATATCTCTCCAAATACATTTACCAGGATGAAATAGCAAAAACCCGATATAACTCTCGACGGGTTGCACGTACACGCCGAAACGTGACAAGATTCGAAATGTCACCTATATGCCAAATGAATACGTGAATCTGCAAGTTTTTGCTATACCCTCGTCTTCAACATCTTAACGTTTACAGTTAATAACACCATATATTAAATACAATTACATATATTAGGATCAGACTAAAAATAAAATGCATTAAGGTGAAAAATCGAAATAAATAGCCACACATAAATCCACACTTTAATTGGTTTGATTCTCGTTGGTTTCCATCTAGCTACATCCTGTGAATTAATTTGCTTTATTCCATACGACTTCCGTTTGCTGATCCTTTTATGAACCTCTACACGTTGATCCCTCTCCAGATCCATCCAATTAATTCAATGGTATTAGTGGCAACACGGCGCGCATAAATATAGTCGAGCGAGGATGCTGCGTGAAACTGCACATGGCTATGTAAAACTGGGTTCGACGTTGCGCTAGTGAAAACAAAACTAGAGGAACGGCGTAATCAGACCTTGAACTCTCTCATAATAAACACAGAAGACGTTTATAAATACGAATATGATGATCGGTGATAGTTTTTCCTCAGAATCGAGTTAAGCAAAAATATGTAAAACATTTTATTTAAAAGTGTTACTTATAAGGAAGCTCATAAGTATATTGAATTGAAAAATACACTATGTTTTAGTACACTAAAAATGTTATATACTTATTATAGTATATAAATGTTATATACTTATTATTCACAGTTAGGGGTCGTCCATCAATCACATGATGTTTTTTAGTAACTTTTTGACCCCCTACCCGCTGGTGATACGTGGCGAGGTTTTAGAAAAGTTTCTCTCACCCGAACAATTTGTCGCTGGTGTACATAGGCTTGCGAAATGCTATATATAAGTTTGGATAAACAAAGCAAAATAAGTTTTGCAAATGCTGTTTTCAGAGGAACGAACACAGTCTTTAAATTTATCCAAAATCTGGTTTTACCAAAATCCTTTCAGAAGAAAGGTGGCATTGAAAATGTATCCATTCTTGAACTAAGTCAGTCTCTAAATCATTAGGATACATTTATTCCAATAAAAGGACTTTTTTTACCGCAAGAGTTGGTGTCTTTATAATCTTTTATAATAATTATCTTTTTAATTTCTGTACGACAAAAAAAATGTTGGGCTCAAATTTGCTGCCCCTAAAATCTGCCGCCATAGGCTCCAGCCTACTCAGCCTGCTGGTCAGGCTGCTGGTAAATCCAGCACTGTCTCCTAGTTTAGACATTGTTTTGAGACAAAACATACGTGGCAACGATTTACGCATGTATTCGGCGTCAAAATCACAGACTTCTACAGGACAGTCCTGTGAAGTTAGCAACCGAATTTGCAAAAATATAATATTTCATCGGAGTCCCCGGCAGATATGAAATAGTTCTAGAGTACTTTGTGCAAAATTTCAATAGTTTGTAAATGGAAAATACCAAAATTGAGCTAGCAACCACTTTTGAGAAAAACTGTGCGTTTTTTACATATTCCTGTACCTCGACCATAGTTCTGGAGTACTTGATCAATATTGCAAAAAGTTCTGCAAAAATTGACATTTTGCAAAAAAAAAATTATTTTGAAACTTGCACAAACAGTTCTATTCGCGGATCTGAATAGCACCCTAAGAGTTCTATCAAAGATCCCTTTGTCATTTTTTAATAAAAACTTTAGTTCAAAAGATATTTGCAATAATAAGGGACCCATTATTTTGAATGAAAATTTAAAAATATCGCGCGACAGTTCTGTTTGTAGTTCCCAGTAGAACTCTTAGAGTTCTATCGAAAATCCTTATAACATTTTTCTGTAAAATTAAAAATAGAAAATTTTGCGAAAAATTGGACTTTACCGACGCGACGAAGTGAAGAGAAAAAATCGCGCAACAGTTCTGTTTGCAGATCCCGGAAGAACTCTTAGAGTTCTATGGAAAATCCTTACAAGATTTTTCTGTAAAATTAAAAATTAGAAAGAAATGCGAGAATTTCGACTTCCCCGATGTGACGAAATGAAGAGAAAAAAATCGCACAACAGTTCTGTTTGCAGTTACCGGTAGAGCTCTTATAGTTCTATCGAAAATCCTTATAACATTTTTCTGTAAAATTAAAAATAGAAAATTTTGAGAAAAATTGGACTTTAATTTTTTCCGAAAATCCTTATAACATTTTTCTGCAAAGTTAAAAATTGGAAAGATACACGAAAAATACGATTCACGATTGAATTTCGAATTTACCATTGAAGTGAAAAATTTTCCCATATCTTTCGAATTTTTAACTTTGGAGAAAATTGTTATAAGGATTTTCGATCGAACTCTAAGAGTTCTACCAGGAACTACAAACAGAACTATTGAGCGATTATTTTCTCCTTTTGCTTCGTCGCATCGGTGAAGTCTAATTTTCCCATATCTTTCGAATTTTTATCTTCGGAGAAAAATGTTATGAGGATTTTCGATAGAACTCTAAGAGTTCTACCAGGAACTGCAAACAGAACTATTGCGCGATTATTTTCTCTTTGCTTCGTCCCATCGGTGAAGTCTAATTTTTCGCATATCTTTCGAATTTTTAACTTTGAAGAAAAATGTTATAAGGATTTTCGATAGACCTCTAAGAGTTCTACCAAGAACTGCAAACAGAACTATTGCGCGATTTTCTTCTCTTCACTTCGTCGCGTCTGTAATGTCCAATTTTTCGCAAAATTTTCTATTTTTAATTTTACAGAAAAATGTTATAAGGATTTTCGATAGAACTCTAAGAGTTCTACCGGGAACTGCAAATAGAACTGTTGTGCGATTTTTTCTCTTCATTTCGTTACATCGGGGAAGTCGAAATTCTCGCATTTCTTTCCAATTTTTAAATTTACAGAAAAATCTTGTAACGACTTTCCATAGAACTCTAAGAGTTCTACCGGGATCTGCAAACAGAACTGTTGCGCGATTTCTTTCTCTTCACTTCGACGCGTCGGTAAAGTCCAATTTTTCGCAAAATTTTCTATTTTTAATTTTACAGAAAAATGTTATAAGGATTTTCGATAGAACTCTAAGAGTGCAAACAGAACTGCAAACAGAACTGTTCCGTGATTTTTTTAAATTTTCATTCAAAATAACGGGTCCCTTCTTATTGCAAATATCTTTTGAACAAAGGTTTTTATCAAAAAATGACAAAGGGGTCTTTGATAGAACTCTTAGGGTGATATTCAGATCCGCAAATAGAACTGTTTTGCAAGTTTCAAAATTAAATTTTTTTTGCAAAATGTCAATTTTTGCAGAACTTTTTGCAAAATTGATCAAGTACTCCTCAAAGTATCAAGTAACTATGGTCGAGGTACAGGAATATGTAAAAACCGCAAGTGGTTGCTAGCTCAATTTTGGTATTTTCCATTTTTTTCGCGAAATTCTGCAGAACTATTGAAATTTTTCACAAAGTACTCTAGAACTATTTCATATCTGCCGGGAACTCCGATGTAATATTATATTTTTGCAAATTCGGTTGCTAACTTCACAGGACTCTACAGGACCGGCAGCGAGTCACGCGCCGTCTTCGGTTTAAAACTCGCACGTTCAATGAAACAATAAATACACGTGATATCTCGCTACAATCGCGGGAACGGTGGCAGGTCGCAGCCAGTGACGTGCCATATGGGCATCTCACACAAATTGATTTCCCGCAAAGGATTTTCCTCTTCAAAGAAATTGTTTTTAAAAGCACCACCATGCGTACAAAAATAGTACGTAGTACTACCTCCAGAACCAATATTAACGCGGTAAGGAACATGGTTGAAAGCTGTATTGCTTTATGCTTAGAATTTTGAGGCCATAAAAGTCAATTAAAGTCATATAAAAAAAACATAAAGGTCAATTTGTCAGTTCAGAAGCCATTGCAGTAGACCCTTTTACGGTAGTTAAGCGCTTGCGCATCCGCCCAGTTTGAGAGGCGGGAATATGAAAGTTTCGGGCACATATTTAGTTATACGTCAAAAAGTTCGGACACTTTTTGACGTATAACGTTGCGGAAATTGACACATGTGCACAAGAAAATTTCAACTATGAAAAAGTCTATTAACTCCAGCCATTTGGCATTTCAGGTTCCTTTAATCAAACAAAATATTGCACTAATTGTAATACATTTCAGCAATATTCCCGATGCAATTGAGACTCTTAAAAATAAAAACCTTCCTCTGTGCAAGCGCTTGGAAATATTGTAAAAAATGATTGAACAGAGCATCGACCTTCCGTCACATCCTCCCATGGTATGGGATGAGTGGTATGAATATCGTGTGGGATGGGATAGGATGGGAAGACAAATTTGTATGGGACGGATTTTGATAATCTAGTAAATTTAGTTAGATAAGAATCTTTTTATTTTCATTTGTTTGTACACACAAGTACAAATCATTGTATTTTTCTGTGTTGGCTCTTTTTGTGTTGGCTTTAGTTAAGTTTTTCACTCGGCGCGGCAATTTGTCTGTTACCGAATCGCGCTTGCACAGTTCGGCTGGTATTTTTCTTTTGTGAAAAAGAAAAGTCCGATTTTATCCTTGAAAATGCTTTGTTTTTAACGTTTTTAACGATTAGATTGGAAATAAACAATAATCCAAAATTAACGTTTATCGCGCCAATACGCAAAATTTTAATACACGTCCAGCTCAGGAGATTTCTAGGATAACGATGAAGTTCCTGAAAAATCTTCCGATTCGTTTGTGACGAAAAAGAGTTACTCATTGTTGAGAAACTAAAAGGAAAGTCTGCTATATTGGAAAATTGGATGAATGGGACGGGCCTGCGCATCTAGACGATCGGGATGGGATGAACGGGATGGGGCAGTGGGACGAAAATTTGATGAGATGGGTCAGTGACAGGGATACGTCCCCAATGGGATCTGGGACAAGAAACTCGTCCCATGCTCATCTCTACTTCTGAGTTCACTATCAGAAAAGGTCCGTGGCAAATTAAATGCTGTTCTCTACAAAAACCCAGGTCTTGAAGGAATAAAGAAAGTAAATGCATTTATAAAAGGCACCAGCCAAACTCTGCTTGAATAGGTTTTTGCAGAAGTGACGCCAAATTTCAAGTTCTGTCCAGTAACGTCAGTTGGCGTAAAGAGGTCATTTTCAGCATACAAATTAATATTAAGTGACAAACGTCACAAGTTTGCTGTAGAAAATCTAGAATAGTATATTAAAGGACGAGTTCAGTAAGCGCGATTTTTCTCCTCGCTACGCTCGTCGTCTTCTAAACTTGGACGCGTGCTGAAAAATCGCGCTTACTGAACTCGTCCTTTAATATACTATTTTGCGTCTGTAATGGACTCATAACAGCACTCATATGCATGCGGTTATGGCTCGCCGAGTGTTTTTATTACAATTACTTAATAAAATTAGTGTATTCGAGATTTCCAAAAATCACATAACCTCAAAACAATCTCGCCGAAAATTTGACACTGACAGCTCTGAATTTCAGTGCCAACCTTGAAAAAATTAACTCATAACAGCACTCGGTGAGCCATAACCGCACGTGTGTGCTGTGTTGAGTCCATTACAGACGCAAAATGGAAAAAAAATATTTAATTGTATATTGTCACAAGAACTACAACTGTGTATTGTAAAAAATAAGTAAATTCCAATAGTAAATAGTATTTTGATTGTGCATATTTTATGCATATTTCGCCTATTTTTTGTGTATATTTCGCCCATTTTTAGTGCATATTTGCATGCATATTTTGGCATGTTGATAATGCATATAATCCGATGTCTACTAATGGCTCTAGGAGATTAAGTGTCGGGCCTTTGTTGCAATTTTGCAGGATTTTAAGATTGTCTATTTCTGGAAATTTATTATTATATTCGAGGCAATGGTTTGAAAAAGAACTAGTGTCTTTTTTCAGGCGAAAAGTGCGAGAATGTTCTGAAAATCTTGTTGAACAACTTCGTCCTGCCTGACCTACGTACACGCTATTGCATTCGGAAAAATGAATTTTTTGAGGGGGTCGATTTTGTCTTTATTGAGCATTAAACAATATGTGCGACAACTTTGAGGAGGGTTTATATACAACTTGAAGATTTTGCTTTCGAATGGACATTTGCGATTTGTTGGCTTGTTTTGCCAAAATATGCCAGGGACGTGAAAGTTTTGTCTGAATTTGAGGTTTTGGGATATTATCGGGCCATTGTGAATTGTGTTCGTTTATTATTTATAATGTTTTGGATGAGTTTTGTTGGGAAACTATTCTCTGTAGCGATTGTTGATGTAGCGAGTGGTTAAAACATAGTGAATTTTTCTATTCAATGTAAGTATGAATTACCACGTAGTAACAGTCGCAACCATTCTATTCGTGGAAGCTCATAAGGATTATTGATTTTTAAGAAATCATTTGTAAATACAATAAATAGTCTGTAATTAATTAATACTAAACAAATACTAACTTTTATGGGAAATGTAACCTGATTATATAAATATATTCAACCTGTTCGTTGCTCTATAACAGTGTTCTTCAACTTTTGTCATTCCGCGGAACCCTTTTTTGAGAATTTTCTTTTTATGGAACCCTCTGTTTAGTAGCACTTTGATTAAGGGGTGGCATCGCATTACATGTTATGAACAAGGTTCGTTCCTCCATTTGTTCCAAAATTTTTGTAAAAGTCTCATAATAAATAAATTTGCATTTATTCAAACAAAATTATAACTTCATATAAAATATAAAATATTTGTACTATACATACATAGAAATGAAAATATAATCAAAAGAAAATGCTTGTTTATGACTGCATAATTTATCAATATCTCTTTGGATCGGTGTTAATTGGAGACGCATATCATTTTCGGCATCAAGTCGATTTATATACTTAGTTTTTGTAGCGACGTATGTGGAAAATGATTTCTCACAGAGATAGGTTGTTTCGAAAGGCATCAATTCCATAACCGAGCGTTTGGAAATTTCCGGATATTCTTCCCTATAATTTTGTCCAAATGTAAATTGTAATGCAGTGTCGGTACATATATCCAGAAATTGCTCTCTTTCATTAATTGGCAAGGTATCCACATCACAACACTCATTAATAGTATATTAAAGGACGAGTCCAATAAGCCCGATTTTACAGCACGCGTCCAAGTTTGGAAAAACGACGAGCGAGGCGAGGAGTCTTCTAATGCAGTGGTGCGCAAACTTTTTTCATGGACGACCCCCCATTTTGTGTAAAATTTTGTCGCGACCCCCGGATCGACAGTACTCGTTTTTTAATTGTTAACGTAGGTAAAATAAATTCTTTCTGTGATTTGAATTTCCGGGGGTTTTTAAGGGAGTGTAGGTGACGTCATTGATTAAAATATAGCCTTTTTAAAATAGCACAGCAAACTTATAAACCATCATAAAAATTCTATAAAAGTTGTGACACCATAAAATGAATCACATGTATGCGCAAAATTGGTGAAGTCAAGTATTAGTATGAAGAGGTATATTTTCATTTAGAAATTAAAATTTGATGACTCATCGGCACCCTTTTAAAAACACCATGTATGTTTCTGCCTCATTAGAAATTTGAATACAACACATAATTTTAGGAAACAATTGTTTTATTTGTGCATATAAGTATAAATATTTTTATAAAGAAAAATATTTTTTTATTACTCATGCGTTAAAAGTATTATCTGACACACGTTTTTTAGTACGAGAAATGCCACTTTTGGTGGTATTTTCACGTAAGTTGGGAAATACAAGCAAATATTCAACATCGCTAGGTTACATTTAAAAAAACAATTAAATAATTAAAATAAACATAATCAAGACCTCAATATTAAAAAAGTGACGTGAAAGTGACTGAAATTCTTTTCATTACAAAATAAAAATGAAAGAAAACGTTTTAAAATGATGTTGATATGTATGATGATACCGGAGATTGAGGATACTTTTTATGACGAATCGACAAAGACAATTGAAAAAGCAAATTCTTCATTCTTGATTCAAAATTTGTTTTGTTTGATTCAAAGTTTGATTCTATTTTTTTTTGTGGCACCTGGATCCGCGAATGTGCGCACTTCGTTCGTGAGCCCAATTTCTCTATCGTGTCAAATTGACAACCTACAGCCCTAGTTACAAAATATACTATTAAAAAACTTTACATCATAAGAATTGAATGTGAGTATGGGCTTGCAACTAGTTCATAATTGCGTCCATGTTCGGTAAAAATGTTTTTTTTAAATAACAAGAATCTCTATATTATTTCCTTTAGTAAATTCTGAAAAGGACGGGAACATATCTGTGTTTTTTTTTTAAATTCTCCTTGCCAAAGTATCAGCTTCTTTCTAAAAGTTTCAATTTTACTGCTTAAAATTAAAATGTTTGTACTCTCTCCCTGTAGACTCATATTCAAATCGTTAAGTTTTTCGAAAATGACATCCATGTAACTTAGTTCTCCAAACCAATCCTCATTAATGAATGAGCGTCCCGAAATATCTTTATTTTCTAACAAAGTTTCTAAAAAAATGTAGACCTTGTTTCTTAAATCGAAAATACATCGCAATATTTTGCCTCGTTAGGGTCATCTTCGGTGTGTAGTAATAATGTCTCATAAACAGAACACCTATCTGTAATACTCTGTAATGAGTATTGAAAAGAGACTGTTTAGACTGTTGCTTTCAATGTAATAATTGCAGAAATGACTATATTTTGTGCAATTCTTCATCAATATCTTTTGCAACTAGAGCTTCCCTATGTATTATGCAATGGTTGAATACTATATGGGGAGCAATTTTCTTTTTTAACCCTCTTAGTCCTTTATTACCATCAGTGCAAACCGCAACACAGTGGGATCGGTCATTTCCTCAAAATATCTATTAATAATTTCAAATATTTCCTCTCCGTTTGTCCTTCCTTCTAACTTTTTACAACATAAAAAATCTTCCGATATGTCTTCTTTAAAAACGTATCTCACATAAACAATTAATTGCGACATTTTAGTAATGTCAGTAGTTTCGTCAAGTTGTAGAGCAAACACAGGAGAGTTTTGTATTGGATTTTTTCTATTTTGCGTCTGTAATGGACTCACAACAGCACTCATATGCGTGCGGTTATGACTCGCCGAGTGTAGTTATGAGTTAATTTTTTCAAGGTTGGCACTGAAATTCAGAGCTGTAACTGTCAAATTTTCGGCGAGATAGTTTTGAGGTTATGTGATGTATGGAAATCGCGAATACACAAATTTAATTAATTAATGGTAATAAACGAAATGGTAAATTTTACATAGTAATATAATAATTCTAGGTTTTTTTTTAATTTGAATTTGAGATTAAGAATTGAGTCGTAATAAAATCAATTCCATAATAACATACGTGAATCTCTTTAATTTAATATATAAATCTACTTTAAATATTTCCCAAGGGTGCCAAAAACATTACTACGGCTCTGATTAGGTATTAAAATAGACAATTGTTTTCGTAAAAAATGTAGTTCTATTTTTATAAATAATATAATTTAATTTCAATATTTTACTGGTAAATAAATTTTTTATTTGAATTAGGCGACCCCGAAAATTTCTCTGGCGACCCCCCGAGGGGTCGCGACCCACGGTTTGCGCACCACTGTTTTAATGGACAAGTGTTGAAAAATGCCTTACGAACGAGTTTTTTATAGTCCTTTTTCTATTTTGAACCCTTTTATGCCATTTCTAAAAAAAAATCGCCAATACATATTGATATACATATGTTTTTTTTTTTAATTTTGGCCGAATGCGATATTATTGTTTGCCAAGAAATCATTTAAATTAGGAAAACATTCTGTATTACTTCTGGTGATGCATTCCTCCCAATGCTTGATTTTCGATTTGATTGAGTTTACTTTGCTATTGACCTTAAAAACAGCAGTATTTGGTCTTTGAAATGAAAGATTAACTTCGTTCATATATGAAAATATATTTGCAAGGTAGGCTAGATTTTGAAGCCAATTAGTGTCATTAAGTTTTCCAGAAAATTCACATTCAGATAAAAAGATTCGAATTTCATCATGCAATTCCCAGAGTCTGGTCAGAACCTTTCCACTGGATAACCATATTACTTCAGTATGAAGAAGGAGGTTTTTATGTGAGTTTCCCAGATTATCGTTTAATAGGGCAACTACCCTGGTACTTGCCGGTCTGGATTTTGATAAAATTAACCATCTTAACGGCCTCATTTAGAACTTTTGCCATGCTTTTGGTGTCCGTTTAACAGCGAGACGAGCATGACGATGAAGACAGAAATGGTTGGCTTTGATGTCTGAAACTAGTTTCTTTAAACGTGCTATTACGCCCTTTATAATACCAACCATAGCTTTAGCTCCATCAGTGGATATATGATGACATAAATTCCAAGAAATTGAATGTTTTTAAAAATATGCATTAGGTAAATTAATTATTTCTTCACCTGTTGTTTGAGTTGGCAGAGCTTTGCGCAAAAAAGCATATCTTCCTGAAAATTGGATTCGTGTATGTATCTCACGAAAACTAACAAAATTACTAATCCAGCCACATCTGTAGATTTGTCCATTTGCAGAATGAATCCATCTCTGGGATTTTCCAAACGACTTACTAGTTCCACTTCGCAGTAATCTGACATATCTTTAAATCGTCATGAAATTGTCGTATCAGACAATGGGACGAGGCCAATTTTGTTTGCAAATTTTTCACCGATCATGCATTTGATTAAATCTTTTCTACAAGCTTTAATTAATTTTTCTGCAATCCTATGTACTTCGCGCGCTAACCAAATAAGATGCTTTTAGAACATTTTTATTATCATCACGAGCATATCTTTCAAATGCATTCTTTTTCTGCTGTAGTTCAAGACATTTTCTTTCGAAATATTTGCTTTTACCTTTTAAAGTCGGATGTTCTTTCGGATGTATTTTCCAAATGACGCTTTAACTTTGGAGTATTTAAACGACTACTTGCTCACATACCACACAAAACAAATTTGGCTCATTTTTATCACCAATCCAGGTAAATCCAAATAATCTTCATCATACTTTCGTATTTTTCGGCTAATAGATCCTGATTTATTTTCATCTTCAATATTATCCGTCCGCTCCAATGTTGGCGGAAAACTGGTGGAATTTTCAAGAGAGGAAAATGCTTGTTCTTTGGATTATATTTCTAATGGATTTTAGGATAAATTAAAACAAAAACTCTTAAGTGCGATTTGAACGTCCGATAAAAGTTCATTATTTTCTATTAATAAATTGATTATTTGAAAATAATGAACTTTTATCGGACGTTCAAATCGCGCTTAAAGGGTTATCAGGCACCAGGAATGTGCTTCAAGAATGAAGAAGGGACGATAGGAATGATCGATAAGCAAAACTGTGACATCCTTGCCAGATATTTCGACTCACTGCTTAACTGTGATGGTCCGCAAGAAAACCTGAAAATTGAACCACCAAAAGATGTATCATCTCCCAATTCATTGCCTCCTGACGAATACGAAATTTTCCGGATTATTCAAAGACTTAAGGCAAACAAAGCTGCTCGTACAGATGAACTCCTACAGATGATATCGTCGCTGAACTCCTACAACTCGGATCTGCGAGAGTCGTAAAATCTTTCACTCGGTTACTTGAGAATATACGGATAACTAAGAGGATCCCTGCTGACTGGCAAATGGCTTTGATCCATCCCCTTCATAAAAAAGGTGACAAGATGGACGTTAATAATTATAGAGGCATCTCTCTGGTTTCAGTTCCTTACAAGATTTTATCGAAAGCGTTACTAACAAGAATAGAAGGGTTATTGGATTCTGAATTGGGTGAATACCAAGCAGGTTTTCGGAAAAGAAGATCTGCGCGGATCAAATCTTCAACCTGCATTAATCAACAATCATAAAGTACAGGATGTTGGGCAGAATAAATATGTCGCCGTCTTTGTGGACTTCCGGAAGGCCCTATGACCCCATTGACCGAAAAACTTTATTGGCAATTCTCCAAGAATTTGGAGTGGACAACAAGACGAGGAATCTAATTCACAGACGATTAGCAATACTTTCTCCAAAATAAAGTTCCGGGGGGAGTTGTTAGAGCCTTTCGAAATCAAAACTGGCGTACGACAAGGCGACCGGCTTTCGCCAATATTATTCAACTGCGTCTTAGAAAAGTTATTTGAGAATGGACAAAGGAAATTTCGGATAACGAGGCTTTCAGGTTAGGGAGAGGTAAAGAAAGTATAAGAATGGATTATAATGAAATTATAAGAATCGGCATTCGCCGAAGATGTTGTGATACTCACTGCCGCTGTTGAAACAGCGATTAAAAGAACTGAAGAACTCCAGATGATAGCCAAGAAGCCTGGGCTTCAAATTTCTTTTGAGAAGACTGTCTTCATGACCAACATCAAAGACGCGCCTCTCCACTTGGAGTTGAGATAAGCCAAAATAAAGCGAGTTAAGTGTTTTAAGTATTTGGGAGAAAAATTACAGGACAATGGGTCGGATAACAATGCCATCAAAGAGTGGGCGAGAAGAATGGAAATGGCTTATCAACTTACGAAGGATACATATAACAAAAAGGGTCTATCCTTTAGGGCTAAATTCTGACACCTAGATACTGTTGTCAGACCTGAATGTCTATATGCAGCAAAAACACTAGACATGATTGGTAAAGGTGGCCTCGAAGACATCCGGAGGAAAGAAAGGAAAATGCTCCGAAAAATACTAGCCCCAAATATCAAGGATGGAGAGAGGGGACTAAAACCTAACAAAGTTACCTTAGTTAAATTATACCTGAAGACAAAAGGAATTGTAGCTCAAATGAGAAAAAGGAGAATACAGTTTTATGGGCACTTACTGAGGATGAACAGTACCCGACTGACGAAGAGGAATTCTTCAGGAAGAGGAAGACGGAGCCGAAATGGTTTCGGGAAGTGAGATTGGACTTGGATCGTATGGGGGTGAAAAAAGAAGACATGATGGACAGAGAGATTTAGGCGACTAATTAAGGAGTTTACAGGTTTCCAGGAGACAAAGGAATTGTCAGTGAGAAAAGGAAGATCTTACACGGAGGAACAGAAGAAGGAAGTGGGAGAGAGGATGAAGAGATATTAGCAGAGAGCGAGGACAAAAAATAATGTAAAAACTGTCAAACGTGGTCCATAGTTGGCCGTGACGAATATAAAAAAATGAACTTACTACCGCTTGCATTTGTAAGACTTGAAATGAATAGTTCCAATATGAAACTCCAATCGACACACGTGTTCCAGAGAGCGGCGCAACGCATCGTCTCTAGTTGTAAACGCCGCGCCGGTTAAAGTTCAGATTTTTTTATCATTGATTCGCGGAACCCCTGGATGTTTTAGTGGAACCCTAGGGTTCCATGGAACACCGGTTGAGGAACACTACTCTATAATAATAAATCTTATAAAGACTACAAAGCAATTTTGAAACAACTACTTCCCTGGCTAATATCACGCAGGCATTGAATTATTCAACAGACATTTGCATGTTATTACCAGACCCAATACATTTTCATGTCAGTAGCGAGTACTAAATAAATAACTTTGTTTTTAAGATCATTTCTTTCTATTTAAATTAAGTGAATAGTCATCTGCAGACCCGTTTCTTTTATTATTATAGAGCCATGAACAGGTTGAATATATTTATATATATATATATATATATATATATATATATATATATATATATATATATATATATATATATATATGTGTTAATATTTAGATTTTCGCGGGCGTAATATGAATTCTTAGGTTCTCGGGGTTGCATCCGCGTTCTATTTGAAAATTTCTTTTTACAAGCTTTAGGCAATCTCGCTGTTGCCATCTTCAGGTTATATGTGTTGCGCTCTGCTTAACAGTTCAGGCAGTTCTGACAGTTCACTTTTTGCTGACGAACATGACACTTGATCTTTGTGGGGCTGCTCTTTTTGTTATTCCATGCACTGTTGATCTCCATGTGTGCGGTAAACGTTGAGCATCATCTCGTTTGTTTAAGTTGTTAGGTCTTTTTTCTATCTCTATGGCCTCCATGATGATCCGTTTATGGTAATCTTCCATTTTACTTATTGTTCTGGTGTTGTCGAAATTAATGGTATGTCCAGTGGCTGCTACATGTTGGGCAAGAGATGATGTCTTGTCTTGCCGGCTTACTGCTTTTTTGTGTTCGTCTCGTCTAATATTTATTAGCCTATTTGATTGTCCGATGTATGAAAGATTGCATGATCCGCATGGTATTTCGTATACTCCTTGTTCTTCTAACGGAATTTTGTCCTTGGGGTTTCGTAAGATTTGTAAAAATTTTCTCTCTGTGATGTAAACGGTCTTGATATCGTACCTACCCAGTACTCTGCTGATTTAGTCTGTTGTTCCTTTGACGTATGGTAAAAA
The DNA here is from genome assembly GCA_944588485.1 of Phosphuga atrata. Lineage (NCBI taxonomy): Eukaryota > Metazoa > Arthropoda > Insecta > Coleoptera > Silphidae > Phosphuga > Phosphuga atrata. The sequence goes on along the minus strand of OX155894.1, from coordinate 71,142,738 downwards.
GGCTCTTTTGGTAGTCTCTAGTTCGTTCTTATCGTTAGCTTTTGTGGTTTACGTTTTTTCCTGATGGTGTTTATTTGTCTTTTTGGTTATCTATTTGATATCAGAGCACTGCGAAGTTTGGATGTTTCTACATTTTGGTGTTCTGCATCTGCTAATTTAGTGGATCTTTGTATAAGTGTTTGTAACACCCCATTGAGTTGTGCTGGGTAATGGTGAGCGTTTGCATTTAGGTATCTGTTGGTACGTGTTATTTTTCTATAAACAGTGTGACCTAGAATTCCATCTTTCTTTTGGATTACTAGCACGTCTAAAAATGGTAATGTGCCATTTTGTTCTATTTCCATTGTCCACTTGATCCTTTGGTGTAAGCTGTTTAAGTGGTTCAAGAACTAGTACAATTCTTCCTTTCCATGTTGCCAGATGACGAATGTGTCATAGACGTATCTTAACCAGAGCTTCCGTTTTTTGGTGGTTGTTTCTAATGCTCGCGTTTCGTGATCTTCCATGAAAAGATTGGCTAGCACAGGTGATAGAGGTGATCCCATGGGTGCTCCTTCTGTTTGTATGTATCGCTATTCTTCGTATACGAAGTAAGTGTTTGCAAGACAATGCTTGCTTAACTAGGTCAATTATGTGCTTTGCTGGTTTGTACTTTTCTTTAATTATGGTTAAGGCTTCTTCCGTTGGTATTTGTGTGAATAACGAAGTTATATCAAAGCTTACTAGGATGTCATTATGTTCTAGTTTCTGTTTTTTGATGATGTCAATGAAATGGGTGGAATTTTTTACGTAAGACTCCATGTCCTCAGTGTATGATTGTAGTATTCTGGCTAAGTACCTCGCTAGATCTTGAAGTGGTGAGCCGATGGAACTGACTATTGGTCTCAGTGGAAAGCCGTTTTTGTGGATCTTGGGAATACCGTACATCTTCGGGCATTTTGAAGATTTCTCTCTGAGTATTATTGTAGCTTGTGTTGGTGTTCGTTTGGTCAAGGCTTTTGTTGTTTTCTCCAGATATGTTGTCGGATCTGTTGAGATTGGTTTGTATTTTTCGTCTTGCAATAATGATGTCATTTTTTGTTTGTAATCCGTGGTGTTCATGACACCAGTGGCATTTCCTTTATCTGCTGGAAGCACAATAACGTTCGTGTTCTGGTTAAGGTTCTTGAGCGCTGCTGTTTCTTCTCGTGTGATATTTTTCTTTGGAGGTCTGGCTTTGCGTAATATGTTCGTAATATCTTGACGTATTGTCTCTGCTGAATCCGAGTCCAGATCCGTATCAGAACACTGATAGTGGCTGCGTCGAACTGTGAATCTGATAAGTTGTGCACTAGTTTATGTGAAACATGTTTGTTGTTGTTGTCGCGTTTCAATGGTTGTTGCAGATGCTCTATTTTCTTTTTTTGTTTTTCGGTTTTATAAAAGGTTATGTTTTCGGCATTGTGCTCAGCTAGCATGCTGATCGTATTCCATAGAAGAGGGTGGATTTGGTTGCTTAGTTGCAGATGCAACCTGATTAACTCTTCATCCGTGGTGTGCAAACTACGCCTTGTGTTTTGTACTCTTGCTCTTAGAATAGCTTGGCTGGTTCTGTACAAAATGTTTTTAATTTTTGTCTTGATATGGAACGATACTGCAGCATGTTGTAAATAGAACAAAATGGCACGTTACCAATTTTAGACGTGCTAGTAATCCAAAAGAAAGATGGAATTCTAGGTCACACTGTTTATAGAAAAATGACACATACCAACAGATACCTAAATGCAAACTCTCACCATTACCCAGCACAACTCAATGGGGTGTTAAAAACACTTATACATAGATCCACTAAATTAGCAGATGCAGAACACCAAAATGAAGAAACATCCAAACTCCGCAGTGCTCTGATATCAAATAGATACCCAAAAAGACAAATAAACAACAACATGAAAAAACGTAAACAACCAAAAGCTAACGATAAGAACGAACTAGAGACTACCAAAAGAGCCTTTTTACCATACGTCAAAGGAACAACAGACAAAATCAGCAGAGTACTGGGTAGGTACGATATCAAGACCGTTTACAACACAGACAGAAAAATTTCACAAATTTTACGAAACCGCAAGGACAAAATTCCGTTAGAAGAACAAGGAGTATACGAAATACCATGCGGATCATGCAATCTTTCATACATCGGACAATCAAATAGGCGAATAAATATTAGACGAGACGATCACAAAAAAGCAGTTAGCCGGCAAGACCAGACATCATCTCTTACCCAACATGTAGCAGCCACTGGACATACCATAAATTTCGATAACGCCAGAACAATAAGTAAAATGGAAGATTACCATAAACGGATCATCATGGAGGCCATAGAGATAGAAAAAAGACCTAACAACTTAAACAAACGAGATGATGCTCAACGTTTACCACACACATGGAGATCAACAGTGCAAGGAATAACAAGAGCAGCCACACAAAGATCAAGTGTCATGGTCGTCAGCAAAAAGTGAACTGTCAGAACTGCCTGAACTGTCAAGCAGAGCGCAACACATATAACCTGAAGATGGCAACAGCGAGATTGCCGAAAGCTTGTAAAAAGAAATTTTCAAATAGAACGCGGATGCAACCCCGAGAATCTCAGAATTCATATATATATATATATATATATATATATATATATATATATATATATATATATATATATATATATATATATTCAGGCAACATTTCGCCTGAGGTTTCGAAATAAGTTTATATGATGGTATCAATAATTACCATAGTTTCACCAATATTAAATACAAATTATTTAAGACTTTAAACAACCCTAAATCATTTGTTCGCGGGGTATGATATTTTTTGAAACAATTGCTAGTATGACTAAATATTTCGCCTGGTGACACCCCCGGTATAACATTGAACGACTGCATTTATAAAATTTTTGGAAAGACCTTTCTTGATTCTGAATAATACATGATTTACGAGCGTGAAAATTTCGATTCTCTGAGCAAAAATCTCTCCAGATGTTTAAAAAAAAACATGTTGCTCCAAATATACCTGCTAAAATCTAATAACAACAAACATTTCGAGACCCCGTTAAATATCTACCTGAGGTGAAAGTAGACTTTCTTTCTGTGTGGGAAACAAGAGAAGTTTGAGGGTTGGGTGTAGCGCAGGGGAGGTTGAAGAGTATTGATCGCGGGCAATAACGTTCATTCATAACTTCGTTATTTATTGCGTTAGGACATGAACGGAATATACTCAACGCATTTTGACTTTTTATATATTATATTCATTATTGAATATATTCAGTAATTTTAAAATGAGTATTAACTAACACTACTTTTTCGAGTTATCAGATCTAATCTTCTTTATCTAATCAGGATGACATACCAAATATTGCAACTAAAAATAATTTATCTAAAACGTGATTATAACGCAGTAAGCCCGATAAGAAATTAAATATTTTTAAAAAATAGATGATAAATTAATAGTGTCTGATTTTAATCGGCAATTACTAAAAAAAAAAACGAAATAAGTTGGACACCATATTATTGAACATTGTAGAATAAAATGTAAAGTTTAATAACATGTTAAATGCTAAATCCTAAATTAATAAATAAAAATAAATGTGCAATAAAAATCGATTTGATGAGCTCCGTTTGTTTCGATGCACGAGATCGATACAACAACGAACGCATTGCACGTTGGCACAATCTTACCAATAGCTTGCCGAATGTTTCATTTTAAGTCTTCCGGGGTTTTAGGTCGGTTCTGATAAATTATAGATTTTACATTACCCCATAAGAAATAATCCAAAGCCGACAAATCCGGAGAGCGAGGAGGCCACCACTGATCCCTACGCTGGGAAATCAGACGACCAGGAAAGAACTCTCGTAATACTCCCATAGACATATTGGATACATTAGGCCTTGCACCACCTTGCTGATAACAAATATCGTTTATTGGTAATCGGAGTTAAGCGATGAACTTGAGGGTTTTCGGCAGACCAGTAACGTCAATTTTGTTTGTTCCTCTCTCCAAGCAATTGAAATGTGCTTCGTCACACTAATTATTTAGTTGAAAAAATTATGCACTCTGCCCAAAATCCATCGACTGAATTCTAAACGTGAGTTTCGGTCTATTGGAGGAAGTTTTTGGGCTCTTTGCCATTTGTAAAGGCGAAAAAGTAAATCTTTCCTTAAAATTGTTCTTACCGACTCACGTGAAATCCCAACTTGCTGCGATAAACGTCGCACGGATTGATTAGAATGTTCCACAATTCCGTTCCTAACTTGCAAAGTATTAACTTCTGATTCCTCCCTGCAAGTTTAATATCCTTGAGACAGAGTGCCCACTACCTCAATCAGTTTCTTCCAAATCCTGACTTTATTTTTTAAATATCTAAACATTTTTTTTAATTCTTAAAATAAAAATAAAAGACATCATTAATACATTATTTATATACATTCTTCAACTGAGCATAAAGGAAAATCTCGCTAAATGCACTACCCCAGGTGGTAACCAATCGACCGTCACCTATGGTGACGTTAGCGGACCTTCGGATTCTGGGGAGTCCGCACCAACATGCTTTAAGGATGAGTCGGAGCATCCTGAAATCACCGGACGTAAACTCAGACCAAGACGGCAAAGCTTCTTAGCAACATTTAATGCCAACTCACTGCTAAAAGTGGGTAAACTGAAACATTTGACTGATTCACTAACACGACACAACATAATACTGACAGCAGTACAGAAAACCAGATTTATGGACGAACATGCCTTCGAGTCCCAAGGCTACAGAATCCTCAAAGGAAAAGTGGGTCAGCGGGTAATGAAGAACGTACCCCACTTAGGTACAGGATTTATAATCAGTCACAGGATACTGGATTGAGTCACCGACTTTACCTCCCCGAGTAGTCGTGTATCCATCCTCTCTCTCAAATGCGCAAACAAGGGCTACAGTATAGTCAATGTACATGCCCCAATCAATCAGGACAACAGACGCAATCCAGACAGAACTGATACATTCTGGGAAGACTTAGAAGATATTAACTCTAAACTTACAGAGAGGCACACCGTCATACTGCTTGGTGACTTCAATGCTCAATTGGGAAGAGAGAAAAAATACAGAAACATAGTGGGCAATTATCCGGCGCATAAGCGAATCAACCGCAACGGAGAACGATTGGTGGATCTGTGTAGGACTTTTGGGTTGATCATGAAGTCTACAGCCTTCAAACACTTGCCAAGGAAGCAGAAGACTTGGATTTCATCTAATACCCACCTGGGTGAATTCCAGATAGATCATGTGGCCATTTCACGCAAATCTCAAAAGAAAATACAAAACGTGAAGGTACTAAGAAGCGCCAATCTGAACTCAGACCGCTACCTCTCAAAGATCAAAATAAGACTCCAGCCTAGAAACACTAGATTACACAGAACCTCCAAAATGGTAAGATTTGACGTCGAGCGACTCAAGAACAGTCAACAACTAAGTAAGAGACTGAACAATACAGCCCTAAACAACTAGGACCAACTGAAGGAGACTCTTGTCAAGGCGGCCAATGAACTCGCCCCTCTCGCTAGAAGAAGGAAGCATCCGTGGTGGACTGTAGACTGTGACAATGCAATAGCCCAAAGACAGATAGCCTGGCTGAAGTGGAATTCTAAAAAGACCAAGGAAAATTGGCTTAAATTTTTGGAACAATGAAAGGTTACAGCCAAGATTATTCGAGGACCCAAACGAAACTTCACACAAAACTAACTAACCCAAATCGCAGAGAGCTTTGCTAAGAATAATTCCAGAAATTTCTTTGGAATCTTTAAGCAGGTACTCGCTCCGCCAAGAAAATATGCTCCGTCAAGCCTCCTCTTCAGAGACTCACAAGGCAAACTGGCTTATAACGACAAGGACAACTGCCACCTTTTGGCTCAGTACTTTAAAAATCTACTCAACTGTGACCCACCCAGCGAAGACTTTGACTATAAACAAACCACACCAAACCCAGACTCGCTTCCCCCTTCATTGGAAGAAGTTGGCCAGATCATTCAACTTCTTAAGAATAATAAGGCAGCAGGAGAGGACTCTATCGTTGCTGAACTGTGGAAAGGTGCTGGAAACAATGCCGTGCGCAAGCTAACCGAGATCATCCAGGACATCTGGGAAACAGAGAAATTACCACCCGATTGGAAATCTGCTCTGATCCATCCGCTTCACAAAAGATTTTACGGATCTAAACAACTACCGTGGAATTTCTCTCGTCCCGGTAACATACAAGATTCTCTCGAAGGCGTTACAAACAAGGGCAGAAAATCAGTTGGATAGTCAACTGGGAGAATACCACTACACTGGGGGCTTCAGGAAGACACGATCCTGTGTTGAACAGATCCTTAACCTTAAAACTGTACTTGCATACTCCAAGATGAGAAACCGCAAGGTGGTCGTCACCTTTGTTGATTTTAGGAAGGCCTACGGTTCCATCGATAGAGAAACGCTTAACAAGGTACTCCAGGAACTAGCACTACACAACAAAACCCGCAGACTAACTTTGGAAACTTTGACCAACACCCATTCCAAGGTTAAATTTAAAGGCGAGATTTCAGAAAGCTTCGAAACAAAAACTGGAGTGAGACAAGGAAATGGACTTTCCCCACTACTCTTCAACTGTGTCCTTGAAAAGGTTATTACAGAATGACACAAGGAACTGAACAATCTGGGTGCTCAGAGTGGTATCTACCTGGGACGTAAGAACGATGGACTGGTTGTAGATTGCCTGGCCTTTGCAGATGACATGGTACAGTTTGCTGATTCTCTTAAGATGGCAACAATGCAGGTAAACTGCCTCAGAAAACAGGCTGCCAAAGTGGGTCTTCAAGTGTCGCTGGAGAAAACAGAATTCTTCACCAACATTAGAGAAGCAAACAGAGAGATGTTACTAGAACAGGGAAACAACAAGAGGACTGAGAAATTTAAGTATCTCGGCGAGTGGATTGAACCCAACTTATCAGAAAGAGCATCATTATCCAAGAGAGTCAGCAAGTTAGAACTAGCCTATCGGCTGACTAAGAACAGTTACAATAAGAAATGCCTGTCACGCAACCTGAAACTTAAGCACTACACATCAGTCTTACGACCAGAAGCCCTGTATGCCATGTAGTGTCTTTCCTTGAACCGAAGGGGTCTAATAGAGAAATTGTCAGGAAGATCCTAGGCCCGGTAAAGGAAGATGGGGAATTCCGAAGACGGCATAACTCTGAGCTCTACGAACATATTGAGATGCTCTCTGACTGTGCAAGGAAAAGAAGGGTAGCTTTCCATGGCCACGTTGCAAGATTGCCTCCAAACCGACTAACCAACCGTCTGTTCACCTTCTGGCAAAACAAGAAGCTTCGTACCACTTGGTTGACAGAGACCGAGAAGGATATTAAAGAACTGGGAATAACAGATCTCAAAAACAGACAGTCTGTGAGACGCATCCTAAAGGAAGTTCGTGGATTTCAGGAAAAACCTCGAAGGAAAAGTACCCCCTGGACAGAAGAGAGAAAGGAGTTACGCCGGCAGAAGATGCCACAATACTGGGCAAAGGTCAAAGCCCAACAGTTGAACAAGCATGGTCCAAAGTAGGCCTATTCGAAAGAAGAAGAAAAGACATCATAGTGTGGTTTGTAAAATTATTGTAAAAATATCGTAAAATTAATGACACCATAATAATATAAAACATATTCCAACTACGTCCTTGAATGAGTTAAAAAAATATTTTCAAGATTAAACTCATGATTTAGAAGATAAAATAAATACTGCAAGACAAATTGTTGGCGAAAATTGAAAGTGAAACATTTGGTACAGTTTCCGCATATGAGATTTATCGGTTCCGAGAACTCTAAACGAGACAAAGAGACAAAGATGTAACGATCCCCACGTATTAATCAACGTTCTAATAGGCATCATTTAATACGCAACAGTTTTGTTGATCAGCAACAGAGATTTAGACAAAAATTACAGTTTTTAATTTTTAAAATACTGAAAACGTAACATTCATGTCCAGGGTTACAAATTCAGAAATGAAAATAGTGCCGTTAGAAGATTTATTTTATTTATCGTATGGATTTGCAAGAAAAACGATCATTGTAGGTAATGTATAGCAGATTAATTGATTAATGTCATATATCAACGTCTAACTTGCTTAACCAGTCAACTGCGTTTGGATGGAGGTTGTTTATGTCGTCCAGTTGGCCAATGTATGCACGACCTGGGCATTCAGTCACTATATGCCGGATTGTTTGCCGTTCTTCACCACAGTCGCAATCCGGTGATTATGCAAGACCCCAGCTATGCATTGTGCATCTTCCACAGTTCGAGCGGATGCGGTTCAGCTTTACCCACAGTTTATGCGGGAGATCAAAGCCAGTTGGGCACGATGTTGGGTTGTCAACAGTTATCAGTCACACGGGGTGGTGAGCTGTCCACTCAGCAGTCCAGTCAGCCTTAGGATCAAATGATCTTCCACCCAATTGTGCTGCTGTGCGTACTATTAGTCTTCGTGATTTTAGTCTCTGTGGTTGAGCTATTGTCTGAATGTCTTGATAAACAGGAAGTAGTGCTTTCCTGTGAATTTTTCCAGTTTCACGGGTAAGAGCGGCTGAACGCCGAAGGTTGGGGGGCGCTATGTTACTTATGCCCGCCATACGCTACGGTCTATCGGAGAGGTTACATGTGCAGGTTTGCCTGTTACATGTTGCAGGTCAACCGTACGCAAGAAACTGCACAGGTCTATTCCCACACACGCTCCGGTCTACCTGCGCAGGCAAACCTGCACAAGTAGACCTCTCCGGTGGACCGTTGTGTGTATGGCGGGCATTAGAACCGGTAGACACCGGACGAGCGTCGCTCGTATCGTCCCAGTGATTATGCGCATCGTGTTGTTTAAATGTATATCAACTCTACTGACATGAGCGCTATTCATCCACACAGGTGCACAGTATTCGGCTACCGAGTAGGCTAATCCAAGCGCCGCTGTTCGAAGTGGAGAGGCACACGCGCCCCAGGAAGAGCCGTAGAGTTTCTGAATAATGTTATTTCGCTTTTTTAGCTTTCCAGCGGTTTTAGCGGTGATCTGTCCAGAGGAATCCCATATTCTTAGAGTTTGGATATTATGAACCAGCAATGTGTCGTTGAACCTCACCGAGAGTTTCGCATTCGCTAACCTGGAGCACAAGTAGAAATAGCATACTTTCGTTTTCTGCATACTTGGACGTAGGCGCCATTGCTTGATGTAGGTCCACATTGTTTCAAGGTCAGTATTGAGTGCGTGTTTGGTTGATGCAATTTCTTTACGTTGCACTGCAATCGCCATATTGTCTGCGTATGCGAATTTTCTGGACACCGTCGGTGGTAGATCATGTATATAAAGTTTAAACAGGAGCGGAGCAAGAACTGAGCCTTGCGGATGGCCGTTGCTTAATCTTCTCCTAGTGCTGATGTCATCGTTCAGATGTACTTGAAATAGTCGATTTTGAAAGCATGTTGTATATGCTGTGTTATCTTGCGTCAGGGATCACCTTAATAAGTCCCTCTCCAAACCGTATCATCGGCAGCAGTCAAGTCGATGAATGCAACTGATGTCTTTATCTTCAAAACCAGACTCGATAAGGGTTGTGAGAGATAGTACTTGGTCCGCACAGCTACGTCCCGCACGAAAGCCAGCTTGTTCAATTGGAACACTTGAGTCGCAAGTGACGCTGATTCGATTATAATTTATGTGCGTTACTTTCTTTTTGAAGTTCATTGGCCCAGATTTGAACACCGTACGTCATAGTAGACTCGACCACCAAGCCCAACAACCTCCGTTTACCATTTTTAGCTCCCCCCACGTTGGGCATTAATCTTTGCATAGCTGCCATCGTCTTCATCCCATTTGCTGCTCCTTCTGCTATGTGTGCTGAGAAAGAGAGAATTTTGTCCATTAATAGTCCCAGGTACTTGATCTGCTCTTTTGGGAATATTAATGTATTTAGGGTGCGGTGGTGGCTCAGATAGCTAAGCACTTGGCTCTTGAGTCAAACAGCTGGGGTTCAAATGCCACACAGAACTAAAGCAGCAAAAATTAATAACTAATGGCTGCAACCCATCACACTCAATTCCCCAATCCGGCTTTGGCAACCGTGGGGTCTCAATTGCCTAACACCTTCTCTGGAATTTTGTCGTTCGTATTCGACGTTAAACTGTAGGTCCCCCCATATTCAAATCTTAGTGCTGAGTGCTGAGGTTCGATATGTGGCAGAGAAGAGGCCGGCACCCCAGGAGTGGGGACATACAAGGCTGATGATGACGAATGTATTTTCTAGCGAAATTTTGATCGGGCTGTGCTTCCTGGGGTCAATGAGGAGAACTGACTCGGTTTTCTCTGGAGCTAAACATAAGTTTTTTTACTTCATCCAATCGCAGATTTTCTTTATTGCATGGTTTGCCGTTACCATCAGCCCGTTTTCTGTTTTATATGTCACCACCAGCGCTAGGCCGTCAGCGTATCCAGTAGTCGTTGCTTCCAGTGGAAAACTTCCAGTGGAAGGGCCCAGTATCGATCTCTGTGGCACATATGAGACGTTTCAGCAGTTTATAGCAGACACTTAGTAAGGCGATTGGGCGGTAGCTCTCGGGTTTATCAAGCGGCCTACCTGGCTTGGCCAAAGCGATAGTCTTCATAATCTTAAACAACTGAGATATTTCTGAGACGAGAGCAACAAGTCAACGCTTTGTGTTTGATCCGCAGTACGTTAGAAATTCGAGATAGATGCCATCATACCCTGCAGCTTTACCATTTTTGGTCATATTGATCAGCGTCTACTTCCCGGTTGAGAAAGCTTCAGAGAAACTGGATTGTGCAGGTCATGGTTGTTTCGAGGCCTCCAACTCTTTTTTAACACGTGTTGAGTAGCATTTATCAGATTGAGCACAGGCCACTTCTTGAATTCGGTTCGCCATCATATCTGCCTTCATGTTGGATTTACCAGTTTTCTTGATGCATTTTTCAACATTAGAAGATGTAAAGCAAGATTAGATGTAAATTGCCTCTACATCTAAATGTTATTCTCCGAGAAAATGAGTTTGGCACAATAAGTAATAGTGGAGCGAAATGGCCAAGACGAAGCTGCAAGCATATCTTGTAATAAAAACGAGTATTATTACCGGTTAATTCATAAAAATATTACAAATAAAAGTCCCGGAAAACACACACAAACATTTATAGACAAATTTAAAAAAGCGAATAAATAGGAAAGCAAGAAAAGTACCAACATTTTCCCGCAAAAGAACAGGTTTTTTTAATGATGAAGAAATCCCCTAAGAACATGTTGAGGAAAGTAACTCAAAAATTCAATTAATTTCACTTAATAAATCCAAAGAGCAAATTGAAGAAATTGCAAAAATAACAATTGGACAAGAAGAAATGCTTTATGGAACGAAAAGAGACATTTACGACTAACTGCATCAAATTTTGGTGAAGTATGCAAAGAAAGATCTTCTCCAAAAAGTTGGAAAAAACAATAGCTGATTCATCGTGTTTTGGAAATGCGGCTACAAAATGGGAAAAATATGAACCAATAGCCAAAGAAGCTTTCGAAGAGACATTAACAAAAATTAAAGATTGCGGTTTATATGTTTGCGAAACACATCCACTCTTGGCCGCTAGTCCAGATGCAATTATTGAATCGCAATACGCAATTATTGAAATATTGCCCATATAAAATAGGAGTGTTGGGGTTAAGTCCTGCGGAAGCCATCGAAAATCAAAATAGTATATTTTGTAACTAGGGCGGTAAGTTATCAATTTGACACGAGAGCGAAATTGGGCGCACATTCGCTCGAGAGGGCAATTGACAATACACGCACATTCGCTCGAGAGGGCAATTGACAATACAATACATTGTGTTACAAAAAATATTTTTTTTTACTCATGCGAGGGGATGTATCTTACAAGTTTGGGATCCAGGTGCCATTAAAAAAAATAGAATAAAAAAACCGGCCAAGTGCGAGTTGTGACTCGCGCACCGAGGGTTCCGTACAAACTTGTAAGTAAGGTATCTTTTTTTTGTGGAGGACGTAGCAAGCACATTCAGTTAACTTGACAAGTGGCCCTCCTGAAATCACGACCATCTTAGTACCGCTGCAAGCATAACCTCAAGATGTCGCTGTCGTACGATGGAATTCCACCCTATATTTTATTACCATACATCCCCCATTCACTGTGTTTAGGGGTTCTGGAACTTCACTATTTGTTTTTACTGCTCAATTTTGCCTCTGCATCCGCCGTTGTTCGTTCTTTTTGTGTAATAATCTCTCTTGTCATGTTCTCCGTGTATGTCCAGTATTGTGCTGATTTAAGCATAACATCTACCAGGGTGTGTATCCAAAATGTATACTACAATTATTATAGTAATTGCATTAGTATTACACTTATTCACTAACTTATATTAAGATCTAACTATTTCCACTTGGCTTTTATGCATTAGTATGCGCCACCCCGGTTACGGGTATTTTGCATTCCTTCAGGATGGGCTGCCCGGACGGTTAGTGCCTCCCTGGTTAAAAATGCCTCCTCGGCGGGACCTAACCGAGGAGGACATAATCGAGGAGGACCTAACTGTATGCAACCCATATGCTTCTGGTGCCTGACAATACCACGCAACACATTAGTGTATTTTCATAACTTTCTAATAGTAAATTCGCATTTTTCTTGTAATTAAACTACATATTTACGGTTTTCAGATTTTTCCCTTTGCATGTGCTGTAAGACACCGCTTCTTGCCAAATTACATGATTCTAGGTCAACGGGAAGTACCCTATAGGTTTTGATTCCCTTGTGAAATCGCAAAATATGCGACATAAACGGTCATATCTTTTGATCGCGTTGACTTACAAGTTTGATTTTTTCACAGCTGAAAGAGACCGCAGACCCGAGTATTTGATACAAATTTCAACTTGTTACCTCTACGCGATCCTGAGAAAAATGGTCTTGACAGACAGACGGACGGACGGACAGACAGACAGATGGACAACAAAGTGATCCTATAAGGGTTCCGTTTTCGGTACGGAACCCTAAAAATGAAGAATTTGCTTTTTCAATTGTCTCCGGTGGTGTGGACATAAGAACTCTCCTCCGTCTCCGGTACCGCCATAGAATTTACACTCATTTTAAAACGTTTTCTTTAATTTTTATTATTATTCTGTAATGAAAATAATTTCTGATACTTTCACGTCACTTTTTTAATATTGAGATCTTGATTGTGTTTATTGTCTTCTTCTTGTTTCGAATAGGCCTACTTTGGACCACGATTGTTCAACTGTTGGGCTTTGATCTTTGCCCAGTATTGTCGCATCTTCTGCCGGTGTAACTCCTTTCTCTCTTCTGTTCAGGGGGTACCTTTCCTGCGGGCTGGGCCTCACAGACTGTCTGTTTTGGAGATCTGTTATTCCCAGTTCTTTAATATAAATAGAAGGATAATATCCTTCTCGGTTTCTGTCAACTAAGTGGTACGAAGGCAATCGGTTTGGAGGCAATCTTGCCACGTGGCCATAGAAAACCTACCCTTCTTTTCCTCGCACAGTCAGAGAGCCTCTCAATATGTTAGTAGAGCTCAGAGTTATATCGCCTTCGGAATTTTCCGTCTTCCTTTACCGGGCCTAGGATCTTCCTGAGGATTCTCCTCTCTCTGACTTCCAATTTCTCTATCAGACCTCTTCGGTTCAAGGAAAGACACTCCATGGCATACAGGGCTTCTAGTCGTATGACTGATGTGTAGTGCTTAAGTTTTAGGTTGCGCGACAGGCATTTTTTGTTGTAGGTGTTCTTAGTCAGTCGACAGACTAGTTCTAACTTGTTGACTCTCATGGATAATGATGCTCTTTCTGATAAGTTGGGCTCAATCCATTCACCGAGATACTTAAATTTCTCAGTCCTCTTGATGTTTCCCTGCTCTAGTAACATATATATGTTTGCTTCTTTGACGTTGGTGAAGAATTCTGTTTTCTCCAGCGACACTAACTTGAAGACCCACTTTAGCAGCCTGTTTTCTGAGGCAATTTACCTGCATTGTTGCCATATCAAGAGAATCAACAATCAGTGCCATGTCATCTGCAACCAGTCCATCATTCTTACGTCCCATTTAGATACTACTCTGAACACCCAAGTTGAGCAGTTCCTTGCGCCATTCATAACCTTTTCAAGCCACAGTTGAAGAGAAGTGGGGAAAGTCCATCTCCTTGTCTCGCTCCAGTTTTTATATCCAAGCTTTCTGAGATCTCATGGATCTGATGATCTCGTTGGTCATGGTTCCTAGGATGAGTCTGCGGGTTTTGTTGTATAGCCCTAGTTCCTGTAGTACTATGTGAAGCGTTTCTCTATCAATGGAATCGTAGGGCTTCCTAAAATCAACAAAGGTGACGACCACCTTGCGATTTCTCATCTTGGACTATGCAAGTATAGTTTTAAGATTGAGGATCTGTTCAACACAGAATCGGTGAATCTTCCTGAAGCCTCCCTGGTATTCTCCCAGTTGACTATCCAGCTGATTTTCTGCCCCTGTTTGTAACGCCTTGGAGAGAATCTTGTATGTTACCGGAACAAGAGAAATTCCACGGTAGTTTTCTAGATCAGTAAAATTACGCTTTTTGTGTTTATTTTATTTATTTATTTTTTTTTTTTTTAATGTAACCTAGATATTGAATATTGCGTTACCCAGGTTATGTGGAAATTCAACGAAAAGTGGAATTTCTCGTATTAAAAAACGTGCGTCAAGAAGCGTCTTTTCGCGCATGAGTAATAAAAAAAAGATTATTTATTGAGAGAAGGAGAAAACATGAAGACTAGTTCTAATAATGAAAGTAAAAATAACTCTTATCTATTACTACCAAATACAGTGTCAGTTGGCAATTACAAGTAAGTCACCCTTACTTGCACTCAGCTGTAGGCCCGTTATTAATTTTTTTTCAGATTGTTAGGGACGACGAGTTTTGTTCTTCAAAAATGTTACCCAAACTCAAAAAAATGTTTATGGAAGTAATGCTTTTGACCAAGGGGATTGAAATAGCGAAGATTGCGGAAAAGAGTGCATTTAAGCAGAATGTGACTTTTCCAATATTTGAAATCACGATATCTCCTCCGGGGACAGACCGTTCCGGTCTAAATTGTTTGTTCTGTATTAGGAGTAAGTTGTGTTATATTTTCATTATATTACCTAAATAAATTTTTAATTTTGTAAATTTATATACTTAATTATTTAGTAAATTATTTGTTAATTTTTTATATAATAAATTACATACAAAGTAAACTGTCATAATATACTTGCTTCCCACAACTCCATAACTTCTTCCAATGGGGCCAAAACGTTAGACACCCCGGGTTTAAATATAAAATACAAAAATTTAAATTTCAAAATACCTCAAAGCTCCCAAGATGCTTTTACATGAAATTACAAAAATAATGATCATAAAAGAATCCCCGAAAAATATTTTTATACGAATTAAGCAGGGGGAATGAAACAGAACAAATAAGCACGGTTAAACCAACAGACAAGCTTAAATAGATAAGAATATGCAAAGAAAATTATACCAATTTATTAAAAAGGCAAGAGGCGCAGCAATTTTTTTATAAGCACAAAGCTATTTTCAGGCAGATATTAGAAGCTTCGTTTATCTTTTAATTGCTTTTTTTAAGCGAATAAACACAGTTTACCCAACAGACAAGCTTAAACAGATTAGGAAATTATACGGAGTATATTAAAAAGGCAAGATTAGACAGACAATTATATTTTAAAGCAAACATTACAAGCTTAAATAGATAAGAATATACATAATAGATAAGATAAATAAATAGATAAGAAAATTATACAGATTTATTAAACAGGCAAGAGACGCAGCAATTTTTTTAGGCACGCAAAGCTATTTTTAGGCAAATATTATAAGTTTCGATTATTAGCGATTGAGGCGAATTTTGCAATGGAACTGTAAATTGCATCAAATTACAAGCGGACGGTTAAGCAAAATAAGCGGATGCCTCCTGTGAGGTTTGAACTCACGACCCCTGGTTTACGAGACCAGTGCTCTACCACTGAGCTAAAGAGGCTTATATAACGATACAGTGGATAAAGCCATAGACCAGGGGTGTCGAAAATTTTACCAAATTTGATAAATTTTCTTGTGTATTTGAGTGGGTCCCTGGATGGTTTAGATAAACCTCAACAAGGTAATTTATAAAATGAAATATCGAGCGTTAGTTAGCGGTAGTTTATAAAATGAAATATTGAGATTAGCGTTTCTCAACCTTTTTTTACTTGCTAATCCACGTAGCCCTAGCCTACCCGCTATTATGTATAATAACGATGTAAAACTTGTTTAATATATAACAAACAATAAATATGGAAACACAGTTCGGAGAATTCCATTAGTAACATCTTTTGATGTTGTTATCTTTTCTTTTATGTTCAATTTATCTATCAATGTCTGCTATTACATAATTTTTTCTGTGTACCCCCCGAGATCATTTCACGTACCCCTGAGGTAGATTAAGAAACGCTGGTCTAGATTATTAAAAATCTAGTCTAAACCCTACAGATGAAACCTTGAAGGCCAAGTCTAGTCTACACAATCAGACTAGATTACTATGAGTTTAATCTATTGGGTTGTCAAGAAAGTAATTTCGGTTGTCATACATAGAGAGCATTGTTCTATTTTTTTTTAATGAATTCTGTGAGTGATGTTTTATATGTCGTTTGACATTTGATATCAGTTATATCGAAGTTAATTTAGAAACACGTGGTGCGTGATTTTGTGTGCAGGTGATAGTAAAGAGTCAATTCTAAGATGGAGTGCAAGAACAAACATTTTCGTCATATTTTGCTTTTTTGCAGAAAGAAAGCTGCAAAGGAGGCTTGCGCAAAGATATATGTGAAGTTTATGGTGTTGAATGCATAAAAGAGCACAAATGTATCGCACACAACCATTGAAAATCAATTAAAACGTCTTGGACTCGGTAAGAAGCTCGATATTTGGATTCGGCGTGAATTGTGTGATATTCACTTAAGGGGAGAAACTAGAGTAGGAGGCTGTTTGATACTGATTTTTTAGAATTCTTCTTGGGTGGGAAAAATTAACTAGAATTTAATCAAATTTTAACATCATTTCATTCATATTTCGAACAATTTTTGTGAAATTTTTTGAATAATTTCAGGCAAAAATAACAAAGTTGGGGTGTGATGCCCGCCGAAGGTTGTAAGTATAGTTTTCCAATTGCGTGCAGTGTAGCCATTCCAATTTTCATATGAAATCAAAAAGGTTTTGATTTTACATTAATAACTTATTTTCTAAGAATAGGAACCTCAATACAGGCGAAAAAAATGAAAATTAAAAATTTTGCAGGTGTTGGAACAATTTTTCTTCGATTTTCACGATTTTTTTCTCTAATTATGCAAGGAAAAATACCCTTAAAATCATTATATCATCTCACAAGTTGGTTCATATAATTCGAAATTTTATAAATAATAATACTATCAATTTTTATAATGATCGGTTTGACATTTTTTGAGTTAGATTGCACGCAAATGTGAAAAGTCTTTTTTATTTTGAGATAAACGAGGTAATGCTCCGCTCGAGCCTGTAGCCTGTACCCGATGTGCACTCGGTTTTATGCTTATAAAATCTAAACGAATGCGAATTTCGATTTGAAATTTTGACAGCGTATTCTTGGATAGTTAAGCTAACGATTTATGCAATAAAAAGAAAATCTGATGTTTTGAACCTCCTAATCAATATTTGCGATATGCATCTTAAGCGCAATGAAAGCGATCCTTTCTTGAAGACTCATCACTGGTTTATTAAAAATGGGTCACCCACAGAAACATCATTCGAAAACGATCATGGTCCAACCATGATGAACCAGCACAAACCATCGAAAGCTGAATTGCATCAAAAAAAGATCATGCTGTCGATTTGATCATGCTGTCGATGCAAGCAACAAGACAATCAATTCAGACGTTTACTGTCAAAAACTGATGAAACTGGGCGAAGCAATCAAAGAAAAACGGCCAGAATTGGAAAATCCTAAAGCAATTGTGTTCCACCATTATAATGCACTAACTTCAGAACCCTTAGAATCTCCCGGTTCCAGCTAAAAGAAAATATCCAAAAAATCGCAACCTGAAATGTTAACAGCCTCTATGAACGAGGAAAAATTAACAACCTAACGCAAGAAATACAAAGACTACAAGTTAATATTATAGGCATCACTAAACTGAGATGGCCCAAGAATGGGATGCATACAATGTCTAACCACACTATATACTACTCAGGTAGCGACGAAACAGACAAACATCATAGACACGGAGTGGCTGTTGTAGTGGGCAACAACACTAAGGAATCTGTATATAATTTCTTGACAATCTCGGAAAGAATCATGCTCTTACAACTTAACACCAAGCCAGTAAAACTAAACATAATTCAAGTGTACGCCCCAACGGTGGAGAAACCGGACGCAGAGTGCGACGAATTCTACAGATGCTTAGAAGCAACGCACAAGCATACCAAGAAGGAAGACATAAACATAATAATGGGCGATTTTAATGCAAAAATTGAAAAAGGCATACGAAGACTTACGTCAAAAAGCTGATCGATGATGACAAGCCGGAGGTAACAACCAGCCAAACGCAACATGACCTCACAGGGCCAATCATTCTAAAAACCGAATTAGTACACGCCATAGAGGTTGCAAAAAACAACAAACCACCAGGTCCAGACGATATCTACGCAGAATGTTTCAAGCAGATACAGGAGGAAAAAATAAACATATTTTTAAAACTATACAATAAGATCTATGACCCTGGACAACTTCCGAAGGAATGACTAAAGTCCACGTTCATAATGCTTCCCAGATAGCAAACAGCAAACCAAATGCCAAGATCACAAGTCAATCTCGCTAATGAGTCACGCATTAAAAATATTCCTACGCATCATACACACCAGGATATCTAATAAACTTGAAGGGCTAAGCGGAAACACTCGGATTTAAGAGCGGCACCGGAGGGACACGAGAAGCAACATTCTGCCTAAACATATTAGTACAAAACTGCTATGACCAAAGAAAGGACATCTTCCGACTATAAAAAGGCCTTCGATAGTATCAACCATGAACGTCTCATCGAATATCTAAAAAGAGCTGACGTGAGAAGAGATAACGTGACCATTTATATTTTTTCTTCAGAGCGGGACACCCGCGGAATTATGTAATAAAAACTTGTATGGTATTACAGTGTCGGTTACTTGTAAGTTCACTAAAACATTACGAACAGTATGAGGAAGACAAAGCGAATTCTCCTTAAGTGCCAGGTAATCTCGGAGACGATTAACTTCTTTCGCAGACTCAAGTATTCTTTCGAAAAACAGTTTCGAAATATTTGGGAATTTGTCGATACTCATTCGTCGATGCTTCATCATCGATAGCTTTTCAAAGTCTGGAATATTTTCACAACTCTCTCAAGCGCGGGCATGGACGCAAGCCACCTTGTTTTACTGTAGCCCAGCAGTTTGTGATACTCTGTGTCAGTTGAATTACAAAACTCTTTCAAAACTCTACTCGAACGCTGCAGATATGTATAAAAAAATAAATTTTCACAATGCCGCATTCGAAGTCTACAGGGAGACAATCTGCGGATGTTTTGATAGAGATGTGAACAATTTGGGCTCCACATCCAATCCCGATGAGCTGTCTTCCGAATGATTTGTTCAATTTTGCGTAAACATTATTAATCTCGTTTCTATTTTCCTCCAAAATTGCTTATTCAAATTATTGCAAGACAATACTTCCTTCAAATGATCAACAATTATATCCGATGTTTTGCCTAGCTGTTCTCAAATCTCTAAAACCTTGACTTTGACGCCTTCGTAAGGTAAAAATTGCGGATTAACACTAGGAATAATTTTATCGAGCCATGGTTTGAAGCATCTGTTAATTAAGTTACGCAGTGGGCTTCTCGAAGTTACTCTTTCAATTCATAGGTTGTCCTAGAGGCCAACCCATTTACAACAATAGCCTGAGATTTTGTACGAGCACATTTAAATTTTTGCTCAAAACATGTTTTTACAGTCATTTGAGCGAAAGCTGTGGTTTTCTTGCACCGTATGAAACGCACACGCACCCTCCGCTGCAGCTATATCCAAATCTTTAGAAGTCAGCAAATCGGTTATTTTAAATAACGTAAGCATTGACGAGGTTGACGCCTCAGCTTGATCGGAAAATCTGCGTTTTTCCGATTTTAAGGCTCCTTCAGACCGGCGCGGAGCGTTTGCGTCGCGGCGCGGCAGCGAAATGGTCATGCCCACACCAAAACGCGATTTTTAGGTGTATAGTCGTGAGTTCCTCAGAGGAAGAAGCTCTGCTATTATTAGTATTTACCACAGAAGAAGAAAATCGGTCGATTTATTGTTATCTTTTATTTGTTTTTACTTTCTAAAACCTAAAACTCATTTAAGAAATAAAAGAAAAATATTATGGGTTCATAAAATCAACAAACTTAATTTTCAATATTTTCAAATCTCAACATTTTCTTCCAATTCTAATACTATCTCATTAGAAATTTTGTCCTTTCTCGTTATGTTTTTATGGTTTTCATCATCCAGGTCATAAAATATAGGACATTTTCCAAAATTATAAATCAATTTCTGTGTAATTGCCATTTTAAAACCACAGCGACAGCGAAACTGACCGCGCATGCAGCATTCCTGCGGCTATGGCGGAAATCGTGCCTGTTGATCTGCACATGTACATAAGCCACCACGTCAATCAGTCCGCCGCGATATCGCACCGGTTGCGGCAGCGAAACTTCGCTGCCGCTCCGGTCTGTGAGCACCTTTAAGGAGCTCACACACTGGCGCTTCGCAGCCGCGACAGGTGCGTTATCGCATCGGACCGATTGACTTGGCGGCTTATGTACATGTTCAGATCAACTGTCGCGTTTTCCGCGAAATCCGCGGTTGTGCAGCGTTGCACGACAAGAACGCTGCGTGCGCAGTTAGTTTTGCTGAATATTATGAAATATCGATTACAGAGAAGTTGATTGAAAATTTAAAAAGATTTCCTATATTGTATGATCTGGATGACTATAAAAACATAACGAAGAAGGACAAAATTTGTAAGCAGATATAATTAGAATGGGAAGAAAATCGGAAGAAAATGTTCAAAAATAAGTTTGTTGATTTCATGAACCCATGTCTTTTTCTTTTATTTCTTAAATGAGTTTTAAGTGTTTTAGAATTTAAAAACAAATACAAAATAACAATTCCGATTCTCTTCTTCTGTGGTCAATACTAATACTAGCAGAGCTTCTTCCTCTGAGGAAATTATGACTACTATACACCTAAAAATCGCGTTTTGATGTGGGCATGGCCATTTTGCACGGCGGAAATTTCGCGACGCGAACGCTCCACTGCCGTTCTGAGGGAGCCTTTAAACGGGATACTTGTTTTGCAAAATAATTTTAAAGGTACAAACACAGGTATTTTGTTATGGTACAATCACACACTTCCTCCGGTGTAAACTTAAAGCACTGCGGACTTAAAGCATTGAACCGGACTTCAATGGTGTACTGCAGAACAAAGCACTACGTTTGGTTGTTCGCTGAGTGAGTGCAGCATCTGAGTGAGTGCAGCCGCTTTCACGCGTCATCCGCTCTCTCTCTCTCTCTTTCTTTCTCTCTCGTCGCCCGCTGCTTAGGTTCCACGTTACGACGAGTTGCAGAGTTGCGAGTGCAAGAGTTGCAGAGTTTCGAGTGCACGATCAGGCAAGTAGTACGGTGTTTACACCCTGCCAAGTATAGACTTAACCGCGAAAGCGGGACGTTTTTGGCCTCGCTGGGGACATAGGAACAGATAACCTGAAAGCGGGACTGTCCCGCCCAAATCGGGACGTATGGTCACGTTAGGTATAGATAAAAAAGACGTGAGAATAATCCAAAACTTGTACAGGCAACAGTCGGCCAACGTCAGAATTAACAACCAATTAACGACAGAAGAAATTGAGATAAAAAGAGGGGTACTACGTCAAGGATGTATAATGTCACCAATGCTATTTAATCTCTACCTAGAATAAATATTCTCAGAAGCCTTCGATGATCTAGAAATCGGAATAAAAGTGAACGGTACCACAATAAAGAATATAAGTTAAGCAGACGACAAAGTGATCATAGCAAGCAACCAGCAAGACCTACAGCTACTAATGAACAACATAAACAGAAAGGGGACAGAGGCAGGACTAAGAAGAGGCAGGACCAGAGGCAGGACTAAGAAGAGGCAGGACCAGAGGCAGGACTAAGAATGAACATATCCAAAACGAAATTCATGGTTATAAATCGTAATAATCAATCAGGATCGTCCATCACGGTAGAGGGCAAAACACTCGAAAGAACTACGAGCACGAAATGCCTAGGCACTACTAGGAACTAGTAAACGACAGATGGGACCCTCTACAAGAGATCAACAGTAATGTAGAACGAACCAGGCAGGCATTCAACAAACTACTTCCCTTGCTATGCGATAAAAACTTAATTTAGAAATCCGCCACAGAATGATCAATTGCTACATTTAGGGTTTATGCAAAAACCGACTTTTTGAAAAACCGGTTTTCGAATTCCAAATTTCAAAAAAAACGGTATTACCCGGTTTTCGAATTCTTGTCGAAAAAAAAAAAAATAGCGAAATATATTTTATTTAATTTATATAGAATAACGGACATATGGTCCACTTGGATTGCTCAAGGTTAAACAAACAATTTTTTGATAAAATCTGGAACTATAAAGGACAAGGAGGCTATGTTAAACAAATGAAAGAAGAACTTCAAAAATTCAAAATTACTGAAGAGAATGTCTAAACTATAATAACCTATGAACGTAACTTAACGTAATATATATATAAACGAAACTTAACGTAACTTATGAATTGATTTTTCCATGGCTTCCTTTAAAAAAGAATTAATCTGATGAGCAGTGTTCCCTCTAATTTTTTATTAGTGCAGGGCGGTCCAAAATCGAGTGTGAGCAAAGAAATTAAAATTAAAAACAAATTGCGCAATTTTTAGGGTTCCGTACCGAAAACGGAACCCTTATAGGATCACTTTGTTGTCCGTCCGTCTGTCCGTCTGTCTGTCTGTCAAGACCATTTTTCTCAGGAACGCGTAGAGGTAACAAGTTGAAATTTATATCAAATACTCGGGTCTGCGGTCTCTTTCAGCTGTGAAAATCAAACTTGTAAGTCAACGCGATCAAAAGATATGACCGATTATGTCGCATATTTTGCGATTTCACAAGGGAATCAAAACCTATAGGGTACTTCCCGTTGACCTAGAATCATGAAATTTGGCAAGAAGCGGTGTCTTACAGCACATGTAAAGGGAAAAATCTGAAAAACGTAAATATGTAGTTTAATTACATGAAAAATGCGAATTTACTATTAGAAACTTATGAAAATACACTAATGTGTTGCGTGGTATTGTCAGGCACCAGAAGCATATGGGTTGCATACAGTTAGGTCCTCCTAAAGATACCTTACTTACAAGTTTGTACGGAGTCACAACTCGCACTTGGCCGGTTTTTTTTATACTTAAACCCACTAATAATATCAATTGGAAAATTCTAATGAAACTTTCATTTTTGTCTTCTGTCTTTCGTACTAACCCACTCTTTATAAACTTCTTCGGTGTTAATTGTTTGCCCATTTGATAAATGTAATTTTATTCTCATTAGATCACCGACGTGTTGATATTGCAATCGGTTGCGATCTTTACTTCAAATGGAATTTGACTGAAAAACGCTTGGAAGGTACCCATAATATTGTAAACTGGGCTGGGTTAATACGAAAGTCATGGTATTGTCGAATATTTTGAACAATCCAAGTTTACTCTTCTCCATTATTGTAAATTTCATTTCGGAATATTCATCCCATATAAATACAGAATATTTTTCGGAAAGATTCATTATACAGGGTGTTTCAGAAAGAATATACGTATTGAGAATGCATATTTTTATTACTTTAAGATATACGAATATGAAACTATACACAAATATGTATGTATTCTGTTTTCCAAAATCATTTGTTTTCCGGAATTATATAATAATCTCATTATCAAGTGCTTGCCATTGTTTTTTCTCGTCATCGGGAAATCTTCTTTCCAAGTGCATGAGTCTCTTTTCCAAGAGACCCGGATATGCAGATGACCTTGTTATTTTGGCCAACACAGCAGAAGAAGCGCAATGTATGATGGGCACATTCTCAAGTGTATATGGCTCTCTTGGGATGTAGGTACACGTCCAAAACCAAACTCCTTTTTATGAGCTTTCATGCACCAGCAGCATCAGCCACACGTGGATATATATCTACAGATGGAACCCGTAATCCATCCGCCCCTATCGAGACTGTTCCTGGGAAGTCTAGTGACAACAAATTGCGTCCTGGATGCCGAAATTAGCCACCGTCTACGATGTGCCTCGCATGCTTTCTTTAAACTCCGGGAGAGAGTCTTTGACGGTAGTGACCTGACCATATACACGAAAGTAATAGTTTTCAAAGAAGTTGTCTTAACCATCCTACTTTACGGTAGTGAGTGCTGGATTGTATACAAAAAACACGTTTAAGCACTGGAGAAATTCCAAATGAGACAGATGCGCTGTATCATGGGAGTTAAATGGCATGATTTCATCTCCAACAAAAAAAATCGGGAAAGAGCCAACTACGACTCAATAGATAACACCGTCGCACGCAATCAAATGCGCTGGCTAGGGCATGTGTGACGGAAGTCTAAAATGATGATCGGATGATCTGCTCCCAAAACAAATTTACCAACTCTTTGGCAAGCTATCCTATAGTCAGCGATATCCTGGTGGCCAGCTGAAGAAATATAAAGAAGTAAAGAAGGACACTTGGGAATTTCTGTATCAAGACAGAGACTCTTAGCGTAACATCTGCCACAGTAATTCCGGCATATTCCCTACACGCAACACCACCATAAGATCAGGCGGCATCGCGCCATTTATATGTTCTCAATGCCAACGTACCATCCGATCTCGTATCGGTCTCTGGAGCCACCAATAGGCCCATGACCGGAGGCGGTGATGGCAATGAGGAACGGATCATCGGCAACGAAGACATCCCGACGACGACGACAGACCCGGTCGACAAATTGTATTATATTTGAAGTATCAATATTATTTTGATCTTCTGATAATATTTTTTTACATCACCACTTCAAGAGATTTTGTCTCCAAGGTATTTTAATTTTCTCATTTTGGTCTTAAAATACTGATGAGCATGGTTAAACAATTTTTCTATAGGTATTTGCACAAAGATGAAAGCTCTTATAATACATTTTTGAAAGCAAATACATTTAATACATTTTTGCTACCCGATATTGGGAATCCGTCAGAATTTTTGCGCAATATTTACAGATAGGATCATTTCGTTCCCTAACTTGACAATATTCAATTAGAACATCGTATTTTTTTGAGGAAAGCACTAACTGCGAAATATCTAGATTCATTGATTGGTTTAAATGATATGGCATCGTGTTCAGTTACTCGAGCTAAATCTTCAAATTTTCCCTTTTTCATATATCGGTGAAACAGTTCTGAGTAAAGTTTCTATGCTCTGCATAACAGGTACATTCTTCCATACATCGTCGACTCCTAGATCTTCTCGATATCCATGTACAACACAGGGTTGCTCGGTTAAATGCAATATATCCTTTTAGAGAGATCTGCAGCTACTCAATTTTTCTTTCCAAGCATGACATTGGCTCCGTCAGATGTAAACATTATCATTTTTTTGGATGTTTAAGTTATGTTCCCAATTTTTTTAAATTTTCTCTACAATTGATTTGCTGTCACAATTTTGCAGTTTCAAAATACCATCAAATTCAGTTTTGTAATTATATCATTATCACGATACTTATATTGAAAATTAGTACTTTTTGTACTGAAATATCGGTGCTTTCGTCTAGAATTAATGTATGGAAGGTTAAATGTTTTAATACGTTAAATATATTTGTTTCCAGGATATTGCTTATACATTCGGTGAAATCAAAAGCATAATTTTTACTTCGCTAATTTTGTGGCAACTCAATAAATTTATAGAAAAAATTAAGAAATTTCAGAGATGGAATTCATTGATGAGTTAATACATAGAGCCAATATTTCATTTTCGATTAATATATTAACTTTTTCAAAATCAGATTTCGATCGTTCTTGTTTTTGTTTTTTTACGTGACTTTCTTTTTTCATTTCCTAACTTCTACTCATCCCATTTCTTCCGGTACTAAATTCTCCTGGAATATTTGTTTCTGCACAAAATGTACACGTCACGTTTTCAGAATCCTTTAATTATATTGGAAAATTTCGCTTAATTTTATACTTTCTTTTTAGTCCTGCGAAGTTGGCAACCGAATTTGTAAAAATATAATGTTTCATCCTGGAGCTCCTGGTAGATATGAAATAGTTCTAGAATACTTTGTGCGAAATTTCAATAGTTCTGTAGAATTTCGCGAAAAAAATGGAAAATACCAATAACGAGCTAGTAAAAACTTTTGAGAAAAACTGTGCGTTCCTGATGTATTTAGTGCCCCTCGGCCATAGTTCTTGAGTACTTGACCAATTTTGCAAAAAGTTCTGCAAAAAAAAAATTTTTTTTTTAATTTAAATAAAATCGAATTTTGAAAATTGCAACAGTTCTTTTCGCTGATCTGAATAACACCCTAAGAGTTCTATCGAAGATCCGTTTGACATTTTTTGATCAAAACCAAAGTTCAAAAGATATTTGCAATAATAATGGACCCATGGTTTTGAATCAAAATTTAAAAAAATCACGCTACAGTTCTGTTTACAATTCCCGGTAGAACTCTTAGAGTTCTATCGAAAATCCTTAAGTATGACATTTTGAAAACTCATATTAAAATAACCCTAACCCTAAATTCCTTTTAGGAAACCTCATCACTCTACACACTATATATAGCATATTAATTAATCTTATATCCCCAATTTCTAAGACAAAATCAACGCTTCATAATTTTAATTGCGCGGAAAATAAATTTATCTGCGCAAATTTTAAATTCTCACGAAAACTACTGCGCATCCGCGCAGCTTACAGGGAACATTGCTGATGAGTCTTCTCTCTTCTCTTTCAGCCGTCATGCGCCCAGAATTGAGCATAGGCCTCTCTTAGTTTTCTCCATCGGTCTCGATCTTGAGCAGTTCTCATCCAGTGCAGTCCTGCCACTTTCTTAAGATCATCGTACCACCGTAAGATTGGTCTTCCTCTTGATCTTCTACCTGTCCATGGTCTCCAACGCAATAATTTCCCATTCCATCTATTGTCTTTGATACGGGCAATATGTCCTGCGTAGTCCCATTTGAGTTGAGATGCCCTGTCCACTATGTCGGTCACTTTGGTCTTGTTTCGAATGTATTCGTTTTTCTTTCTATCTCGTAGTGATAGACCCAACATTCTTCTCTCCATGGCCCTCTGCGATACTCTTAGTTTGTTCACAATTTGTTTTGATAAGGTCCATATTTGTGCTCCGTATGTTGTTATTGGTAGGATACATTGGTCATATAGCCTTGAGCGCAGTCGTAGGGGTATCTTTTTGTTGGTTACTATACCTTTGAGTTTTGCAAATGCCGCCCAACCCAGTCTAATTCTCCGTTCAATTTCCATGTTCTTGTTATCCTTGCCCAGGGTTATTTGTTGGCCTAGATAGACATATTCGTTTGCGTTTTCTATCCTTTCGTTGTTAATTATTATATATGGATCTTGGAGACACATTGTTTTTGTCTTGTTTATGTTCATTTTTAGCCCTATGCTTTTTGATTTTTCCTCCAGGTCTGTTAACATTTCTTTCAGATCTAGGGAGTTTTCTGCGAATAATACGATGTCGTCTGCGTATCTTAGGTGTGTTAGCTTTTCGCCATTTACGGTAATTCCTCGTTTTGACCAGTTGATTTGTTTAAAGACTCCTTCTAGAGCTAAGTTGAACAATTGTGGTGCGATGGTGTCACCTTGTCTGATTCCTCTCTTCACCTCAAATGTGTTTGTTTTTTCGTGGGCTCTGACCGACGCTTTGGCATTCTCATGGATTTTTTTGAGAAGATTAGTGTATCTGTGATCGAAGCTTTTTCGTAGTCAACAAAGGCCATATGGAGTGTCATGTTGTATTCGGTCATTTTTTCATTTAGAAGTTTTACTGTTAGTAGGTGATCGTTTGTGCTTAACCCCTTTCGAAATGTCGCCTGTTCAATTGATTTGCAGTCCTCAAGTTTTCTATTTATACGGTTTGCAATTACTTTGGTGAAAAGTTTATAGAGTTGTGACAGCATACTTATTGGTCTATAGTTTTGTAGGCACGTTGGGTCCCCTTTTTTGAATACTAATACTATTGACGTTTCGTGCCATTTTTCAGGGATGTTTTCCTCTTCAAGGCACTTATTGAAGAGTAATTGTAGTCTTGGTATGATTATGTCTGAGGCTTGTTTTATCATTTCGATTATTATTTCATCGTTTTCTGGAGCTTTGTTGTTCTTCATCGATGTTAGTGCATATAGTATTTCATCTTCTGTTATTTCCGGGATTTCCTCAGAACCGACATTCACGACCTTAAATATTTCCTCATTTATTGGGTTTTTAGTCCTCGACCGGGTTTTCAGTCCAATCTCATTCTTAGTTCTTCCATCAGGGCTCAACCATGTCCATTTTCTTTGCGGTTGTTTTCGGAAGAAGGTGTTCATTGCGAATAGCCTCTGTCTTTCTAGTAAGTTATATAGCATATGCCCTCTGTGGTTTCTCACACCCAGTCCGTGTTTTCCTATGTAGTGCTCGTCTTCAGAGAGCTTTCTTCCAATTATTGCATTGAAGTCACCAATTATAAGGTCATGGTGGCATTTATCGACTTCTAGGACTCTTTCTATGTCTTCATGTAGGGTTTCCACTGCTTCGTCTTCGGAACTCGATGTTGGTGCGTATATTTGTATTATCTTGATTGTACACTTATTGGAGAATTTTAGTGGTAAGTAGGTAATTCTCTCTGATATTCCGTGGTAACTCTGAACACATGCTGCTATTCTTGGATGTACTAGAAATCCTACTCCTCTTTGGCTTTCGTCCTCTTGTCCTTTATAGTAGAGCATTCTTCCTGATTGTAGCTTTAGTAGGTTTTCTCCGTGTCGCCTGACCTCACTCACGCCAAGAATGTCGCATTTTATTTTATCCAATTCGTTCTGTAGATCAAAGAGTTGTGCGTCTGTTAGTAGTGATCGGCAGTTATATCTTGCAATTTGGATAATGTCGTTGTCGGGGGTACTTCCTTGTTTGCGCGAACTTTTGCCTCCCCCATATTCCTTGAGGCAGACGCTCGTATCGAGGGTGTGGGGTTGGGAATTGATATCCTTACCCACCTAGGGACTTTTTCCTTTGTGTTTAAAATTCGCCATCTAAGAGGTTATTAGGATTTATTCCACCGTGCTATCCTACTGCATGTTGGTGGAAGTCGTTTCAGCCGCTCCTGACGTGGAGAACAGACGCTGTTTGCAGCCGCCCACTCTGGATCAGACGCCGCAGTGCTAGTTTTGGTCCGCCCCGGCTATTTGATTTCACCGGTATCACCCATATCTGGGAGACGTTCCCCTATCCGCCACCTGGGGAGGCGCCCGATGGGGAACTAGCAACCCCGCACGGCTGATGAGTAGTTTCTTCGATTTGCTCTTCATAAGAATCGGATGTCTTCTTTCTTGAAATCGGTCTTCTAAAGCATATTATAATTTCGAACATATTTCAGTGTTTAACTTTTGATTCATTTAACAGAAGTTCAAATAATTTCACTTTTTAACTTGCACAATGCACAAGCACTGGCCAATGCAACTCGTTGCATACATATAATGAATAGCAAATCAAATAAGATGAAAAATAATTTTTACCTAACAATTTATTATCCGGTAAAACCGGTTTTCTTAATTTAAAAACCGGTTTTCAAATGTGACAAATTTTCTTTAAAAGCCGGTTTTTCAAAACCGGGTTCAAAACTATATGGAGCATAAACCTGGACGATAGAAGTAGCATCCATTAACAAGATCGAGGCGTTCGAGATATGGACACTCAGAAGAATGCTCCATATCCCAAGGGTGGACCACATTACCAACGAGGAAGTGCTGAGAAGGGCAGGAGTCGACAGATTACTATTAAATACCATAAAGCAGCGCAAAATCGGGTATCTGGGTCACATACTAGGGGGGCGGCAAAATGTCGAATTCCGCAGCTCATACTCGAAGGAAAGATAGAAGGCAGAAGGGGCATCGGACGTAAACCGCTATCATGGCTTAGGGAGGGGGGCACGGAAGGAGCCTCCACGCGTGCATTTTCTCCTGTATATGCAGAACATGCCGGCGCCCCCTGGTAACACTGTCACACCAGACAGTGGCCAATCCTTCCACCACCGGAAACCACCGGACACGGAAAAGTAAAAAATGGCTTAGGGACATCAGGAACTGAACCGGAATCAAAAAGTTTGTTGACATGTGCCAAGCAGCAATAAACAAAACATTAACAATTATTCAATAAATGATAATTCGCCAACGCACATAGGTGTAAGGCAATACAAGAAGAATTATAACGCAAGGTCTCGCACATCTTTGATAACTCGTGGGAAATTATTGGAACTTGGTTGGGAAGTGATGTCGCATCCCCCATACAGGCCTGACCTGGCACTATCTGATTACCGCTTATTTCAAAGTTGCAGAACTCTTTGAATGGTAAAAAATTCACAATCGCACCTTAAATCGCACTTGGTTCAGTTTTTTTTTTCTGGTAAAGACCAGAAGTTGTATAAGCGCGGAATCATGAAGCGGCAAGAAAGATGGCAAAATTCCTTGAACAAAATGGAAAATATATAATTGATTAATAACACATATTAATCAATTATATATTTTCCATTTTGTTCAAGGAATTTTGCCATCTTTCTTGCAGCTTTTTCATACTATAAAACCGAAATTACTTTCTGGCCAACCCAAATAAATAAAATTAGACTAAATTATCCGGAATGCATTAATATATTAAAATAGCTAATTAGTTACCCAAATTCCAATCTATAAACTCTGTTTGTTATCTACCAACTTATTACAGCGAAACACAGCATGAATATATAAATATATTCAACCTTTACGAAGCTCTATAATAATATTATAGAGCTACAATATTATTATAAATAATATTATAGCTTTGGAAAGGTTGAATATATTTATATATTCAAGCTGTGTTCCGTTGTAATAAGTTGGTATTATTATATCTATAATTAGTTTAGTTTCTCCCTATATTCTGTTTTTATCTGTTTTCATAAAGACTAAGATTCAATTATATATCCACCTTTAATACGCTTAATGCGAAAAAGTTCTGATAAAAATATATTATGTCCCGTACTTGCTTTTCTTATTCTCAACTAAACCCTTTCATTGAAATGTCTTGGGCGCATTGAAACCTTCCACATTACGTTTCATTCCGGTCGAATAAATCTATATAAAAGAAAAACCTTTACTTGCGCAATTTTCTTTTATATCAAACAAAATAAATATTCGCAGATGTGTCGGACTATTACAGCCAATATTCCTTGTAATACGCGTACAGCTGCTCGAATCTTTTCTTCTACCTCGTCAAGAATAAGGGGCGAACAGTGAATAATTTACTGGTAACCTATATATAGTCTTAAACAAAACAAATCTAGTAAGGGTTGTTCTTAAGCGACAGAAAGATTTAATTCAAGATAATATTACATTGAGTTTGTGGACACGTGCACGTGAACCCCAATGAAAATTTCTGCTGTTATTCTCTTCTACCTGAAATACATCTTTATATTTTAAATAGTTACGTGATTTACTACTTGCCATTCTCCTAGATAAAACTTTCTGCACAATGGAATAGTAGACAATATATATTGACAGAAGATTTGGCAGCATGTTTTTGTAGATTTAGGGATAATAAAATGTTTTAAACTTATTCCGCTTATTCTACAAAAGTTTATTTTTAGTGAATATACAGTAATTGCTTTCTTTTACAGTTTATTTTCAAACAACTTAAAAATATTAAATGTTGGTTCTTATCATCCCTAATATTCATGAATTATTTTGTTATTGGAAATATTCAATATCCCATAACCAATAAGAAAATAAATAATACTTAAAAGTATTGTTTCTCGAAAAATATTTTCTAATCGTCAAAGTAGGGGGTATAGGTATTTTCCTTGGGGAGTATCGACGTAATTTCAAACAAATTGAATGTTAATAATTTATATGGACACATATTATGTGATTAATGTCTAATAATTTTATTTTGAGTTATATTCAAATGTGGAATAAAACTAAGTTTGTATGGACACAGTTGCTATATGTTTAAGGGCTGATAAAGGGTGACAAATTACGAATGTTCCAAATAAAACAAAAAGAAGTCATAATTTTAACTGTCTAATATTCAGTGAACCTTCAAGTTTTTTTTTAATGGAGCTGTGGCCGATTGAAGAAATATTACTTGTGCAGAGTATTTTATTAGAACGAACTCCATTATTGAAACTCGGAGGTTAGGTTAGCTTAGGTTACTTCCCGCCAAATTGCGGGACAATTGCAAGATGGGTCGAAATATATCGTCGAACAAGTTCTCTTAACCTTTATCGTACTGATTTTCCGATCGATAGTAAATGTATTTTTTAGCCTCCTGAATTGTAAAGCTAACTTTGACATCGTGTATACATCAAGCGAAACTAGAATTTTACTCACCATGTTACAAAGTCCGGCTACAATGCGGTAAAGTCACTTTCCAGCATTGTAGCCGTACTTTCCCGCATTGTGCCAAATGAAATAATTTTTAATATTCTAAATAATCTAAATAGTTGGGAAAGATGGTGCGTTCTGAACCCTCCTCTATTTTGTTTCTTAAATAATAATTGTCGGCCAAAAAAATGTATACAAATTTCGTGCGGAAATGATTTTACAGCGCTCCAGCTAATGGGGAACGAGCCAGAAGGGCGAGCTGTCGCATTGTAAAATCAAACTTTCCACACTCTAATTTAAATAACTATTACGTATTATGTAAAGTATTTTAAATGTTACATATATGTAACATTCGTCCGATAAAGGTTAAGGCCACTAAACTTGCAGAGAGAACACAGAAGTGAATACTTTGCAAGTTTGGAACAGAATTGAAGAAAATTCCAATCAATTCGTGCGACGTTTTTCGCAGCAAGTAGGAATTTTACAAGAGTCGGTAAGAACAATTTTAGAGAAAGGTTTGCCTTGCAAATGGCAAATAGCCCAAAATATTCTTGCAATAGACCGAAACTCACGTTTCAGTCGATGGATTTTGGGCACAGTGGTCGGAGATCCCAAAAACCTGGTCAAAATATGAAGGAATTGTTCAAATAGCGTGATTTTTGCTCACCTCACGTTTTTGAGGTCGCTGATCACGAAAAAAATTTCAAAATGAAAACAATACGGCAGGCCCGGCACTGAAGGTCATAATACATTATTGGTATATCGGTAACGGTCATAATACGTGGTCTGATAGAAAAGTATCCGACCTTTAGCCCGTAAAAAAAAACTGGCATACCTGGAGCGTTGGAAACATAATCACCCTCAAAGTAGTCTCCTTGGGACTCCACACACTTCTCCCAGCGGTGCTGCCATTTTTGGAAGCAATCCGAAAAAGCCTCTTTCGGAATCGACTTTAGCTCGGCTGTCGTTGCAGCCATAATGTCCACTCATGTGTGAAATCGCGTTCCTTTCAATGGCCTCTTGACTTTGGGGAATAGCCAGAAGGAGAATATCAGGAGAGTAAGGAGCCTGTCGAACCAGAGGAGTCTGACTTTTCGCCAAAAAATTGTGAACCAAGTGCGAAGAATGTGCTGGAGCATTGTCGTGATGGAGTCGCCAATTTCCTGATTACCACAACTCCAGTCGCAATTTCTCGGATAGTCACACAACGGTCCCGCATCACCACAGCGTTCACTTTAGCAATGACATGGCCATTTCGGCATGTTGATGCGACCGTGTTTAAACCGGTTGTACCACTCCTTAATCTGTGTGATACCCATAGCATCGTCACCGAACGCCGTCTGAATCTTCCGAATGGTTTCCACCTGTTGGTCGCACAGTCTCAGGCAAAATTTGATGCAGAAGCGCTGCCTCAGTAGTTCAATCATTTTACTTGCATTGAAAAACCGACGAGAGCACTACATACTACGTCACTCGAACACTGCTCGACAGCAACTGACGCTATCTACAGCCGGGGAAAAATTCACGCATGCGCACGAAGCTTTAAGGTCGGCTCATGCAAGCGCGCTTGATTCAAATCCATCAGGTTTTCAAAATAAAAAATAAGGTCGGATATTTTTCTAACATACCACATACATACTAGATGTGCCATTACAACTATTCCAACCATTAAGTCACTAGAAAAAATATATTTGTTTCAACTTTTGACCAGTTTTTTGGGATTTCCGACCACTGTGCGCCATTCCATCCATGCCCGCTGAACGCTTGGGTGAGATAGTAGTTCATCTCCCCATATTTTCGTTCTACCCACATTCCCACATGTGGGATTAATAATTTTGTCCACTGTCCGTTTGTACAGCATGTCCAGTGGTTTTGCCACTCCTGGAAAAGATGTTGTTTGGCAATTTTGCAAGTTCTCTTCTGCGCGCTATTCCGTTTTTTGTACAGTTCTTTTCTTTCTTTTATCAGGAGTTCTACGGGTGCTATGCCATTCTGGTAACTTTAGCCTAAGTACTCCATCGTACAGGATGTTGCACAGTGTAGGACCCATTACTGAACCCTGTGGAACACAGCTGTGCACTTTTCGCTCCACAACTTCACCGTCTGCTTCGATTATGATCTTACGTTCATGTAGATAACTGCGCAGTAGTCTCAGCAGGTATGGGGGGGAAGCCTCTCTCA
Organism: Phosphuga atrata; assembly: GCA_944588485.1. Taxonomy (NCBI): domain Eukaryota; kingdom Metazoa; phylum Arthropoda; class Insecta; order Coleoptera; family Silphidae; genus Phosphuga; species Phosphuga atrata. The sequence goes on along the minus strand of OX155894.1, from coordinate 71,107,749 downwards.
CTAACCTCATTCATAATATCTTCCCATGCTGCTGTATTGAAAGAATTCATAACGTCGAAAGTAATGAGCACACTAATCTTTTTTGTTGCCCTCGTACCAGCTGAGGCTTTCTCTACCACGTCCAGGATTCGCATAATAGCGTCGACTGTTGACCTGGCCTCCCTGAATCCATGTTGTTTTTCTGATAGGTTTTTCCCTTGACTGATCTCATTCTTTATCCTGTGTAGCATTAACTGTTCAAGCAGTTTCCCAGCAGCATCGAGCAGACACAATGGTCGATAGGAAGATGGGTTTTCTATGGGCTTGTCCCATTTTCTAAATAGGACTAGCCTCGCTCTCTTCCAGATGTTCGGAAAGTTTCCATCCGCCAAAATGTTGTTCATGACATTTAGGATATATTCAGGGCATCTTTTGACAGCTATTTTGATGGCTTCTGGTGACAGTCCGTCTGGACCAGGGGCTTTGCCACTTCGAATACGCATACTGGCCCTTATAAGTTCTTCCATGGAAAAAAAATCACTAATCTGTTGTTTTCCTAGCCTGGGGGATTAGTTGTGACCTCCTCGCTCTTCGGATTTGTTGGCTTTAGATTATTTATGGGGTCATGTTAAATCTAAAGTTTATCAGAACCGATCTGAAACTCTGGAACGAAACAATCGACATGCTATTGGTGAGATATCACCAGAAATGCACCAGCGTGCAATGCGTTCATTGTTGCATAGATCTTAGTCATGCATCGAAGCAAATGGAGGTCATCTAATCGGGATGTATTTTTTAAGCATTGATTGTTGATTAAGGATTAAACATTTAACTTGCTATTAAACTTTAGATTTTACCTACGATATTCAACAAAAAAATGGTGTCTAACTAATTTCGTTGTTTGATAATTGCATTTTTTTGTTGTGTATTTCAAATAGTTACTAACATGCGTTATTAATGGAGCTCAAAATTACTATATCTAACACTCAATTAGAACGTTTTTTGTCTTTATTTCAAGACTTTCTACCACATTTCACTTCCCCACATATTCTAAGTCAGACGAACAGCCAAAAACTTTTCGAAAAAAATGACTTATGCGGTTTTTGTAAAGATCGATTGAATTTATCGTTAAATAAACATTTTCCTTACTTTGTAATGTAATATAAGAGACAAATGTACTTTGGGACACACTGCTTGAACGCAGAGGAGTTGCAGTCCTTGCATCCCACCCAAATCTTGAAATTCCTTAAGGAATCCAACGTTTAAAGGAAGAGGGCGGGGTGCAATAGATTATGAAGGTCGCAGTACAAATTACCACCAAATGTACAATCTATATCTACTTTGTAATGCAGTATAATTTTATATTTCATTGAAAATTATGATCGTATACTATTTTTACAAAATATATTATAGCAACTAAAATAAGAAATGAAACAACTACAGCAGAACTTAATGTTGCAAAAGTTCTGGAGAGCATAGAAAAAAGCGATTAAAACAGATTGGGCATCTCGTAAGGCTGGAAGACTAACGGAAAGAGTATGGCTTGCTAAATCCACACAGAAAAGACAAAGAGGAAGATCAAGGAAAACATGGAACCAAGCAGTGGTTGAATATCCTAGAATGGGGGACTGAAGATGCAAAAAACAATAGTGAATGGGCAACATTTATTTATGCATGAAATGGGTTGATTTTATTTTATAGTATTAATTTGATTTATTGCAACGGTATATTAGGACCTTGTATTTTATTGATTTAAAAAAATATAGGGTATATTGTAGCAATTAACCAAGCAAAATCCTTAGTGTGCCATCAATTTTTTTTTCTTGTTTCCCGTCTTTTTAAATTATTAAAAGTTTGTTTATTAAAAAAGGCTGAGAATCGCTGCATTAAAAGTTGTTGTGGTACGTGGTTGATGTGTCGAATGCCGCAGACGCATAAATAATAGCCCATCGTGCACTTACCTTCACAATATGAATACCTTTGCATCTATACCGAACGAAACTTTCACACACACACAGACGTGAGTAAAACGTGGTGAATAAAATCACGAAAAACCGACACGCACCGCTAATAGTAAACACTTCGACATTAAGTTGAGAATGTCCATAAAATAACTGATGAATATCAGTCGGATAATATTAAATAGCTGTTTAGAAAAGTTTAAAAACTCACCCATGAACGTCGCTGTCGGAAGGATTCACTGCAAAAGAAAATTATATTTTAGTTAAAATACTTATGCATATAAAGGTGTTTCATTAAGCGCTTCCTATCATTAAATTTAAGTAAAACAAATTATGTGTGGGATAACATCGAACGTTTTTATATGTTTGAAAGGCCTATCGATACCATTACGTATGGAATATAACATCCTGCAAATGTCCGCCGCGGCTTCGCTGGGCGAATCCCGAAATGCGGCGCGTATCCGAAATGTCCAATTTTCCATGACTCTGGCGCATTTTTTTTATTACATACATTTGCAAATAAAGAAGCATGAAAGGATACAATTGAAACATTAGATATAAAATGACGTATAGTTATTTGAGATCCCACACTGTATAACACATAGTTCATTTAGGTTACTGCCGCCCAGAAGTTGTCAACCTCTAGTGCATTTGGTGAGGCATGCAGTGAGTCATTCACAGTACATGTTGTCGGACACTGTTTACACTGGATCAGATCGTCTGGATTTCCCCACATTCACATAAAAAGGTTTCCACTTGGAAACCCCATTTTATCAAGGTGGTTTTAGATCTTGCTACTCCTGACCGTAGGCAATTGAGTGACCTCCATCTACACCATTTATTTCTATAGCCAGGAGGTAGTTTCTCGCTTGGCTTCGACCAGTCTTTAGAGCTATTAAACCTTGCTCGCCACAAATCCAAACGGGATTGCTTTTGTGTCCCGGCGAGAGTCACTGTTGATTTCAGCAAGCTTTTTCTTGATTTGCGTCCAGAATTTGCTGGCTGATATCCAAATAGAGGGTGTGTTTCAGATGTTAGAGCCTTCTTTTTCTCATAACTGGCCGCAATCTCTCGACGAGTCAGGTGGAGCAATACCAGCTAATCTGTATAACTTATCCAGTGGAGTGGGTTTTACAAGGGGGCCCTGTCAACTCGTCATCACCGATTTGAATCCAAAAAAAAACCAAATTTACAGTATATGTAGGGCTTGACTATAAATGAAAGTGGCGCAAGCGGGAGGGCCAGATGGCCAAGCGTTAAAAAACTCATAAGCAATTACAACTCATAAGCCCGCTATGTTACCATAAATTTCAATAGCCGGTCAGCGCATCGGTAAGAGGTCGGGTTCAAAGTACGAGGATCGCTGATTCGATTCCCCGTTTTTAAAATGACATTCCCCAATTTTTAAAATGACAAATTAATTAAAATTGACAAATTAATAATTACAATTAAAAAGTTAAACAATAATAAATAATAATAATAATAAAACAGTCATTTTGAAAATTGTATAAAAAAGCGTCCCCACGGGGAATCGAACCAGCGATCCTCGTACTATGAACCCGAGCTCTGGCCACTGCGCTGACCGGCCATTGAAGTTTATGCTAACATAGCGGGCTTATGAGTTGTCGTTGCTTATGAGTTTTTTAAAGCTTAGCCATCTGGCCCTCCCGCTTGCGTCACTTTCATTTATAGTCAAGCCCTACTGTAAATACTGTAAATTTGGGCCAAATTGGTGATGACGAGTTGACAGGGCCCCCTTGTTAGACAGCCGGTGATGATACGGCAAGTATCATTGAGAGCCACATCGACCATTTTGACGTGGCTAGATCTAGACTATACTGGGCACACAAATTCTCCAGCCGAGAAACATAGAGCCAGGGAAGAGGTTCTGACGGTGCCAGGGTGTACTCCCCATGTTGAGCTTACTTATGATGTTATTTCTGCCAGCCACTTTTTGTTTGGCGTTCAAGCAATGTTTCCTGTAAGTTAGAGAGCGGTCAAGAGTGACTCCTAGGTATTTTGGAAACATACAGTGGTCTAGCATGACTCCATCCCAGGTAATTTTGAGAGTTCTGGCCGTTTGCTGGTTCTTAAGGTGAAAAGGACAAGTCTGTGTATTACTAGGATTTGGTCTGATTTTCTTTGTAGTAGGCTGATAGTTCTATTAATGCTTTGGTCAACTGCTCAACAGTATCAAAGCAACTGGCTTGAGCAGTAATGGCACAATTCATCTGCATAAATTAAATTCTGCGTCCCCTCAGATAATGGTTGATCGTTGGTGTAGATATTGAATTGCGCCGGGGCAAGCACACTACCCTAGGGTAATTTGTTCTTCTGTGATCTCCATCTGCCTCTTCGCCCCTGAAATTCAACAAAGAATTTCCTGTTTTCAATAAGGTTCCGTATGAAACAGGTTAGTTGGTAATCTTTAGATATAGTTTCAGGATAAGCTGTTTGTGATTAGGTTTTTTTCGTAGGCTGCTCTTAGATCTATAAATACAGCTCCTGTGATATCTTTTCTTTCAAGCCCATCTTCAATATGCTGTGTGAGTGTTTCAGTACTTGAGATGTACAACTCTTCCCAGACTTGAAACCGGCTTGTTTTGTCCCCTCCAACTCTCTCATTATTCTATTGCGGACGAGTCTTTCAAGAACCTTATACAGGTTGCATAAGAGAGATATGGGACGGTAACTTCTGAGATCATCCTCATCCTTGCCTGCTTTACGAACCGCTATAACTTTGGCTTTCCTGCATATCTTTGGAATCTTGCAGAATTTTATGCAGTTATTCGTCAGTTCTTTCAGCCAGCGCCTTGTTATTGGTCCAAAGTTTTTAATCTGCTCAGCTTTTATTTCATCGAGGCCCGCGGCTTTGCCATTTTTGCATTTGCTCAGTACAAGATCTATCTCATCCTGGGTAAAAGCTGCCTCCCAAAAGTTTTCTTACAAGTCCTTTGTACGAGGTGTTACTCTGGCGCATAAATCAGGCGGAATTTGACCGGTGGCATAAATTATATTGACTTTAAGGGCTGCTAGGGTTTGTGGCTAATTCGCATAGACATACGACTTAAGAAAACCTCACAAGAAAAAATCTAACAGGGTCAAATCGCCCGATCTCGGTGGCCAGTTCACATCACCTCCACATGAGATAATCATGCTCTCAAATCGCTCGTGCAGAATGTACAATGTAGCAAGAGCTGTGTGGCACGTAGCGCCTTCCTGTTGTAACCACATGTCGTTGGTGTCCATATTATCCAATTTAGGCAAAAATAAGTTAGTAATCATTAACCTATAGCGCTCGTCGTTGACAGTGATGGCCAGGCCCAACGTCGTCCTCAAAGAAATATGGAATGATGACGCCGCCAGCCCGAAATCCACACCAAACAGTGACATTTTTTTGGATTCACGTTCTTGGATCTTATGTGGATTGGTATCGCCCCAAATTCGACAATTTTGTTTATTGACGTACCCATTCATCCAGAAATGGGCCTCATCGGTGAAGATGATTTTTTTATGCAAATTGGAGTCAATTGGAGTTTCCTACTGCTCAAGAGCCTATTCAACGAACACACGTCGTAATCTATGGTCGTTTACCTTCAGCTTCTGGGTCAGTTGAATTATGTATGGGTGCAGGCTCAAGTTACGACGCAAAATTCGCCAAGTGGTGGTCTGCGAAAAGCCGAGTTCTTGTGAGCAACGCGAAATCGTCTCGGATTCTCCTTACACTCTCACGGACAGCGGCGATGTTTTCGGAAGATCTTGCGTTTGATCGTCGTACTGGTGTTGATGTATTGTTTACTGAAGCAGTGGACTTCAGTGGAATGGAAATTTATCCACCACACTGCGAATAGCCCTCTCGGTAGGACGATTATGGCGATCGTAAAATTCGACCGTTATAATGTTTCAAGAAATTTTGATGTAACAATTATATCATTTGCACGTCTTTTTGAATGCTATATTCGTCCATGGTGTTTTGGCAAAACAAACTGAATAAATGACAGCTTATTCGGCATGGGTAGCTTCAACATATGGCCGCTACCAACTGTCAAAGTTCGGAAGTCCCTATTGGAAGACCCTATACATATCGCGGTTGCACAAAAGTGCAATTGAATGTTTGCAAAAGAAATACTTGAACGTTTTCAAGACGATACCAATTTTTTAGACAAAGTGGTTACTGGTGATGAGACCTGGGTACGATCCTGAACAAAGCGGCAAAGTGCGGATTCATACACCGCCTCATCTCTAAAGCCCAAGAAAACTCGCATAAGCAAGTCATAGAGACATAGTCATCATAGCCAGAGGGAAGTTTGAGGGAACGCTCTGTGAAATCGTACATCGTACAATATGGGTACAATATACGATGTACAATCGTATATCGTACCATCGTACGTAAAAATAACTATTAGATGGTGTCAAACAGTGGCACTGAGACTTAACCCGAGCAAAACCACGGTGATACCATTTACTAGAATGAGAAAACTAAACTGCCTACAGCCTATACTGTTAGATGGCAGGGCAGTAGAATACAAGTAGTAGATAGGGATATAACACTAGCTAGCAAGCTCCTATGGAATAGACAAGCTGAAGCAGCGGTGGGAAAAGCCAAACGTGCTCTAAAGGTTTAACAAATCTGGCAGGGAAAACGTGGGGTTGTAACCCCACAATCCTGCGATGGATGTATACCATGATAGTGAGACCTGCGATCACTTACGGGGCAGTTGCGTGGGAAAGTAGAACCAAGCTAGCCTCTATGAGGAAGCAGCTTGAGGAGATTCAAAGACTGGCGTGTATTTGCATCACGGGGGCAATGGGGTCGTACCTGACAGCAGCAAAATCCCCTGGCTGGAAGCACCAAAAGAAGAAATGCAAATACCATTTCGAGAAAAACTACACAGCAATGTGTAGTAGTAAAGCCGATTGGAGCGACGAATCCTCAGCATACTACATAGAGCAAAATGCTATCAAGTGGTATTCAGATGGTTCGAAGACAAAGGAAGGTACTGGTGGAGGAGTGTTTGGACCTTAAACCAAATACTTCGAATCCATGGGAACATTCCCAAGTATCTTCCAAGCAGAAGTACACGCAATCGAAAGATGTGCACAATTTAATCTCCACATAAATTATCGAAAAAAAACTAATTGCTATCCTGTCAGACAGCCAAGCAGCCATCAAGGCCATTAGCTCGATAATGCTCCCTCTCACACGTCGGCCGCCGTCAAGTATTGATCAAATTCAACGTGCCGCAATACTGCCGCGGCGACCTTACGACCGCGACCTTGCTTCCAGCGACTTGAATCAAAAGTTGCCCTGAAGTTGAAAATGATTTTTTTATGAAAATTAGGGTCAGTTTCCAACTGCTCCAGGGCCCATTCAACAAACACACGTCGTTGTCTATGGTCGTTTACCTTCAGCTCCTGGATCAGTTGAATTTTGCACGGGTGCAGACCCACGTTACGACGCAAAATTCGCCAAGTTGTGATCTGCGAAAGGCGGAGTTCTTATGAGCGATGCGAAATCGACTGCCTCGGATTCTCCTGCACAATCTCACGGACAGCGGCGTTGTTTTCGGCAGATCTTACGTTTCGTCCTCGTACTGGTGTTGGTTTTTTGTTTACTGAACCAGTGGACTCAAATTTATACACCACACTGCGAATTGTCTTCTCGGTGGGACGATTATGGCGACCGTAAAATGGACGCTACGCGCGGAACGTTGCCCGAACAGAACACTAAACAATTTTATCATTTGCACGTGTTGTTGAACGCTATATTCGGCCATGGTGATTTAGCAAATCAGACTGAATAAATGACATCCAATTCGACAGGTGTAGCTTCAACATTATGGCAACTATCAACTGTCAAAGTTCGGAAGTCCTTATTGGAAGACCATTTACATATCGTGGTTTCACAAAAGTGAGCAAGTCAAAAATTGTCAATTTAGAATTTAAGTTTTATAACAAAACAATTTTTTGTTTTTTTTTTCGTTGAAATTAAAAAGTTATTACAAATTTAAAATATATTTTTGAATTCGGTACCGAAAACAGGCAAGTTACCCGTGTGACGTAAAATGTGTAATTTCTACCCGTGTATGACTTTGTTGATACAGTAGCTGTAGTAGACATGTCAAATATGTCAAATATTAAAAGTCGAATATTAAAAGTTATTGTGCATGTTTGGTACCATCGTGGAGAAGTACTACAAAAAAGAACTCCTCAAAAAACGTTTTTAAATGACCCACATTGTTAAACGTCGAAATCAATGGTTTTAAACAGTGCGTAATAATCTTAAAACGACGATTTTATAAAGAATGTTTATGTTTGAATGTTAGAATGAAGTTTCTCACTTACTACGTTACAAACAAATTATTGCGTGTTCGGAGTCACGTGACTATTTTCAAAATTTGATCACTTTTAAATTGTTTCTAGTTAATTGTTTTTTTCTTTTTCGTATCGCACATCCGAATTATTTATAATAAGGTTTTAAAATACATAAAAAAAATCCATAATTTATTTTTATTCAAACAACCCAAACAATTGGCTGTTTGCAAAAAAATGCTTCAACGTTTGAAAGACGATACCAATTTTGTAGACAAAGTGGTTACTGTTGATGAGACCTGGGTACGATGCTGAAACAAAGCGGCCAAGTGCGGAGTGGCACACCGCCTTATTTCCAAAGCCCAACAAAGCTCGCATGAGCAAGTCACGTGTGAAAAGCATGCTCATTGTTTTAATTAATGCCAATGGAATGGTCCACAAAGAGTTTGTTCCTGACAGACTGTCACATGTCGATTTTGCGCTGAAGTGCTCAACCGTGTGAAGAATCGTTTCAGCCGAGTTCGCACGGAGATCATAGAGGATTGTAATTTAATATTGTTGAAACCATACTAATTATAGATACAAACATATAAACTTATTAAGGGCGAAGTTTAACCTGAATATATAAATATATTCAACTTGTTCGTAGCTCTGTAATATTAATTCCACTATTATATTCTAATTTTTCTACAAAAACAAATCCCATGTTGAAACAACTATTTCCCCGGCTTCCCTTTTTTAAAAGACGATTCGGTTCTTCATCACGACGTGTTCAACGTGCCGCAACACTGCCGCAGCGACCTCACGGCCCCGACCTACCTCCCAGCGACGTCCTTCTGTTCCCCTGAATCAAGAAAGACCTGTCGTGTGAAAGGGAAGCGATTCGAAACATCCAGGCAGGTGCCTTGATAGCCTTCGCGCAAAGAGTTCCAGAGAGTCAATGAACAAGGGAAAAAACTAGACTGTTTTAGTCATTTTCATTGATTGTATTTTCTTACGAAGTGGAGAAGAATAAATATCGGGTTGGAGAAGAATAAATATAACTACAAGCACCAACCGCAACGGAGAACGATTGGTGGATCTGTGTAGGACTTGGGTTGCTCATGAAATACAGCCTTCAAACACTTGCCAAGGAAGCAGAAGACTTGGATTTCACCTAATACCAACCTGGGTGAATTCCAGATGGATCATGTGGCCATTTCAGGTAAATCTCAAAAGGAAATACAAAACGTGAAGGTACTAAGAAGCGCCAATCTGGACTCAGACCACTACCTCTCAAAGATCAAAATAAGATTCCAGCCTAGAAACACTAGATTACACAGAACCTCCCAAATATTAAGATTTGACGTAGAGCGACTCAAGAACAGTCAATAAGTAAGACAGAGACTGAACAATACATATCTAGCTGGGACCTCTCTAGCTGGGACCAACTGAAGGAGGCCAAAGAACTCTTGTCAAGGCGGCCAAAGAACTCTCCTCCCTCTCTCCTCCACAAAAAGTCCCTTTCGCTAGAATAAGGAAGCATCCGCGGTGGACTGAAGACTGTGACAATGCAATAGCCCAAAGACAGACAGCCTGGGTAAAGTGGAATTCTAAAAAGACCAAGGAAAATTGGCATACATTTTTGGAACGAAGAAAGGTTGCAGCCAAGATAATTCGAGGAACCAAACGAACCTTCACACAAAACCAACTAACCCAAATCGAAGAGAGCTTTGCTAAGAATAACTCCAGAGATTTCTTTGGAACCTTCAAGCAGACACTCAGAAAATACGCCAATCCTCCACTTCAGAGACTCACGAGGCTAACTGGCTTTTAACGACAAGGACAACTCCCACCGTTTGGCTCAGTACTTTGAAAATCTACTCAACTGTGACCCACCCAGCGAAGACTTCGACTATAAACAAATCACACCAAACCCGGACTCGCTGCTCCCTTCATTGGAAGAAGTTGGCCAGATCATTCAACTTCTTAAGAATAATAAGGCAGCTGGAGAGGGCTCTATCGTTGCTGAACTGTGGAAAGGTGCTGGAAACAATGCCGTGCGCAAGCTAACCGAGATCATCCAAGACATCTGGGAAACAGAGAAATTACCACCCGATTGGAAATTTGCTCTGCTCCATCCGCTGCACAAAAAGGGAGATTTTACTGATCTAAACAACTACCGCGGAATTTCTCTCGTCCCGGTAATATACAAAATTCTCTCGAAGGTGTTACAAGCAAGGGCAGAAAATCAGCTGGATAATCAACTGGGAGAATACCAGGGGGGCTTCAGGAAGACCCGATCCTGTGTTCAACAGATCCTCATTCTAAAATCTGTGCTTGCATACTCCAAGATGAGAAAACGGAAGGTGGTCTTCACCTTTGTTGATTTTAGGAAGGCCTACGATTCGATTGATAGAGTAGCGCTAAACAAAGTACTCCAGGAACTAGGGCTAGACAACAAAACCCGCAGACTCATCCTAGAAAATTTGACCAACACCCATTCCAAGGTTAAATTTAGAGGCAAGATTTCAGAAAGCTTCGAAATAAAATCTGGAGTGAGACAAGGAGATTGAGTTTCCCCACTTCTCTTCAACTGTGTCCTTGAAAAGTTTATGAGAGAATGGCGCAAGGAACTGATCATTTTGGGTGCTCAGAGTGAAATCTACCTGGGACGTAAGAACGATGGACTGGTTGTAGACTGTAGACTAACCTGGCCTCTGCAGATGACATGGCAATGTTTGCTGATTCTCTTGAGATGGCAACAATGCAGGTAAATTGCCTCAGAAAACAGGCTGCCAAAGTGGGTCTTCAAGTGTCGCTGGAGAAAACAGAATTCTTCACCAACATCAGAGAAGCAAACAGAGAGATATTACTAGAGCAGGGAAACATCAAGAGGACTGAGAAATTTAAGGATCTCGGCGAATGGATTGAACCCAACTTATCAGAAATAGCTTCATTATCCAAGAGAGTCAACAAGTTAGAACTAGCCTATCGACTGACTAAGATCACTTACAACGACAAATGCCTGTCACGCAACCTGAAACTTAAGCACTACACATCAGTCTTACGACCAGAAGCCCTATATGCCATGTAGTGTATGTCCATGTAGAGAAATTGGAAATCAGAGAGAGGAGAATCCTCTGGAAGATCCTAGGCCCGGTAAAGGAATATACGGAATAACTCTGAGCTCTACGAACATATTGAGATGCTCTCTGACTGTGCAAGGAAAAGAAGGGTAGCTTTCTATGGTCAGGTTGCAAGGCTGCCTCCAAACTGACTAACCAACCGTCTGTTCGCCTTCTGGCAAAACAAGAAGGTTCGTACCACTTGGTTGATAGAAACCAAGAAGGATATTAATGAACTGGGAATAACAGATCTCCAGTTTGATTTGATCCACAGACAGTTTGTGAGACGCACCCTGAAGGAAGTCCGTGGATTTCAGGAAAAACCCCGGAGGAAAGGTACCACCTGGTCACAAGAAGGAAAGAAGTTACATCGACAGAAAATGCGACAATACTGGGCAAAGATCAAAGCCCAACAGTTGAACAAGCGTGGTCCAAACTAGGCCCATTCGAAACAAGAAGAAGAAGAAGATCGGTACTACAAGACTCATCACAACTCGCGCCGAATATTCGGGGCTTCGGTCAAAAGCGTGGCCGGATATTCGGTATTCGGCAAAATCATTATTCGTGGCATAATAGTGATTTTGCCGAATACCGAATATCCAGCCACGCTTTTGACCGAAGCGCCGAATAATCGGCGCGGGTTGTGATGAGTCTTGTAATACCGATAATGATTCTTCTCCACTTCGTAAGAAAATACATATCAATGAAAATGACAAAACCATTGAAATACACGACAGTTTCTGGAATTATTTTGAGGAAGTTGCTACAGAAAATATGGAGACAGATGAGGATGTAGAAAAAAAAGTGCTATTGCAAATGAGATGCAAAAGCTAAAAACGACTAGATAGGACAACAGACCCTTAAAAGTAGTGGTCAAGTGCCTAAGGGCTCTGGGTCTCGGACCTGCCCACGGGTCATATTTCGATGCCTTTTCTCTGCACAAAAATTTTAATAAAATATCTGTTCGAAGACCAGTCTTGAAAACGCACCCTGTATAACGGAAAGCCGGAAGTTGATTACTTTGTGCTTGTTTGTTATATTATATATATATATATATATATATATATATATATATATATATATATATATATATATATATATATATATATATGTATATATATATATATATATATATATATATATAAATACACATGGTGTTCTATGGCAGGTGCAAGTAATTATAAAAGACATATGTTCGTGCATTGGCTTTCCTCCCCTATAGAATAACAACAAGAAAAAAAATACCTTGGATGCCGTATTTTTCTTGTAAATAGGTAACGTCCACATTTAGGTTTTTCCTGTATGCGTTGACTTCTTGCTGCAGGGCCTCCAAGCTGCTATTTGGACTCGTGAGAATAAACGCTTTATTGGCTCTGATTTCGTCTTTGATATCCTGGTAGGTGGCGGCAATCGTATTTTCGCACTCCAAACTGTTTAAATGGAAACGTAACGAACTGCATTTGCGAATGTTTTCCAAATTCGATCTCAATTGCTCGGAGGAATGGTCGTGCAAGCTGGAAGAATACGAGGGCGTTTTGTTTCCCTTCAGCGATTTCGTTTTCAGTTTCCGCGGATGGCTCTTGCAGCGTCTCGGAACGACTTGTTTTTTCGGTTTCTTACTGTCGGCGGATTTGGATTTCTTCGCTTTCAGGGAAAATGTTTTCGTGGGGTTTCTGCTCCTGGTTTTCTGGTCCATTCGATCGTTTAAGTAAGCGAGCCGAAGCGCCTGACGCCGTGCGGTCTCGGTATTTACAACACTCATCTCTGCACAATATCATGCCACGATTATCACGAATTTTTGTTCAAACTCTAATACGCGATGTAAACAACCCGAATGTTGATTTCAAAAGCCGCGAGATATGAAGGGGGTTTTTTGACGTTTTACCCGAAACCCATCCAACCGTCAAGACCTGTCGCGGCATCTAACGTAATCATTTTGTATCAACACATATCGACCAACAAAACAATCCATTATTCATTTATTTTATGGAAACCATGTTTAAATTGTGAATTCTAATTAATTATTTAAAGTCTAGTCTAGATAAAACCTTGAAGACCAAGTCTAGTCTAAACAATCAGACTAGCTTTTTTAGTCTAGTTTAGATTAAAGAGATAGTCTATACAATGAGACTTGATTATTAAGTCTGTTGAAAACAAGGATGAATCCTCTATATTGTTCCATCATTGTGACGGTAACTAACAATGAAGGTCGATATATATTTTAGTAATGTTTTTCTTAAACCGCTAAACTAAAGTGACCACATTTTCATTGAGAAAAAGCGGGACAAATAGGATGAAATGAGAATTATAATTTAGTTTTGAAAGCAGACCAATAATTCAAAAAAATATATTTTATCTACTCACACATCAAAATGAACGCATTATTATAATCGTGTGTAAAAGTATCCAAATCGTGCGTAAAAGTTCAATGTAAATCAAATTGAGTTTCATTATTAAACGATCTATGTTTGTTGTTACTATGGCAAGTTTATTAGAATAGACCTTTTCATAGTTGAATTTCTTTTTGCGCATGCGTCAAATTCCGCCATGTTTTTCGGGCACTATTTGACATATAACCAGTGAAAATAATGTTTTCAATATAATTAAGAGAAAAAAAATATATTAATTACTAGTTTTCTGTCAACAGTACGATTTTAATTGTTATATACCAACTTTAAAATAATAATACAATAATTTATGTGCAAGTATACAATGCTATCAGTAAAAAAAGGAACGAAATAGTAAATCATTTTCGGAGAATTTATATTATTTTATAGTTTCCCAAAGCCTTGTTTCGAATTTCGTCGAAAACTTCAAGTCAACGACAGAAAAAATTTGTCCAATCTGCTTCATTTCCGCCTAGAGAACGACTATGGCACTTTAATCATTGCCGTAACTAAATACACTTATGTGCTTCAATTGTAGGATGCACTAATGAGCACCATCAATTAATTTTTCTTTTAATTGCACTCGTAATAAAAGCGACGATCCTTGTTGTTCAGCCATATTAACAGAATGTGCCCGAAACTTTCATATTCCCGCCTTTTAAACATGGCGGACGCGCATGCGCTTAACTAACCGTAAAAAGGTTTATATAATGTGGTGTCTTGTTAAAAAGGTTCTATGACATAACACGCGGCTAAACAATGCGTCGAAAATATTACGGCGATAAAACAATGCGAACAAAGGAGAACAAAACATCACGTCGAAAATATATAAGTATAGAAATCACTTAAAATTATTATTTATCAAGTGAATGGGAAAATTTCAGAAAGTGTTTTGCCTGCCGATTGTAAATATGCAAATTGCATTCCGCTAGTCGCTTACGTTAGCGAGATATGACTTGATTTCTTTCGCAAAAACGAGCGAAATTTTGGAAAATTTAGCCAGCCGAGCACAGAACTCGCAAATTAATTAATATTTTTAAGGAAATCTAAGTGTCTCCATAGGGAAATGACCTCCTGAAAACGATGCCGCAAATCGTTTTTAATTATCTGCAACCGTTCTCGAGGTATAGACTTATGAAGTCGAAATTCTGGAAAATTTGAAGACAGAATTTCGCCATGAAAACTGGAATCTTTCCAAACCATTTATACATCAATTTTCTCGTCTTATCCTCTAGTTTCAGTGTGCAGAAAATGATTTCGCTGGGATTTGTATTTTCAGAGAAATTGGCAAAAAACCTAAAACGCACTATTTTCCTGATCAAAACGATGGATTTTTTTCGGAAAATTTTAGGGCTTCTTTTCCGGTTCGAGTGAAGGAAATAGATTTTTCGGTTTATTTCGTTCAAATGTTCAAAATGCACGAGATATGGCCTATTTTACATTTATTTTGCCGTTTCCTCTCATTTATTGCAACTTTTTCCAGTAAAATAACTTAGCCCAATTTTTCCTGTAGAATAACTTAGCCCAATAGACCTTTTTACGGTTAGTTAAGCGCATGCGCATCTCCCTTGTTTCAAAGGGAATTTGAACGGGAATGTTGACGGGAATGTGAAAATTTCACACATTTTGTTATTCTCATTGGTTAAACGTCAAAAAGTGCCCGAAAACATAGCGAAAACTGACGCTAAATTAACTTTTCTTATTTGGAATCAAGAGTTCTCGGCCTCTCAGTTTGGATTTATCGGGTTCTAATATAACTTAATCTAACCATAACATTTTCTAGATTAAATATAGGTTAACCTAGATTACATCGACAACGACCAAATAGTGTTCCCGTCACTGTGCGTTTTTACTAGTTGGCACTGTTTTCCACGGAGGCGCTGAACGTTCTAACCTTATTGTGTCAGTGATTTGAGGCACTCATACACAAAAGCCTTTCTTCACGCACTTGTATCATAAACTACAATTATTGTATACATTCATATACTTGTCTCTAAAGATACAAAAATGTATTTATTATTAATTATTGGTAACTATAATAATATTTGTAAAAAGCAATAATTTGAGCATTATGATTTTTAATTAATTAAAATTTTTTATTTAAAAAAAAGTTTGATTAAAAAGATGATTTTCTTTCACGGACAATTTTTTTGAAATGTCGTTAAATTCCTCAAATAAATTGGTCAAATTATTTTTTACGCTTAATATTGATTCTAAAGTTTAATGTTCAAGTGCGTTTTTTCAGTTGTACATATTTTATTGATACTGGAAAAACACTTTTTGTTGCTGCATTTGTTCCTGGAAAGGAGAGCGCGTATTCTATAATTTTCTAAATATTTTGATAAGGAATATGAATTTGTTTAAAATGAAGCAATAACTCGGTCCATTTTTGGTCTGTTTCCACATTTGCAGACCAGTAATATTTAATTTTTTTATCAGTAACGTACCTTTTCACCAATAACACCACATTAATATATTCAAAATCTTTTTAAATGTATTCCCATAAAATCTCCTTTTTTTAATGGCACCCAATGAAAATTTCAGAACAAGGTGCTATTAAACGACCGGATTTTCTGAAAGAAGTTAGAAATTTTTGTAATAACTGCTTGGAATATCTTGAAGAATGGAATCATGGAATGGTTCAATTGGAGTTCAATATTACAAAATTTCATTGGTTGACATTAAAAACGGAGATTTTATGGGAATATGTGGAAAAATCTTATATTATAGTACATTTAAAATAAGAAATGCAGATATTTTCTAAAAAGCGGGACATTTTTTAAAATCGGCGGGACGCGGAACTTTCCTCCAAAAAGTGGATGTGTCCCGCCAAAATCGGGACGTGTGTTCACTTTACGCTAAACCACGCTAGCGAAGCCGCGCGTTATATCTAGTACAATTTGAAATGTTTTATCAAACATCATGCCCTACTTATTATATGCCGCTATGCCGGAAATATTCTACGGGCTTTACTCATTGCAGCTTGCAAACGTCGCTTTAAATGAACGGCTTTCTTCCAAATTGTGATATCTTGGCGAAATTATACCAAAGTTTGTGCAGCTGTGTTTGCTTCCGGCAGTAAAATATCTTAATATATTCATAGGGAACTCTACGTCTACCCTCTTTTTAGCATTTGCCGTTGCATCTAATTGAAAAACTAAATAATATTTTCTACCGTTACTTTTGGTCTCATCACCTGCTTCTATTAAAGACAGTTTCAATTCCTAGATTTTATCAGAATGTTTTTATATAGAATTGTCTACCTAGTCTTGTCTGTCTAGTCATGTCTTTCTATTGTGGGGAGCTACTTGAATGATAGGGAGAGACTGTGGAAGGTAAAATCTTCAAATGAGCGGGTGTTCCACAGGGTTCGGTTCTTGGGCCGATACTGTGGAACATATTTTATGATGAGGTTTTGAGATTGAAGCTGCCAGACGGGGTTACACTCGTCGGGTACGCTGATGACTTAGCGGTGGTCGCTGTCGCAAGAACGGAAGAAAGTCTGAAAGTGATAATGAATTAGTGATGATAGAAATTAGTGGGATTGATCGGTGGATGGGGGAAAAGGGCTTGCTCTGGCTCCCCACAAAACCAAGGCGGTCCTGCGATTTGGGAGAAGAAAGCTGCGTAAACTGACCGTGCGAATGGGGACAGTTACCTACCCTCTCAGGGTGTCAGGGTGTCCGATCAAGTCACCCGGGTGGTGAGCAAGGCTACAGCATGTGTGATAGCCCTTGGACGGCTGATGCCCAACATAGGTGGGCCCTTGGCGTCCAAGAGGAAGATTATGAATGCGGTCGTGCACTCCATTCTCCTGTATGGGATGCCGGCATGGATAAATGCGTTCAGGATTAAATGTTATAGAGCGAGGCTGATGAGAGTGCAAAGGTGTATTCTGCTGCGTGTGTGCAGCGCAAACAGGACTGTTTCTGGCGACGCCGTGGCGGTCATTGCTGGAGTTATCCCGTTAGACCTTCTGGCGCATGAAAGGGTGAGAGTTTGGGGAGATAATGACCCTAGAACTGAAAGGAAAAAAATGCGTGTATGGCAAGAGATATGGGAGTGGCCGGAAAAGGGAGCCTGGACCAGGCAACTGATTCCGACTATCGATGAATGGGTCAACCATGGGCACGGGGCATGAATTATCACCTCACCCAGACGCTTACGGGGCATGGATGCTTTGGGTCTTACCTGGTGCGCATCGGGAAACTGGTTGAGGCGCACTGTAGGTATTGTGGAGCGACTGAGGACACTGCGGAGCAACCATCTTCGAGTGTACGAGATGGGAGAGAATGAGGAGCGCAGCAGAATGCAAGGTGGGAGATAATGTAAATAAGGAGAGTATTGTGAGAATCATGCTCCGCAGTGAATATGAATGGGGCGCGCTGACTTGCATGATAGGATATATAATGAGGAGAAATGAGAAGGATGGAAGGGAAGAGCATAAGGCGGGACGAGGGGTTGCTACGCGCGAGCCGTGCGTGCCAACGCCGGACCCCCCTTAGTGCGAAATTTATTGTAAACTGATGTGAGGGGGTGCACGGCTAATAACGGCGCACCCGGCAAAACGAGTGAATGCGGATGAATGCTTTGGACATGAAAGAATGAAGTTATGTCAAATTTTGGATTCCATCACGTTCTCTCCGATTTTGGCTGGGGGGGGGGGAGGTTTCTGAATGGTTGGGGCTTTTAATTGGGTCGCCCCTTTTAGGGGAGCAGCCCCACACTACCACTCGGCACGGGTCGGATGGTGTTTGTTTGCAGATTTTCACCTCCAGCACGTGCAAAAAAAAGGTCTGTCTAGTCTTGTCTGTCACAAAAAAAAAACACAAAACATAGACGGCAGAAAAATGAGCGTACGCTCACTCCACAAGGAACCAAAGGACACCATTCAGCCCTTGTCTGTTATATGGGGCGCCGGTGTGGTGAAGCAGCCTGCGCTATATCCGGCCAATTACCTGTAGATATGAAATTGGCACAGGCCTCGGCCAAATACCTTCTGCACAATATGAACGAGATCGAATTTCAGGAATTGACTGAGTGACCTGTCACTCTTGAAATGATGGAAACTAGATTGTGCATCCAGGGTAGGATATACCCTGAGGAACTTGGTTTCAAAAATTATTATTTTGGATCAACTGAAGCACTCAACATGAAAGTGTCAAAATTTGACCAGGGAGTAGGAGCTGCACTTGTAGTTTTTCTGGACGATACGGAACAAAAATAGATTGGCGTAGTGTTGCACAATATTTCAGGCCGAGTTACTCGCAATTTATAAAGGCTTAATGTATATTATGTCGCATATTCAGAACTCATCGAGTCGCTCAATACTATCGAATAGTAAACCAGTTTTAGAACAATAAAATATATGATCGAAAAAAAAACCCGAATGAAAGGTACCCCCTCGACAGAAGAGAGAAAGGAGTTACACTGGCAGAAGATGCAACAATACTGGGCAAAGATCAAAGCCCAACAGTTGAACAAGCGTGGTCCAAAGTAGGCCTATTCGAAACAAGAATCAAAATATATGTTCGAGCCATCAAAGTTACTGGTAGATACGTGGAAACTAGCTCGAGAGATCTCACAGAATATCGACCTGCTATGGCATTGGATTAGAGCTCATGTGGGAGATGAAAGAGTGGATAGCTTGCCCAGACAAGCATCTGGGTTAGATGAACTAGAATTAGTAGGCGAGTTAGAAATTGGGTGGCGATAATAGCAATGCTCCACATTGTAATGAAGGAAAAGGCAAAAGATGAGGGGAAGAGACAAAAATAAAATGCTCTAGGAAGATCCTATGAGACCAAGCTATTACGAAGTAATGCCTGAAGGCGGTTCCAGAATAGCGACAGGATTTAAGTACAGGGCGGGGTTTTTTAGTGGGTAGGACCGGCACTGTCATCAATTCGGGTGAGCCCACACACTCTTCGGGGCTGAGTGCCCTGGGAGTCATACAAAAAAGTATTTACTATTCACAAATGTATTCGTGAATCATATTTTCCGTCAACATTAAAACTGACCAAGGTTATTCCTATATTCAAAAAAGGTAACAGCGCTGAACTGAACAACTATAGACCAATATCTCTAGTACCAACTCTAGCAAAAATATTCAAAAAACTATTGTTGTCAGTTTGGTTTCCGGTCACAAAACAAAACACATTATCGGATCGGAACACATACTTTGAGGCCGTCAAGGCCTTTCTGACCAAGGAATATGCTTATACAAGTTGCTTTGACCTTACAAAAGCATTCGACTGTGTATCGCATGAGCTTCTCATGAAGAAACTAATCTACTACTCGTTTGCTTCGACTTTTGAATTATTTCCTTACTAATACAGAGCAATTTGTGAAGCTAAACAACAAAAAAACAGATAAAACAGATAATAACATCGAAAGATGTTATACGGGGTTCCTCAAGGCTCGGTATTAGGTCCCACCCTGTTTCTTATTTATATAGATGACTTTCCGGACTACTGTGAAGGTATGTACACTATTTGCGGATGATACTGCAAATTCAGGCGCTCATAGATCTCTAGTTTCTCTCCGCTCGGACATACTGGATACCACCAATAAAGTTAAAAATTGGTTCAATTGCAATAAATTTATTATTAATGAATCCAAAACACAAACATGTGTATTCTCACTCAGGAGGATAGATGATCTTGCGGAGGCAATAAAGTTGCTTGGAATACATTTAGACCCGAACATATATAGAGAACCACATATAGATTACCGCAACCAAAGAAACGATTTATCTACGACCACTATTGTAAATGCCCATTATTGTACAGTTCGTGGACTATGTTAAAATACCTCATAACACACACGTATGTAACAGTCCACAATTAATGATAAGTTATGATTGATAACACACACGTGCGTTTGGTTTACGATTTGTTGATAGCTGCTATTACGTGCTCATACGTTCAGCGCACCCCGGTGCCACAATTCAAACTAATGGAAATTGACATTGCGTACATTGGGTTGCCTATATCTATGAACACTCTTATTCCAGTTTAACCCAAATAAGTACTAAATAATAAGGTATGTATGTATAAAAAAAACCATTAAGAATGTATTTTTTTCATTTCTTTCATGGTAAATAATGTCGAGTAACAGTTATATATGAAATATTATTTTATATATTTATTTGCGCATTTGTTTATTAAAATGTTAAAAAATGATAATTAAATAAACATAACCTAATAAGAAATAAATTTGTACATCAAACATATTTTTCTTACTAAACAGAAATTAATTAGTGTGGTCGTAGATAAAGTATAGCACATAACTCGAGTTGTAAGGCAATTACGGACTCTGAATTACTCTGGCGGAATTACTCTGAACTGTTCCGCTCGCACGTAATATGCTTCTTACAACTCTCGTTACGTACTATACTATTATCCTGCAGCAATTAAAATATACAACATTCATAGATCTCTAATTTCTCTCCGCTCGGACATACTGAATACCACCAATTCCACCAAAACTTTTGTAGTTGATGAATGTACTCACGGCCTATCATGCATTGATTCGTAGTGCTCTCTCATATGCAATTTTAGTATGGGGTCACTCTCGCCATGTCACTAAAGTTCCCAAACCGCAAATGCATAAGAAATATGGCGGGATTGCCATTCAGTGATGATTGCCGAGAATTATTCAAAAAGTATAAAATATGAACAGTTTCTTGTGTCTTCATCTTGCATTGCTTACTGAATATGCACGAGCACATCGGCGAATATGACCAATTTGATCACAACAATTGATAGTTAAGTCCAATTTCCTAGGATTAAATAGATCTAGAGCAGTGCAGGTTACCACTTTTATTGGTCAAAACCGATTAAACAAGATTAGCAACCAAAAGACAAAAACCACAAAACCTCTAGCTAGCAAGCAGCAATGTGAGAACGTTATTATCAGACAGCAAAATAGAAGAATTACATTGGGCAGAACACATTTGTAGGATGAATAATGGCAAGTGGACAAAATGATTAACAAAATGGACACCAAGAGACGGGAAAAGAAAAATGGAAAACTAAGCAAAAGGTGGAGAGTAATCTTCAACCAGAGATGTGGACCCTTATGGAAGGGGGGCGTGAAATAGAGATGTATGGAAAGGTTTAGGACAGGGGTTCTCAAAGCGTGTTCCGCGGAACACTGGTGTTCCGCGATACACATTTAAGTGTTCCGCGAAAAAATTGCAATTAAAAAATATTATTCCAGTTAGAATGGCAAAAGTCAGCGTAATCCAATTCTACAATTCGCTATATAGCGCTAGTATAATTGGAGTGAATGAAGAAAATAGAAAAATTGTGAAATCAATTCGAAATGTCAATCGTTTGTATGACGAAAAATTTCGATTTACCTGGACCGGACATACAGATTGTCCAGCACCTCTGTGCATTGTATGCTGTAAGAAACTTGCCAATAACGCGATGGCGCATTAAGGCGTCGTTTCAAAACTGAACATAAAAATCTTTTAACAAAAAACAAAGAATATTTGAATAGAATTTTAGAACAGTTTGAAAAACAATGAAAGTAAGTGATAAAGTTCAACTATCGTCGTATGAAATTGTCGAGTCAGTAGCACTAAAATTAAAGCCACATACGATAGCAGAATCTCTCATTTTGCCTGCCCGCTGTGAAATAGTGACAATTATGTTTAAGCAAATTTATGAAGAAGCAAAGACGGAAATTTAGAAGATTGAAAGAACAGTCGCAGGTAAGCTTGTTAATATGTCTTTTGCATTACAAGTTGACGAATGAACTAATATAAGTGGCAAGGCGCAGCTCTTAGGCTTTGTACGATTTATTTATGAACAAGTGATAATAAATCAGTGTTTATGCTACAAGGAACTTTTGGATCGTACAACTGGTCTGGACTTCTTTGATGCAATAGCAACGTATTTGAATGCTTTAAAATTATCATGGGATCATTGCGTCAGTATTTGTTCCGATGCGCTATATAGCAGCGTCCATGACGGGATGAATCAAAGGATTTGTTACTTTAGCTAAAACCATAAATTCAGATATAATATTTCATCATTGTTTCTTGCACCGAGAAGTACTTGTCATAAGAAGAAATTAGAGGACTTTTTGACCAAGTAGTTGCCAAGGTTAATTTTATTAAAATGAGACCGATGAAGAACCGAATTTTCAACTTTGTTCATCGATGGAAGCAGATTATGGGTGTTTACTTCTTCATATCGAAGTGAGGTGGTTGTCACGAGGAAAGTTTTTAAATCGTGTGTTGACATTAAAAAATGAATTACATGAATTGTTTTTTTTTTAATAGAAAATCAAAAACTTTTTGTGAGTTATCTAAAAAATGATGATTGCTGCAATAATTTGGCGTATTTGTCTGATAGTTTTATTTTCTTTAATACCGTCAATATGAGTATGCAAGGAAAACATGAAAACATTCTTACAACAAATTATGTTCAATGAAAAAAATACTTTTACTTTGAACAAACAACAGAGAAATGTTCTCCTCTGAGCAAAATACCAACGAGGCAATCGTTTCTTTGATAATGCAACATTTATCAACTATAGAAGGAAAGCTTGGAAAATATTTTCCATTGTTAAGCCCAGAACATATGATTTTGTTTCTTCCGAACCGAACGTTTGTTTCTTCCGAATTTTCTAGTTTTACTTTAAAAGAATAAGAAGAACAGACGTCGCTTTTTTCAGATCGTGGATTAAAATTACAGTTCCATGAAAACACTCCTGAAAATTTTTGAATCACTGTTAAAGATATAATATCCGAATATAAGCAAAAAAGCCCTGAATATATATTATTGTTATTTTCCACGTCTTATCTTTGCGAAGCAGGATTTTCAACTATGGTTAATATAAAGAAAAACGCGAGAGACTAGGGAATTTAGAAGAAGAAATGGTATGGTTTTATCATTTATTCGTCCCAATATCGCTGAGATCTCTCAAGTTCGTGAATTTATTATTCAAATTATTCTGTTTGTTATTACTGTTTTTGGTTTCAAAAACGTTAGGTACCCTGCCTTAACGTTTATATTATATTGTAGATGTTCCGCATAAAAATATATCAGAGTTTAGTGTTCCCCGACTTCGAAAAGTTTGAGAACCCCTGGTTTAGGAGAGGCCTGCGCCTCAGAGGCGACTACGATCAGAGTGGCAGAAGATGAACATGGATCTC
Organism: Phosphuga atrata; assembly: GCA_944588485.1. NCBI lineage: Eukaryota > Metazoa > Arthropoda > Insecta > Coleoptera > Silphidae > Phosphuga > Phosphuga atrata. The sequence continues at coordinate 71,083,832 of OX155894.1, read as the reverse complement.
TCACATCAAGCAGTCCAGCTGATCACAGGACACGGCAACTTCAACTCTTACCTCCACCAGATCAGAAAAAGAGGTTCACCAAATGGCGAACGTGGAATGGAGGACACAGTTAACCATGTGCTGTTCGACTGCCCAAACACCCTGGAATGGAGACAGTTTTATTCTGTCTAGTTATTAGTCTACTTATGTCTGTCTAGCCTTATCTCTAGAGTCTTCCTCTCACTAAACCCCCTTTTAAATTTAGTATACGCCACCCCGGTATCGCACAGACGGTTAGTGCCGCCCTGGTTGAAAATGCCTCTGTCACGGCGGGAAATCGAACCCCGGTCTCCCGCTTGTCAGGCGGGTATGTTGTCCACTATACTACCGAGGAGGACAGTTTTGTCTGTCTTGAATTATCCAATAAAGTGTCAGTTCCTGATAATCAAACTCTACTGAATATTGTAATTTAAATAATTAATAAAAGATGGATTAATTTAAAAATGATAACAGGATTTCTACGGGATATACACACCTGTGACGGGAAAAAAATCAATTTGATTTTATTAAAAAATAAGAAATCACTTCAAACAGAATGTAAACCAGACTAGAATTACCTTTAATTAATATGTATTTCACGACCGTTGAAACAGTTTAAGTCAGCCCCACGCTTGAGTCTTGCAATAATGCAAGACAAGTTTTCCTTCCGTGCTGTAACAATCGTACAAGTTTCTCACCAGTTGGTCGGGAGCGGGCGCAAATGTCTGATTTACATACAAAAACTGAAAGCAAAACAGACATTTCTAGAAAATTAATTTACACGTCCCCACACACTAAATAATTTAAATCAGCTGACTTTTCACAATGTCTGTCACTGTCACAATTTTAAAATCTTAAGCTAAAATCCTGACACAGTTTGTCAAAATTGTAGAACAATCATGTCATAGACTGTCACAATCTTGTCATACACTTGTCACAACCTTGGCACAGACTTATCACAATCTTGTCATAGACCTGTCAACATCTTGTTATAGACTTATCACAATCTTATCATAAACCTGTCACAATCTTGTCAGACCTGTCACTATCTTGTGAGAGACTTGTCACAATTTTCAAATCTTGCTAAAATCCTGTCACAGTTTCTCTAAATTGTACAACAATCATGTCATAGACTTGTCATAGACCTGTTACAACCTTGTCACAGACTTATCACAATCTTGTCATAGACGTGTGAACATCTTGTCATAGACTTATCACAATCTTATTATAAACCTGGCACTATCTTGTCAGAGACTTGTCTCAATCTTGTCATAGAGCAGTCTCAACCTTGTCATAGACTTGTAACAATTTTAAAATCTTGCTAAAATCCTGTCACAGTTTGTCAAAATTGTACAACAATATTGTCATAGACCTGTCACAATCTTGTCATAGACCTGTCTCAATATTGTCATAGAGCTGTCACAATCTTATCATAGACTTGTAGAAATTTTAAAATCTTACAAAAATCCTGCCACAGTTTGTCAAAATTGTACAACAATCTTGTCATATACTTGTCACAATCTTGTCATAGACCTGTCTCAATCTTGTCATAGAGCAGTCACAATCTTGTCATAGACTTGTAACAATTTTAAAATCTTGCTAAAATCCTGTCACAGTTTGTCAAAATTGTACAACAATCATGTCATAGACTTGTCACAATCTTGTCATAGACCTGTCACAACCTTGTCATAGACCTATCACAATCTTGTCATAGACCTGTCAACATATTGTCATAAACTTATCACAATCTTGTGATAGACCTGTCACAATCTTGTCATAGACCTGTCTCAATCTTGTCATAGAGCTGTCACAATCTTGTCACAATTTTAAAATCTTGCTAAAATCCTATCACAGTTTGTCAAAATTGTACAAGAATCTTATCATAGCCCTGCCTCAATCATGTCATAGAGCAGTCACAATCTTGTCATAGACTTGTAACAATTTTAAAATCTTGCTAAAATCCTGTCACAGTTTGTCAAAATTGTACAACAATCATGTCATAGACTTGTCACAATCTTGTCATAGACCTGTCAACATATTGTCATAAACTTATCACAATCTTGTGATAGACCTGCCACAATCTTGTCATAGACCTGTCTCAATCTTGTCATAGAGCTGTCACAATCTTGTCACAATTTTAAAATATTGCTAAAATCCTATCACAGTTTGTCAAAATTGTACAAGAATCTTGTGTCCTGTCACAATCTTGTCATAGACCTGTCTCAATCTTGTCATAGAGCAGTCACAATCTTGTCATAGACTTGTAATTGTATCAAGAATGTCTATGACAATCTTGTCATAGACCTATGAACATCTTGTCATAGACTTATCACAATATTGTCATAAACCTGTCACAATTTTGTCATAGACCTGCCACAACCTTGTCATAGACTTATCACAATCTTTTCATAGACCTGTCAACATATTGTCATACTTATCACAATCTTGTCATAGACCTGTGAACATCTTGTCACAGACGTATCACAATCTTGTCATAAACCTGTCGCAATCTTGTCATATACCTGTCACTATTTTGTCATAGACTTGTCACAATTATAAAATCTTGCTAAAATCCTGTCACAGTGTGTCAAAATTGTATAACAATCATGTCATAGACTTGTCACAATCTTGTCATAGACCTGTCACAACCCTTGTCATAGACCTATCACAATCTTGTCATAGACCTGTCAACATATTGTCATAAACTTATCACAATCTTGTCATAGACCTGTCACAATCTTGTCATAGACCTGTCACAACCCTTGTCATAGACCTATCACAATCTTGTCATAGACCTGTCAACATATTGTCAAAAACTTATCACAATCTTGTCATAGACCTGTCACAATTTTAAAGCTTTACATAAATAGACAAACATCTGAAATAATATTTAAATACACACAGAATAAATAAAATAACACAAAAGTACTCAAAGAAACACTCTGCGGGCTATTAAAAATGGATAATTGTAATAATTAAATACACAATAGAGGTGGTGTAGTGGACAAGACATCAGATTACTAAGGCATAGGTCCTGGGTTCAATTCCTGGGACACAAATAAAAATAAGCCACCGTCCTCCTATGCATGGCTCTATCAAAACCATCACAATAAAGATCTGCCTAAAAAATAATGCGTCCCCACTCACTTTGAAAACTGTAAAGGCCCCTATAGCCTCTACACACAAAAGGGTATATATATATATATATATATATATATATATATATATATATATATATATATATATATATATAAATTATTTATACTGCTATTTATAATGCTAATTACTTATAGTGCATAAAAATTCTGCTATAGCATTTTTAAATTAATTATTGTGTCTATATTGTACCTACTTGTATCTACTAAGTATTGTGTATCATGTCATTTTACATCAAAGTGTAAATGAATGCTACAGCATTCATAAATGTGTTTAAAATTTGAATGCTATAGCAGTCATGTCCATGTTTGAAATTTGAATGTTATAGCATACATGTCCATGTTTGAAAATCGAATGCTATAGCATTCATGTCCAGGTTTGAAATTTGAATGCTATAGCATTCATGTCCATGTTTGAAATTTGAATGCTATGACATTCATGTCTGGGTTTGAAATTTGAATGCTATAACATTCATATCATTCTGCATTGCAGTGAAAATGCTATAGTATTCATGTCATTCTATATCACTGTGAAAATGAATGATACAGCATTCAAGTCTGTGAACAAGTTAAAGGTGTATTTTACCAATCTTTCTTGCGGGTCAAGCTTTAAGTATTTTTTCATGAATTCGATGATCCATCCAATGGGTTTGGAAGCCTCGACAGACCATCTTTTCTTTTTCATAATAGGTGCATTACCAGTGGGTTTCAAGAGGATATCAACTGTAATACTAATAATCATTAGGTATTAATAAAATAACTTGAATTACTTTACTTTTTTGTTTATCCGTTTTCTCATTATCCGAGATGGCATCGTCATTATTTGTCGGCAAACTGTGTGTAGAATCATTATTTTCACTCATATTTCAAAAAAATAAACAGAACTTTCGTCTAACCCTGACAGATATATCAATGTGAATGTAACATCAAAATGTGGAAACAGAGATACCAACATAATCATTCAAAATAAATTATTGCAATATGTGAATATTATTTAATATTTAAGTTAAATTGCTCACAAGTTATTATTTATTATAAATAAGATTTTAGAATTTAAAGAAGAAGACTTTGTTTTAAAGAATGAAAGTCTCTTATTTAAAAATGACTGCTTTTGTAGAGAAAAATTGAGTGTATTTGGAGTTGTTTAGTTGGTGTTCTTGCGAATTTGACAAATAATTTCTAGTTCGTGTCAAAGTTCAAGTTTCAAGCCCCCCTCGAAGTGTCGTTATTCGTGAAGCGTGGTCCCCTTGACAAATAGCTAGATATTTATAAAAAATATACATTTTAATCAAAATAGATTTCAGTATGGATCAGTCGAAGGACGAGCGCGAGGAAGGCGAAATAGTGGATGACGAATTTGACGATATATCCGACAATTCCATACCATCTGATGGTAAGTCTGATTACACTCAAGACTTATTAAGACCAATTTGTTTGAGCAGCATTAGCGATAGCGATGGTGACCGCGAATACTTGGGGAAATATTATCTCCCTGCTAGGAAAAGAAGCCATAAATATAACCGCACTCACAGAAAGAAACGTAGAAAATGTTCGGTTAAAAGAAAGAGTCGCCCAGTATCATTATCGTCATCCGATAGTGATGAAAAAATCGACAGTAGAATGTTACGACAACTCAAAGAAGCTGTACGAATTAACTCCTCAAACGATTTCCATCATAATTCATTAAAAACGAGATTGAAAGGGATGATTGATCCAGATTCGCAAGACGAAGAAATTGAAGCCTTAAGGAACCTAGCACTGATCACATCAAAAAATAAAGACGAGAACGACGGAAAGCAAGAAAAAAAGGATGATAGTATCAATGATAAAGAATTGGCAGAACTGAGACAAGAAGCTTTAAAATCTGCGATTTTAAAAAAACATTTGGAAAGAAAACAAAGAAAAGAGATTATGAATAATCCTGAACCCAACAAAGAAAACAAAGAGAGTAATATTATACAAAAGGCTGAATCTGCAAAAATTGAAAACTCCATCGAAGAAGATGTTGATGTTATGAGAGCAATGTTGTTAGCTTCCATGTCGAAAAAAATTACCTCCATGCCTATTTCCACCTCAACTCCTCTAGAAAAACCTGTCAATTCGTACCATAAACCCACCATAAAACCTTTAATAATCAATCTAAACTCGGATTCTGATTCAGAGTCCGACATAAAACCCTCAATGACACCAATAGATAAAAGTGTAACAGCATTTTTGAAAAAGCAAAGAGAACAATTTGAAGCAAAGTGTGGAGCAAAGGAGCAATCCTTTGACAAGACATTGTTAGATAAATCTGTAGTTAAGTTGTTATCCAAACCCCAACAAAAAGAGTATAGACTGTTGAAGCAGAAGTTGTGGTTGGCTAGGAAGCGGAAGATTAGGCGTATATTGATAAATGGAGAAAAAGGTGACGAAGAGAAGGACAAACAGGATGGATTGAAGAAGACTCTGCAGGAATTACAGTTTCAAAAAGATGGAAGGTATTTTTTGTTTTGGATTTTTAGTCATATTTCAGGTTTAATTAATTTATTTTGCCAGTGTGTTAAGAAGTCAAGTAATACACATATGCATGCAGATTTCAAGATTTAATACAAAATTTAATTTTGGGGCTCATATATATATATTGCTTTGAGAGGCATTTTGAATATTATCACTTGATTGGTTTTTTTTTTTAAATTAATATATTAATAAACACTGATGCAATTATAATTGGACAAGCTGTAGCCTGTGGCTTTGCTCCTGTTGATTTTTAGATTAGTCAAATTCAACACTTACACTGCTGAGCATAAAATTAGGGCCACTCTGTAATTTGAAGTTATTTTAGAAATTGATAGTTTTTTACGTGTTTTTTCGGTTGTAACAGTTTACTAAGACATTGTTTGAATAAAACAAAAGGTTTTTGTTGTTCAAAGTTTATTGAAAGTAATGAAAATGAACAATTTTAATTTGATATGCTATGTAATGAAAATGAACAAATTTACTTTGAAATGCTTTTGTTGAAACTAAAGAAAGTTTAAGGACAGCATGGCTTTTCTTTCTGTGGTGTCATCTGTCTGTTGTAAATTGTTTGTGTATTGTGGTCATTGTTAGTATTTTGCAATGAGCATAAATCCTGTTGTTGGGGAACGAATTGTGGCGGCTTTAGAAGACGGCCGCGGTCAGCGCGAAACTGCGAAAAACGTTGTTGTAAGTCACTCGAGTATGCAACAAGTATAGCGGCTAGGGCATCCAAACCGGTTAAAACCGAACCAGGTTAACCGGGTTTTCTGTTAAAATTTACGAAACCGTAAAACCGTTTTTTTTTTTTAAAACCGAAAAAACTCGATTTTTATTTATTTTATTTTTTTCGTGTTCAAGTGCAAAATAATTCTTTTCTATGGTTATTCATGAAGTATTATATTGTAGATTTATTTGTACTAAAATAAAACGTAAGGGATCGTCCATTAATCACGTGATGTTTTTTAGCAACTTTTGATTCTAAAGTTTTAAGAACTTCGTGCCAAGAAACTTCTACAGGCGTCCTCTCTAGCTGACCAGCGTGTCAAATTTACTCTCTTTAGCGTTTTCTCTTTCCCAATTTCAGTCGTTAACTTTTGCCAGCGTTGTGTCGAATTTATAAAAATCTTAGTTTTAGATATTCAACATGACTCGCTAAAAAAGGATCGCATTCAGCTAATAGTTCCAAAATCATAAAATAATTTCTGTTATTCGGATCATTCGAAACTTTTGGTTTTTTCCTCTATAGCACACAACGGAAGAAAAATTAATACATATAAGAAATTGCATGACTCAATCAACAGAGGCGGCTTTTCTTTTCGGCGGCATTTTCGTTTGTATCGCCGCTCTATATCTGCCTCTCTCAGACTCAATGCCACTACGCGGCGTATGCCCCTAATGGTAGGTGTCCACAGTTACGCATCCGACGCATCGCATCAAACGGATTATTTTTGTACAGCGCGTCCACAGCATCGGCAGCGATCGGATTTGCCGACGCAACTACTAGCAAATACTATATTCCGTATGACGTCATCGGCACGCATTGGATTTCATTAATATAATCTTAATGTAATTTATTAATACCTACCTCTAGAAACACACTTAACAAAGAAAAATGGTTTTAAGACCAAATAAAAATAAAATAAAATTGTTGGGTTTTAACAACTGTACAAAAAAAGGTTGATCCATCCAAAATTGGATTGCTCTTTACAATAAGATGACCAGATTTTTTAAACGCGAAAGCAGTACATTGTACTAATTTAATTTTTCGAGTCCGAAATCATTCCATTCAAAGTTTTTCTGCGCAGTACCGGGCTACGACTATTCCATTTTCATTTGCATCCACATATCATCGATGGAGCACGTTGCAGGGCATAATGTGCATCCCAGCAGGTGGCCCATGTTTTGTATCTCCCCACATTCACGCATTGTTGGTCTTCCTCAATTTTTGTTTGTTTTTACGTGTGGCACACTGGTTCGTATTCTGTTTAGCGTTCTCCATGTCTTCCAGTCCAAATTTGTCCCTGCACAGGGGCTTTCGTTGATAGGGATTGTCGGGCGGGAAAATTGATAGGAATTGTCGATTGTTGTCGGGCGGTTCCATGCATCAAAGTTTTATATACTTTTTCGCTGTACACCATCTTGCATTTCCGACAGATTTGACGCTGTCATAACTAACGCTGTCTTTGAACGGCTCACCACAGAGACTTCTAGTCCTCACTGATCGATTCAGCACATTGAAGAAATTGAAGAATTTGTTTCCCTTCATTTCCGTTGCTTTCCGTTCTTGGCCATAAAGGACATGGCGATCGTCGAAGGTTTGCTTAATTTTTTCTACGTGCTCCATACCCATTCTTCTTTCACTTGGTTCTGCGAAGCCCGCTGCCTTGTACAATTGGTTGATTGGTGTTGGTTTCATGCTCAGGTAATAATCCTGCATGTTTGGTTTAAGGCGATGTCGACCTGTTTTGCATGGCTTGATCTGCACCAGACTGGGCAGGCATACTCTGCAGTTGAAAAACAGAGGGCTTGCGCTGATGTTCTCTTGAACTTGGACTTGAGGTTTTGCAACGTTTTATTTCTAACAACTACTTTTTGTCTGGTTTTGTGACAGTGTGTTCTATCTAAGATTACACCCAGATACTTTGGTGTTTCGGCGTATTTTAGTTCATTAGTTCTTAATTTGTTTTGAGCCTTGTGGGTATTTAAATGGAAAACACTTACTTGGGTTTTTGATGGGTTCGATTTTCGATAGCATTTGGACATTAGTTCCCATTGCGTCTTCCAACCTTATCTCTATATCCCCGAATGTCTTACCTTGAACTGTGATAACTAGGTCGTCAGCGTACACTTAGTGTTTGGCGTTTTCTGTTATAGGCTGGTCATTGGTGTATATATTAAATAGAGTAGGGGCCATAACACTTCCTTGTGGGAGACCATTTCTTTGGATTTTCCAGCGGCTTTTTTTATTTTGAAGTTCCACATAAAACCTTCTGTTTTATGTGGACAAACTACCGAAGCAGTTGGTAGTATTTTGTGGTTTTGTAGACTTTGATAAGCAGGGTTTAAGACGGATGGAAAAAAATGGAGAAAGGAAATATTTGAGTCATTTTTATTTTTTATAATTACATTTTTTATTTAATGAATTTTTTCAAAATAATGTTTCATTTTCATTTTAAACATTACAAAATGTTTCACATGTATACTGGAGATTCGCTTTCACTGAAGCCACTGCCGATAAGGTTTCCATGTTTAATCTTGATGTTCAGCTGTTCCAGAAATCATTGATGATTGATAATACTCGTTCAACTATCGCATTGGTACCCGGAAAACACATTGCAAATTCAACAAGTAGTTTTAAGTTCTTCCTTTCATTTATTTTTTCCTTCAAAACCTTCATCGAAGAGTTCATTATCATCGATAACAATTTTGTGTTTTTTTTCACATAATGAACCGTCTTCATTTGGCATTTTAATAATATCCATCCAAAAATGTGAAACAATCAGTCCTTTTTTTTACTTATGCAAAGGAATTTTTATAAAAACATTTAATTTCTTTAATAAATTCGCCTCGCTTCCAGGGGTTGACTCTTCGATTGTATCGAGTTTCTGCGTTAACTTTAATGGAACAAATCCCGAATTATATGTAGCGACTATTTGCTCCAACACATTATTTAAGACAGACCTGGGAAGAGCTGACACTTTAGAGCTTTAATTTCTTTAATAGTGATATTAGATATAATAGCTTGTCTTGATTTGGCATTCGCTTTGAAATTGCATAAAAACACAGTTATACTTATTTAGTTTTACAATATCATGCAAAGTAGTACAAATAGTACATTCTATAAGGAAGGCAGTACAAATGGAGTGCCTAAAAATTGGACAGACTATCTCAAAGAAGTACTGTACTGCCGAAAGCAGTACGTCTGGTCACCTTACTTTACAAACAATTCTTTTTATACAAAATACAATTATTTCTTCCAAATAAACGAATTTTACAACGACTTGATTCCTTCAAGTTTAATTTCAAACTAACGCTGCATTTAACGAAAGAGAGAGATCCAAATTTTGGATGAAACAATGGGAAACAATTGGATGAATTGATTTTATGTTCTACGATTCAATCGATTATTGTAAGAAAAATTATAGTTTCTACGAAAAAAACAATTATTGGATGATTACATTTTATTTTGGATGAATTAACCTTTTTTGGATTAAATAATTTATTTTGTACGAAGTAACCGAATTTTGGATTGATTAATTACTTTTGTATTTATCCAGCTATTTATTGTAGAACTTCTTCCACTTATTGTATGTTGAGTTTTGTAAACTTGTAATCGAATATTGGATAAATACATTTCAAGCAGAATCAAACACGTGTGAACTGGCGGAGGAGGCGGAGCGAGCGAGCGCGCGGAGTCCGTCCACTGATCGGTATTCCGTATGACGTCATCGGCACGCATCGGAAAAGTTGCCCCTCGTAGCAACGATATCGGCATTGCCGACGGTCCGATCCTTACGATGCGGAACAGTGGACGCACTTGTATTAGTTTCTATAGAAAGAATACTGCGATCCGTTTAATGCGATGCGTCCGATACGTACGATGCGGAACTGTGGACGCCTACCTTAACAGCTCGGCCCCGTCATTAAAGAAATATAAATATATTACTTTTATATTTTACCATTAAACTTGTATTCCATTCTTACATTTTAGTCTAGTTTCGTAAATTGATAAATAAATATATACAGTCGAACTTCCCTAAGTCGAATTACCATAGTTCATGAAAAAAAAATCGAGTTATAGAAAATTGGAGTTATAGAAATACATAAATATAAAATGAGTAAAATACACAATTTATTCAAAGTAAATACATATGTATATATTTATAAACAAAAAAGAAATATGTATACATTATTAACATGGTGTTATATAATTATAATTAATTAAAAATAATTTTAATTAATATTAATTTTTTGAGTCAGTAATTTTTAATTGTTTTCCATAATTACATTGAATTGAAAAATTCACTATGTTTTTACCATACTTGTAACCTACTATGAAAAAATGTTATACAACTTGTTATTCACAGTTATATAAATTTCTACACATATCACAACTTAAGTTTCGAAGTTTGACGGATATTTTCAAGCGGTCAGTTTCAAGTTGTTCATTTCAAGGGGGTTTCCATAATATTTAGCACCTTGTGGGTGGTCTTCGATTATATCGTCTCTTTTTGGATTATCGATTCTTGGGAGAATAATATTCTGTCGTAATCTTCCTAAGCACACCCGCTGGTAAACTCTTAGTTTTGAGTGATTCGAGTTTTTGGAGATCATAAAATATGAAAAATAAAATGTTTGGTAATCTGCCCGAGGATTACACTATCGACACACTATCGGCGGTTTATGGTAGGCAATATCCGTCATCATAAAATGTATTTGGAAAATACGCGGCGGTTAAAAAATTTGATTTGAGCCGTTTATTTTGAAAGTGGCCTAAGTCCATTTTTCAAAAATATTGAGTTAGCTACCTTAATAGTTAGGTTTTTACTTGATCTTTTTATACTGAAGTAACTTGTTTCTAATATATTATAATTCATTAAGATTTTGTAATACCAAAATTTGCTGGCTTAATGAAGTGATGAAAAAGTTTATTTTGAAAGTGGCGTAAGTCCCATTGAGAGAGTTTCAATACGATGTGATGCCTTACCGAAGTTTATGTGATCTCGTAAGCTTTATGTTTAATTATTAAGGTAGCAGTTGAATTATCAATTTGCAATGAATTTATTATAAACAATTTAATTTCAAATTTCAGTTTCTATTTGTTAATTGATTATTATGGGTCTCCTGATATACCATTGTAATTTTCAGTAATTCGTTAATAATTTGTTTCTAACAAATTAAATTGTATTAACAATATTTAATTGTATTTAACTGTATGAGAATATGAATATATTAAAATATCCCTAGAGAAAACATATCAATCATCGAATGTGAATTTTAATGTAAAAATAAAAAAAATACGAGACCACTCACAAACCTCAAATACAAGGAATTTTGGTATACCACCTTTTTATACCACATTGTATACCACCTGCCCACAATAATTATTTTATATCCCTCCCGCATACACAAACTAGAGAAGACTGAATAATAATTAATAAAACAATATTAATATTAATGTAAAAATTATTTAACAACTGTTATTTATTATTCTTGATTTTAAAACATAAAAGTGGAGTAAATGGAGTTAGGTCACTTTCAAAATAAACGGCTCATTTTTAGAGATTATTTTGTATGTAAAATTTTACCATTATACACATTTTTACTACGAGATTTTTACTACGAGAGACACATTTTTACGAGTTATGTAAAAATTCGAGTTATGGAAGTTAATTTATATGTAAAATGCTATCTAAACGTATGAATTTCTAAAAATATTCGAGTTATAGAAAAATTGGAGTTAGAGAAGTTCGAGTTATGGAAGTTCGACTGTATCTGCATTTATAGTTATCTCTTCCTAAAGATTCCAACAACAATATCTAGTAAGTATTAATTATATTTAATTTTAGAAATTGAATGAATTGATCGAGCTACATATACTAAACTCCTATAAAATTTAATTTTAGTCCAAATATGAACAACAACAAAAAGTCAGGAGTATGGAAAATATTCAAAAAAATAACCGAAAATACGGCAAAATGGACTATGTGCAATTCATTTTTAAAATGTGCAGGTGGGAACACATCAAGTTTGTTAAATCATCTTCGAGCAAAACATAAAGTCGATGTTATGAAAAATGAAGTTAAAAAGGCAAAAACAACTTCAGATATGTTTAACTTCATTATAAGAGAATCTTTAGGTGAGTTGTTGGCCAAATGCGCAGCATATGACGTGTTTTCGATTCATGCTATGGCACATTCAAGCGCTATTCGAGAATTTATTATAAAACGCAATTATGAAATGCCTAGAAGCGAATCGACGATTAAAAAATTAATCGTAAATTTTGCAAATGAGAAAAAACTGGAATTCAAGGGAAAGTTCACAAAACTGGCACAATCTGGAATGCGTTTCTCAATAATAATAGATGAATGGACATGCTCTAATGGCAAACGGTATTTAAATATAACAATGCATTCTCTGGAGGATAGTTATAAATTAGGCCTTGTTGCCATACAAGGTTCATACGATGCTTACCGGGTTCAATCACGGTATTAATCTGCGTCATATTTTGGCATCAACACAAGATGGAGCTAGTATTATGAAAAAATACGCACAATTAAACGAAATTGAAAATCTTCACTTGGCTGTTGTAGATACATTTTTCAACAAAAATAATGTAGTCAACGAAACTTTAGGTTTTGAGAGTACTGATGAGGAAGCTGAAATTCATTTTAATTCCTTTGCTGGCGACCAAAATTTAAATATAGATGTTATCTTTAACACTAAATACAATTTAGAAGATACTAACCTTAATGAAATACTGCAAAACTTTAGAAAGACTGTCAGATTTTAATGCCTGTATGTAGGTTAAATTGCCTGTAAGAAATGACATACTGCAAAGATATGTCGAAGAAAAATATGGCAAAGCGCTTAAACTAATTTTGGACTGTAAAACTAGATGGAACGCATTTATACCTATGATGGAGAGATTAGTGCTACTTAATATTTGCATAAAAAAGCATTGGAAGAAATCGGGCGTGAGGATGTATACAAAGAAAATGACTACACAATTTTAGTACATTCAATTGACATATTAAAGCCGACAGAATTAGCAGTGAACTAAGCAAAAATACTTCAACTTTACTGACTGCAGAAGGTGTGTTGACCTTTTTATTTACACAATTGAAACAAAACAGTACTACTTTGGGGAATTTTTTTTATAGTTGTTTAAAAATAAGAGTTTCAGAAAGGCGGAATAAGGAAATATTGGCGTTATATAAATTCTTACAAAGTGGAACTTTTCCACAAACGGACATGGTGGAACTTCCATATTCGTCGAAAGCACATAGTTGGTCTTTAGCAAAGACCCTGGCTATAAGGTTATTTGGCGATCCAGCAGTTCAGGAATTATTTGCTGAAAATAAAGAAGAGATTCCTGAAAGACAATTGGAACCAACACCATCCGGATCGGCATATTTACTTGAGCAACTTAAGAATTCCATTTCTATATGTGTTCATAGGAATACCAACGGATGTACCAACGCCAACGAGGGCAGTTTTGAATCATCCTTCAAAAAAGAATTAAAAATGTTCAGCATCGCTAAGACAAAATCGATGGTGATCGAAAATTTATTTAATGCACTGAAATCGAATCAATCCACCTCAACAGATAGCGAGAGAGTTTTTTCGGTCGGCGGTAATTTCTGTATAAAATTTCGATCGTCAATGAAATATGACCTCTTAGATGAGTTAGATGCGTATTTTATTAAAAAACAAACTTTATAATTTGTGTTACTTTCTTATTATCATAAAATAATAAAATTATGTATTTTTGTATATACTCTAATAAAAATTATTTTAAATCCTATTTGAATATTTATATAAATTGTGCCACTTTTTTATTCTTTACGTAAATATAATGAAATAATAGACAAATATTTTTTTTATATATTAAATAATTATAAATGGTGAATAAATATTTATTTTATTTGGTTTACAGCCGCAATTTATTTATTTTTATACTTAAAACCGGGTTTTAACCGGTTTTTTACTTTACGATAAACCGAAAACCGGTTTTTGAAATTTCATCGTTTTTTTGGATGCCCTAATAGCTCACATTCTGCTCACTCGAAGACCTGGTTCAGGCCGAGGAAGAACAGCTAGAGATAACCGCTGTCTCGTTTCTAGTGCTTTGAGAAACCAAACGGTCACGGCAGTTTGAAGTGAAAAATGTAAACATAAGTCAGTGGCCAGTTAGGAGGCGACTTCATGCCGCTCATAATTATCTTCTCTAACTAGAGCTACTGGACCGCCGCTTTCCCGTGCACACCGGGTTGCGAGGTTGAATTTTGCACGAGAACACTTGGCTTGGACAATAGCGGATTGGAGTCGCGTATTGTTTTCCGATGAATCGCGATTCTGTCTTACGGGCTCAGATAGACATGTAATGGCGATTGTACACGAACATAAAAATATGTCCATTGCCGGGCAATGTTTCTGCACTGATGGCCCGGCCCGGCAATGTTGCTAGACAATGTGTTGCCGACATATTGCTAGGCAATGTGGAGCCCAGTATGTCTCAGCAATATTGTGACAACAGTATTGCCCAAGACTTCGCGCGTAGCAATTATGGTCTTCAGTGAAGCAGTACTTATTAGTACAGCATACATAGTACTTATAAGAAGCTAATAAGAAGAGAGAAAAAAAGAGTAAACTTTGGATTCGACCTTACAAAATAGACGAGAGACAATTGATAATTTAAGTAATGAATTAATACTTGATTACCTATTTAAAAATTTTAGTGGAATGCTAAAGGGTGACTTTGAGTATTTAATTAACAAAATCGTATTAATTTAATTAACTGATTGTAGTATATATTTCAAAAGCAGGAAAACTCAATGTTCGTTCGCATTTGCCTGACACTGACAAAGAAATAAAACATAAAAAAGTAATGGCAATGCTGGCTAGTGGTCGCTCCGGAAGCGATATCAAAAGCAACATGCCCGACCAGTAGTGGCAATACGGGTCATATTGCCGACACATACGGATATTTTGCCGATCCATACGTACACATCGTCGGAAATGTTAGTAAATATTGTGGAATGTATTTATGTATGTATGTATCCATTATTGCCGGCCACGCAATGCCATTAAAATATTGCTCGTGTACGTATGGGATGGCAATATATGCGTGTTGCCGGTAATATGGCCCGTATTCTCACTACTGGCCGGCATGTTGCTTTTAATATCGCTGATTGATATCGCGGAGCGACCACTAGTCAATATTGCCGTTAATTTTTTGATGTTACTGTCGGCAAATACGAACGCACATTGAGTTTTCCTGCTTTAGAAAATATATTCTACAATCAGTTCAACTATAAGTTTCTCGGTTCGAAGATACTAGAAAGATTTCAACTCATACTTTTTAATATGAATAATTAGACAAATGACAGTAGATTTCAAAAACCTGTGTTATGGGACGTGGAGTCATCGGAATATAAAGATAGAAATCTTAAAAAAGATGTTTGAACTCTTCTTCTTCTGGCGCTACAGTCCAATTTGAGCCTTGGCCTCCCCTAGATTCCTCCTCCATTCCTCTCTTTCCCGGGCCACTTCCTTCCATCTTTCTAGTTTAAGGATTCGTCTGGCGTCCTGGTCTACTTCATCCTCCCATCTTTTTCTTCGTCTTCCTATTGGTCTCTTCCCCTCCATTCGGCCGTTCAGGATTCTTTTGGGCATTCTACCATCTGGCATTCTTATAATGTGGCCTGTCCACCGGAGGGGCTGCAGTTTCACGTATATCGACACTGGTTGGTCTTTAAGGACCTGATATATTTCCTTGTTGTAACGCCTCCTATATTCTTCATTTTCCCCTACTGCTCCTAGGATCTTTCTTAATATTTTCCTCTCGAACGCATCGATTTTTTTCTTCGTTCTTTACGGTGAGGATCCACGCATCCATGTTTGGACCGCAGTGGTTAATAAATTTGATATAACCAATGATCAAACTTGTTTGGTTGGTACCAAACTCCTTAGCAAGCTTATTTTAAATAAGTAATCATGAAGTATTAATTCATTACTTAAATTATGAAGTGTCTATTTAGGTAAGGTCGAATCCAAAGTTTTCTCTTTCCTCTTATTAGCAAGTACTATGTATGCTGCACTGACAAGTACTTCTTCACTGTAGACAATAATTGCTGAACGTGTACGCGCGAAGTGTCGGGCAATACTGTTGTCTCAATACGGCGGAGACATCTCTCTCTCTTCAGTCCATAACCCTTCTGCAGGATGTGGTGACATCAATTTGCTACGCTCGCAATGACTCCTCGCGAGCGCTCTCAATCTTGGGCATTTTAGAAACATCAAAAAAGATCTCATTACTTCCGACATCCCTTGTTCCGTCAGGGTTTTTTTCCGGTCTATCTATCGTGTGATCTTCCGGCGGAGACTGGTCTATTATTGCTGAAACATACTGGGCTACGCATTTCCTAGCAATATGTCAGCAACATATTGCCCAGGAACATTGCTGTGCCATCATTTTAGAAACATTGCCCAGCAATGGGCATTTTTTGTTGCTGGTGTAGAAGCCCCTTTAGAGTGTGGCGACGACTAGGCTCAAGCGTGTATTGCCGAGCGACTTCCATTTGGTGGAGGATCAGATTATGGCATATCTTTTGACTCGCACGGAGATAGTCTTTATCGAGAATGGGACGTTGACTGCGCATAGGTAGCTGACAGAGGTTCTAGAAGACCATTTTATACATTTTACCGTTCATGGTTATTCTTGGAGACGACGCAACATTTATGCGTCATAACGCACGGCCCCAAACTGCTAGGATAGTTACTGAGTATGTTGACAGATATCTTGAAATCACGCGATTTGTTTGGCCAGCTCGCAGTCCAGATTTAAAACCAATTGAGCATATTAGGGATGAGATAAGAAAACGTTTACGGAGACATGTGCCGGCCGCCAGAAATTTTAGAGAGTTTCGCGACATACTGGTGCAAGAATGTGACATCTTCCGCATAATGTGATACAAAATCTGATCCAGAGCATACCTCGTGGTTTGCAAAATGTTTCCAATGCCAGAGGAGGGAATACTCGCTTCTGAAGTCCTTCCTTTTGTTTCAACAAAAGCATATCAAAGTAAACTTGTTCATTTTCATTACTTAGCATATCCAATTAAAATTGTGCATTTTCATTACTTTAAATAAACTATGAACAACAAAAACCTTTTGTTTTATTGCATCAATTAGTTACTAAATAAACTGTTACAGACAAGAAACACGTAAAAAACTAAGTTTCTAAAATAACTTCAAATTACGGAGTAACCCTAATTTTATGCTCGGTACTGAATATACAAAAAAATGGGTTTTTAACAAAAAAAAATTACACAAAACATTAATAATCTCTATCAGTATGAACAATTTTTAACCCAAAATGTGAGATTCTCTAGTAATTTTTCAAAAGCGGATAGTTTTAAAATGCGCAATAATTCTCAAAAACTCGTTTAAATTTACTAATTTAGTTTGAGTATTTTAAAGTAGGTTGAATTTTAAGTATTTGAAGTAGGTTGAATTATCTTTAAATTGTTTGCTTTAAAGTTTGCAATTCAAATTTAAAAAAGTTGCTCGCTCCAATTTATAAAATTTCCATATTAACCCAAAATATGACAATTTCTAGCAATTTTTCAAAAACGGACATTTAAAAAATCCGCAATAATTCTCATATCTCAAAAACTCTTTTAAATCTACTAATTTAGTTTAAAGCATCTGAAAGTAGGTTAAATTTTCTTTAAATTGATGTGCTATATGTTGTATTGCCTCTTATATTAAGTTTGTTAAGCCCGATTTATAAAATTTTCAATTTTTAAATTCAAAAATTTTGGGTTTCTAACAAAAAAATCTTACACAAAACAGCATTAATTATCATTTTCTAATAGTATGAATAATTTTTAACCAAAAATATGAGAATTTCTAGCAATTTTTCAAAAACGGTCAGTTTTAAATTGCGCAATAATTCTCATATCTCAAAAATTCAAATTCACTGATTTTGTTTGAAATAACTTAAAGTAGGCTAAAGATAATTTTTTAAATTGATGTGTTATATGTTGTTGTATTACTTCCATTATTAAGGTTGTAATTCAAATTTAAAGAAGTTGGGTCCGATTTATAAAATGTTCCATTTGTAAACTCAAAAATTTTGGGTTTTTAACAAAAAAAATTACACAAAACAGCATTAATAGGGGCAAATAGTACAGTTGTTGGTCAGTCGAGAGTGATTGGTCATATTTTGAAAACTATGTAAGATTATCTTTTGGTGACATAATTGTTTAGATAATTGATTAGTTGTGGAGTTACTTGTTGAAACTTCATTTTAATATTTTAATAGAAATTATAATAAAACACAGTTTTATACGTTTCAAAATTTATTTGTAGGACACTACATAATTGTTTATTAACAGAAGAAAATTCTATATTCTTTTCTGTGCTGGATACAACCCATAACTTTTTTATAATTTAAAGTTTCGTGTGTAATTAATAAAATGACAAGACTGAGATTCTTGCAAAACGGCGTTTTATACAGAAATCTACAAAAAATGACCATACTATATAATCTAGATATTTTCATGATTAAAACATGATTTTTGTGCGGATTTTTGACATTTGTAAATCAATACAGGTTTAAATTATAGAAAACTGAAGTATTTAAATAAAAATAAAGTACTGAATGTGAAAAATGTGACAGACCAACAAACACGATAAACGGTAAAAATAGTGATTGGTCAATTACTATTCTGTGGTTAGCGTAACTATGTGACAGTTAGTGGCAGTAAGTTTTAACTTATAAATAAGAGCATAAGAGGCTAAGCATAATGGTTTTGATTAAAATGTGGATTTATATTGATATTCTAAGGATTTATAAAAGACAAGACTAGAGCAGGCCTGGACAAATAGCGGCCTGCGGGGCGCATAAGGCCCGCGTCGATATTTTATGCGGCCCGCGAAGCATTTTATAAATTACTTTAATTAAAAAATAATATATATGTATTATAATATAAACAAAACAAGTAGGTTTTGTAATCGTGTTCTGCCAAAATATTATTTCACTGAGCAAGCACAAATTTATCTATACATAGATAGATGTTGTAGGTTTCGGTGGTAACTTCTACTGCGTCGTTCATAGATCTATTGTACCCCACCCTCTTCCTCTAATTGTTGGTATACTTACCCATTTAGATGGCCTCCTCTACTCCTGATTCCTTTAGGAATTTCAGGATCTAGATTAAATCTATACATTGATTTTAATCAATCTATCACAATGAATAATTTTATTTCGTATTCCAATATAAAAAAGTTAGAAAGAAATTCCGAAAACTTCTGATTTCATCAGATCCGAAAATTATAAATTTTTGAAAACTTCCGCAGAAAAAAATATAGTCGGTTTTTCAGAAAGCTATCGAATTATTTTCAGAAATTTTAGCGCCAGCTTCGGATGATTAAAAATTTGAACAACATTTTCATATATCATTTTAAGCCTAGAAGGTCAATCCTAGGGCGTTTTGACCTACTCAAACCCATTGGGATTTATGGCCAGTAAAAAATTATTGGGCTTCTAAGGTTAATAAAAAATTTCCATAATTTTGTTATGTTTTAGAAACTTCTCAAAGAACCAAATTCCATGATCCGCCATTTGGAATTTCTCGCCATTCTCATCCTCATTGTCTGATTCAACGTCTGTTTGCAAGTTATTATCTACAGGTGGTAAATAATCGTCAAATGTATCATTGTTCACTCTTTCCAGTAATTCTTCATCGGGCAAAGTCCGTTTACGTTCCCAAACAAATGGCATCCTGTACAAAATTTAAAAATATTAAAATAACCACCAAAGGTACTTATGAGTAACATACAGATAAAGATTTATATCAAACTTGAAATTGACTAAACATAAATATTTTAGTAGATAACACAAGTAAAGAAAGGTCTTACTTACACTAATAGCTCACTGGATTTGAAATCTAACAGCAAATAATATTATTTTTTTCAATATAATTGAACGTGTTGTCTCCTTACATCTAAGCCGACACAAGAATCATGATTGAAATGAAGTAGGTCGGTGCTGCCAAATTTAACAAACAAATAAACGTTGTTTCTACATTACTTAAAAGTACCACTAGGGCCTCAAAGGCGTTTGATTAATGAGAGTGAAGTATATCAGGAATAAAAACAGCGGACTTAAAAGTACCATTGGGAGATAAATAGGTCTACAACAAAAAATTGTCTGGGACACTAAGGGTTAAATAGAAAAGTATCGTTTTGTACAATTACTAGCAATATAATAATACATAAATTCATTTTGTACAGGCATGTAATTTATTATTTTCTTTGTTGAATTTCTAAAAGGACCAATCACTGTACTGTTTATTCCTAATCATTTTCTATCAGTATGAATAATTTCTAATCCAAAATATGAGAATTTCTAATAATTTTTCAAAAACGGACAGTTTTAAAATTCTCAAATCTCAAAAACTCTTTCAAATTTACTAATTTAGTTTAAAGCATCTTAAAGTAGACTAAATTTTCTTTAAATTGATGTGCTATGTGTGGTATTGCCTCTAATTTTAAGTTTGTAATTCAAATTTTAAAACGTTCATCTGTTTTATAAAATGTTAAAAAGTATTTTGTGTTTTTAACAAACAAATTTTACACAAAACAGCATTTATAAACCATTTTCAACCCTCAAAATATTCAACCCCCAATTTTCAGCATCCTTAATCGGATTTTGAAAAAATCGTGAAACACTTGTCTCTTTAATTTTTGGAACCTAATCTTAATACCATATTTTATATCTGTAACATTTTCCATTTCTTTCCGTTCAGAGGCATCCTATTAAAAAACTTTGTCTCTCCTTTTTACTCCCTTCAAAACGAAATTTCCAAAAATCCTTCAATTTTGTTTATATAACAAAAAAATATATAAGAAAGATGTGCATTTATATATTTTTAATTGTATATATGAAATGTATTGTTTTTTTGTTTTAAATTTGTACTTGTGTGATAATTGTAATAATGTTATGCTGAGATAATTAATAGATTACAGACGCGAGGTAAGTATAAGGAATTGGCACCGTTAATCGAAAAAGTGAATCAGGCGAGCAGTACTAGAAAAATATACGAGGAGCGAATCAAAAAGTTGTTGAACGATTTACACGAGGCTCGGTCTCAACTCGCAGAGAAACACGAAAATTTCGCTAGCTTAGTACAACAGTTAATCAAAGAAAAGAAAAATATAGACATACGGTATATATACTTATAAATGCGTCAGAGATTGGATTTTTAGTAAAAAATATATTTCAGATCATCCAAATATGCACTGACAAACCTCAGCACAAAACCACCACCTAAAAAAAATCCTTTTAACCCGATAAAAGCCGAAGCCGTTAAGCCTGTATTGGAAGAAGTGCAACCATCTGC
Organism: Phosphuga atrata; assembly: GCA_944588485.1. NCBI lineage: Eukaryota > Metazoa > Arthropoda > Insecta > Coleoptera > Silphidae > Phosphuga > Phosphuga atrata. The sequence continues at coordinate 71,062,027 of OX155894.1, read as the reverse complement.
AACTGACAATGAGTTAAAAGACATCCCAAATCATTCAAAATATGTTTCACCACTCGACCATAGGTTCGTATATGAGTAAAACAATTGACAAACCTTGTCTTATTCTATTTTTGCTTCCTCTTTTTTTAAGGGAGAGGCAATCTTCAAACCCATTGCAAATGTTGTGTCCGTACGAGTTGTTTGGAGTGTGCAAAGACTCAGAATGCAACTTTAATCACTGTCCGTAACGTATGCATTTTTATTTGTCAGGGTTTTTAACGGGGTGGGGCACAAGTTCTTACTGTCACCAAAGCCATACACTTAATTGTAATACTGTACAGAATGTTATGTTTTTATTCTAACTTTGTATAATAAATAAATAAAGTTTATTTTTTTCGAATTTTTTTTCTAAATATGTTATTTTACTCAACCTTATTTTATTCAACAAATGTTCAAAAATTAAAACAATTTTTAACATTGTGTTGCTTATACTAGATCTTTATGGCGACAACTATGGCTTGGAGCGAGACTGCATAGAGAATACTAGACACACAATGCTAGACAGACAAGACTAGACGGACAATACTGGACAGACAAGGCTAGATAGACAAGACTAGACAGGCAACACTGGACAGACAAGAGTGGACATAGAAGACTCACTAAATACCTTATTCCACTTTGGCTTTAAGTATGCGCCACCCCGGTATCGCATATTTTGCATTCATTTAGGCCATTTAGGGTGGGCAGCCTGGACGGTTAGTGACAACCGCTCTAATTGTCGCTTCCCCGACCAGGATTCGAACCCGGGTTTCTCGCATTGACAGGCGCGTATTTTGTCAACTACACCAGTGGTGCGCAAACCATGGGTCGCGATCCCCAGAGGGGCCTATTGAGATTTTTTGGGGTCGTCGAATTTCAAAACAATTTCGTGTAAGTATTGGGTAGCAGTAAATAGTGAAATGTCAAGATAAATTAAAAAACATTGATAGTTTCAAACTTAATTTTCTCAAAAACTAATTTGGGGATTTGTTTGAAATTTTGTGCAGATGTTGGTAGAGCTGTTTCGGAATATTTAGCAAATTTTCCCAATATTTAATTCAGGAAATATTGAGTTTTTTGTAAAATTCACCTTGAAAATCAAATTTGCAAACATTGAAATTTTTAAACTTAATTTTTTCAAAAAATAATTTGGGGATTGGTTTCAAATTTTGTGAAGATGTTGGTAGAACTGTTTCGGAATATTTAGCAAATTTTCCCAATATTTTAATATTTATTTCAGCGAATATTGCAGTTTTTTTGTAAATTCCACCTTGATAATTAAATTTGCCAACATTAAAATTTTCAAACTTAATTTTTTCAATAACTAATTTGGGGATTTGTTTAAAATTTTGTGGTGATGTTGGTAGAGCTGTTTCGGAATATTTAACAAATTTTTCCAATACTTTAATATTTATTTCAGCGAATATTTCAGTTTTTTATAAATTCCACCTTGAAAATCAAATTTTCAAACATTGACATTACTTTAAAAAATTTATTTAAACTAATTTGGGGATTTGATCAGGTCTAGCAGGTCTAACTAGACACAGAAGCAGAGTTGAACAAATCATTGACTAGAACAAGACTAGGACAGGTCTAGAACAAAACACAAAAGCAGACTAGAACAAATCTTAGACTAGAACAAGACACAGAACAACAATACAACAGGTCTAGAACAAGCCAGAAGCAGACTATAACAAATCTTATACTAGAACAAGACACAGAACAACACTACAACAGGTCTAGAACAAGTCAGAAGCAGACTAGAACAAATCTTATACTAGAACAAGGCACAGAATAAGACTAGCACAAGTCTAGAATAAGACAATAAGACTAGAACAAATATTAGACTAGGTCAGGTCTAGAACAAGACACAAGCAGACTAGAACAAATCTTAGACTGGAACAAGACACAGAACAACACTAGAGCAAGACAGAAGCAGACTAGAACAAATCTTAGACTAGAACAAGTCTAGAATAAGACACAGAAGCAGACTAGAACAAATATTAGACTAGATCAGGTCTAGAACAAGACACAGGAGCAGAGTAGAACAAATCATTGACTAGAACAGATCTACAATAAAACACAGAAGCATAGTAGAACAATACACAGTACAGGACTAGAACAAGACACAGAACAACGCTATAACAGGTCTAGAAGAAGTCAGAAGAAGACTAGAACAAGGAACAGAATAATACTAGAACAAGTCTAGAATAAGACACAGAAGCAGACTAGAACAAATCTTAGACTAGAACAAGGCCGAGAATAATATTAGAACAAGTCTAGAATAAGACACAGAAGCAGACTAGAACAAATATTATACTGGATCAGGTCTAGAACAAGACACAGAAGCAGAGTAGAACAAATCATTGACTAGAACAAGACAAGAACAGGTCTATAACAAAACACAGAAGCATATTAGAACAATACAAAGTACAAGACTAGAACAAGTCTAGAATAAGACTAGAACAAATCTTAGACTAGAACAAGACACAGAACAACACTACAACAGGTCTAGAACAAGTCAGAAGCAGACTAGAACAAATATTAGACTAGAACAAGGCCGAGAATAATATTAGAACAAATCTAGAATAAGACACAGAAGCAGACTAGAACAAATATTATACTAGATCAGGTCTAGAACAAGACACAGAAGCAGAGTAGAACAAATCATTGACTAGAACAAGGCCGAGAATAATAATAGAACAAATCTAGAATAAGACACAGAAGCAGACTAGAACAAATCTTAGACTAGAACAAGGCCGAGAATAATATTAGAACAAATCTAGAATAAGACACAGAAGCAGACTAGAACAAATATTATACTAGATCAGGTCTAGAACAAGACACAGAAGCAGAGTAGAACAAATCATTGACTAGAACAAGGCCGAGAATAATAATAGAACAAATCTAGAATAAGACACAGAAGCAGACTAGAACAAATCTTAGACTAGAACAAGGCCGAGAATAATATTAGAACAAATCTAGAATAAGACACAGAAGCAGACTAGAAGCTAAATATTATACTAGATCAGGTCTAGAACAAGACACAGAAGCAGAGTAGAACAAATCATTGACTAGAACAAGATTAGAACGGGTCTATAACAAAACACAGAAGCATACTAAGAACAATACATAGTACAAGACTAGAACAGGTCTAGAACAAGATACAGAAGCAGACTAGAACAAATCTTAGACTAGAACAATGCCGAGAATAATATTAGAACAAGTCTAGAATAAGACACAGAAGCAGACTAGAACAAATATTATACTAGATCAGGTCTAGAAAAAGCCACAGAAGCAGAGTAGAACAAATCATTGACTAGAACAAGACTAAAACAGGTCTAGAACAAAACACAGAAGCATACTAGAACAATACACAGTACAAGACTGGAACAGGTCTAGAACAAGACACAGAAGCAGACTAGAACAAATCTTAGACTAGAACAAGACACAGAACAACACTACAACAGGTCTAGCACAAGTCAGAAGCAGACTAGAACAAATCTTAGACTATAATAAGGCACAGAATAAGACTTGAATAAGACAGAGAAGGAGACTCGAACAAATATTAGACTAGATCAGGTCTAGAACAAGACATAGAAGCAGACTAGAACAAATCTTAGACTCGAACAAGACACAAAATAACACTACAACAGATCTAGAACAGGACAGAAGCTGTCTAGAGCAAATCTTAGACTAGAACAAGACACAGAACAACACTAGAACATGTCTAGAACAACATAGAAGCAGACTAGAACAAATCTTAGACTAGAACAAGGCACAGAATAAGACTGGAACAAGTCTAGAATAAGACACAGAAGCAGACTAAAACAAATATTAGACTATATCAGGTCTAGAACAAGACACGGAAGCAGACTTGAACAAAACACAGAAGCATACTAGAACAAGACACAGTATAAGACTAGAACATATCTTAGACTAGAACAAATTTACAACAAGACACAGAAGCAGATTAGAACAAATCTTAGACTAGAACAGGCCTAGAACTATACACAGAAGCAGACTAGAACAAATGTTGCTGGAGTGCTGCTGTCTACAGTTATCTTCACATAAATAGTTATTCCAATATTTGACTTGACATTCAAGGTATCTGTATACCAGGGTAATCAATAAAAAATCTAAATACCAGGGGTGGACAAACTATTGATCACTACAGGCGACCTGTTTACCCTTTATCGATTCAGTTTGGCTCATACCGACATGAGTAAAAAGGACTACTACAACTACTTATGGTCCAGATTAAAAAAAAATCATGGGCAGTGCCTAGTTCCCAGTAGTGTTGTGAATTCCTTCGTGCGTCTCACTGATGGTGCGACGCATAAATTCGCCACGGAATCATTTTTATTGTTCAATGTTTATTATATCGAACATGGTAATAACAAACCAATATTTCCTGAATTATACGCGAAATTCTGTTAAAACAACCAAAAACTAGCTTGTATTAGCCAATACTAACTAGATATACATATATAACTCAATAGTAGAACTATTTATATACCAGGGGTTGACAAACGACCACGACCCCCTGGAGGTCTACGAACAGCGTATGTTTTGAGTTATCAAAAGAAAAAAATGTAAATAAAAGCCAAAATTAAGTTTAAATTAAAAATAAACATAGGTATAATACGCATTATAAAATTTGTCGCACGGCTTTTGTCTAGTACACTGAGATGTGTACATATCAGACAGGCGGGCGACTAGGAATAGTTACGCGGTCGACGCTTTGGCCATTCCTGTTATATACAATACATTATTCTCTTCGGCTAAGTTTCAAGAACGTTTTGTTGTTAAGTTCGCGAAAATTCTTTAGAAAAATGTACATTATGATAAATAAGTTCCTTGTCATCACTGAACATATTACTGAAAACCAGTGGTAAATAACACCCAATATATACAACAGTGTATACAATGGAAGGAAGTAATTGAGCAGGCCAAGGTTCTACATGGACCGTAGTGCCGACAGAAGAAGAAGATATACAACAGTGATTTTCAACCTTCATTTTTCCTTAAAATTTGGCCGCAAAATTTTGGATTATTTGCATTTCTAAAATTTGGCGGCTGACAAAAATTCGAGAACACAGTGGTTGAGAATCACTGATATACAACGTTATATTTACAGGTTTTCGTGTTGTTTACAGGTGCCGCCAGTAGAGTCAATTGTTTTGTGCGAGGAATGCGCGCAATAATACGAGATAATATTGGAGCGAAGTGATAAAACATATTTTAGATTCGATAATTTGAGATATCGCAATTATCATGACTGCATTCAATAACTATTTAGGTTTCAAGAGAGAATTGTGCTTTAAATTCTTAGTTATTGGAGATTTTGGTGTTGGTAAGTAAATTTAAATTTCATCTTCAAAAATTTAAATCTTAATACTTCTTCCTGTGACACTACGGACTCATTTTATTACTTTTTCTTCCTATGACACTACGGACTAATTTTATTACTTCTTCCTGTAACACTACAGTCATAATATAATATTATTACATTATATTATTTAATAATTAATTAATTATAATATATAATTATTTTAATTATTATTTGATTATCTTAATATAAACATAATAAATTGTTTCAGGTAAAACATCTATTATCCAGCGTTACGCAGAAGGTGAGATATAATTAAAAGTGTAAATATTGTGAACTATATTTCTTGGAATATTAATTTGAGGAAGTTTCTGCTTCCGCAAATCGATATTTCCCGCATTCCGACCTAAATCGATTTTCATTTCGAGGGGAGTATGTATAGAGGTTAAAAGTTAAGTAACCCGATTTTAACCTAGTACACTACATTTCCTAACAAAGAATAAATTAGTCATCACTTTGCGAATTACATATCTCTTAACGTTCCCGTGCTAATTGTTGTAGTTGTAGTACTAATATCGTTAGATAATTTTCTACAATGAGCGTGTAAAGGTAACTGAGGAAGTCAAGCATCTAGGTATAACCCTGGATGCCAAATTGACTGCGAATTAACACCTTCAGAATGCTGCAAATAAGTATAAAATGGCATTGATGATGACCAAAAGAACACATGTCACATGGCAAATCATGCGGATTAAAACCAAGCATGGTATACTGGTTATTATACACTATATCCATTCTTTTTCTCTTTTGGCCAGTTTTCATCCACTCCAGAACATAGGCCTCTTCCAAATTTGTCTAAATCGATCTTTCCTGCGCTACTTTCATCCAGTTTCCTCCCGTGTGGCGTCGGATGTCGTCCAGCCATGTTGTCTGAGGCCTGCTAATACTCCTCTTTGATTTTCACGGCCTCCATTGTAATAGGATTTTAGTCCACATGATGTTGTCTCTCGCTATGTGACCCGCCCATTGCCACTTAAGACGCACCACTGTTCATCCACGACCCCTGTTCTCCACCTGATTTCTTCATAATTCGAATTTGGTCCTTGAGGTTGATTCCCAGCATCGCACGCTCCATCTCTCGCAGATTCGAAGTCGTTTTGCGCTGCATATCGTTAGAGTTACATTCTTGAGCCCATACCTTGCGACCGGCAAGACGAATGAGTCAGAAACCTTCCTCTTGAGGTTTATAGGGATGCGTGGTTCACGAAGAACGTAGGTGGGTCCGCCAAACGCCGCCCAGGTTAAGCCGATACGTCTGATGATTTCGGTTGTCTGATTGTCATTTCCCAACTTGATGTTGTATCCCAGATGCATGTATGCGATGTCGACGACAAGGCCTGACCTGAGCTTTTTTTTTTATTAAAAAGTTTGGGTTCGATGTGATTACCGGGTTTTGCCGACCCTTCGAACACTGCGGCCTATTGGTAGCCGATCGTATTCTGTCACATTCACTTAGGCCCAGAAAACCTGCTGTTATAGTAAATTGCGCTAATTGCCATTTTTCACATTTGTCTTTCTGGAACAAATGCGGCCGGACGCCGTGAATAGAACTCGGGCCTCTATACTCGTCAGTTAGCGCTCTAACATTAGGCCACTCGCGCCGGCAAACCTGACCTGAGCTACTCTGTTAACTATTTCAGCAGATTGCAACATGATAAAACGAACGTCAGGTGGAAAGTGTTTATACGAGTACTGCGATATATCAATGGAACTTAATACAGGACTCAGCTTCAACAAAGGAGGAGAGCAACTGATTTGTTTCATAGATGCAGATTTTTGAAGCGATAGGATCGGAAGTCGACGTCTGGATTCCTGACAAAAGTTTTTGGAAACAGTGTCTCATGGACAACGAAACGGCAGTTGCACTTGCAGTTGCACTTTCCTCAACAGAAACTGAATACATCGCCCTAGCGACCCTGCCGCGGTCTGATGTATTGTGTCGATCTGGGAGAACGAAGATGTACCGACGATCTCTACCGACGAGTCAAGACGATCAATCGTGCATTCATTTGTTGTCCAAATGGGAGCACAAAAGACTAAAACACGTAGATATCAAATACAACTTTGTACGAGATCTGCATGAGAAGCAACAGATTCGAGTTAAGTGCATTAACACCAAGGAGCAAGTTGCCGATATTCTCACGAAACCACTACCAGGACCACAGTTCCACTCATCGACTTTCTCATGATTTTAGTTTTTTGAAGATTCATTTTCAGCCCCACCGCTTGGGAGACTTCTTCGAGTTCACGTAGCACTATCCCTAGTTCATCTGGGTCGCTGCTGGTAAGTATAATATCGTCGGCAAATCGTCGATGTCGATTCCCTTTCGCTCCCACGACAGATTTTTAAATACGTTATCCAACACTAGGGTAAAAAGTTTGGGTGAGATGGTATCGCCCTGTCGGACACTACTTCTGACCGGTATTTCTCCAGTAACCCAATCCCCTTCCAGCTTGATATGCAAGCATGTTCTAAGATATATTGAATCAAGCTTGAGTATATACGAGAACTCTATATACTTCAATCGAGTCAAAAGCTTTCTGTTAGTCCACAAATGCCATAGAGCGGTAGCCTCACTACCCGCGAAAAAGGCACGCGGCCCAGACGGGCTGCCTAACGAGCTGTTTCACCTGGCAGCAGGGGGGACCAGGAAGGACTTGCCGACGTCTGCAACACATGTCTGGAAGAGGGAGTATTTCCCAGGTGCTGGAAAAAGGCCATTTTGGCACTTATTCCAAAGCCGGGTGAGGATCCCTCGACGCCTGGTGCGTACAGACCGATCTGTTTGCTGGAAAGGTTGCTTCTATGGCGGTTACAAGCCGCTATAGAGCAAGGGGGCGGACTCGCTCCGGAGCAGTTCGGCATTCGTACAGGGGTCGAGACGGAGGATGCCATTCGGGCTGTCCTTCGTGTCGCGGAGGGGGCCAACAGCGGACCGTACCGTACCCGGGGGCATTGTGTGGTCGTCAGCTTTGACGTCGCCAATGCCTTCAACACAGTACAATGGTGGTTCGTTCTCGAGGCCCTAGCAGGGTGGAAACTACCGGAGACGTTGCTGAGGCTCACTGCCGATTACCTGCGCGACAGAACCATCAGGTACCGCGAGGGAGAGAACTGGCGTGAGCGAGAGTTGTCTGCCGAGGTTCCGCAGGGATCGGTTTTAGGACCATTCTTGTGGAATGTCGCCTATGACGGCCTTCTGCGGACGCTGAGACGGTTACTGCCCACAGGGGTGGGTATTGTGGCGTACGCAGACGACCTGGCACTGTCACGCGCGCGGGGGAACTCGTTCGGGAGTGGATGGAGACGGCGGGCCTTCAGCTAGCCGCCTCTAAAACACAGGCAGCCCTGCTCTCCACCAGAAGGTCAGTTAGAGGCATTCTGGAGATTGAAATCTTAGGAGAGGATACCGTTCGAACGGTAACTCGGTGTGATCCTCTAGGCGGGTCAGCGGGAATTACACGTGTGCCACGCCGCCGGCAACGCGGCACGCGCGTCACAAAAGGTGGCGCGTCTCATACCGAGGGCTACCGGGCCTGGTGATGGTAGGAGGAGGCTTATGGCCAGTGTGGCCACTAGCAGACTCCTATAGGCGGCACCGGTGTGGGCAGCGGCGGTGAGGGGTAACGCCCGTAACAGGGAGCGTTTGCGGCGGGCACTGCGCCCGGTGGCCATTAGGGTCGCCCGGGCTTACCGCACTGTCAGCAGTGACGCCGATGAGGTCATATCGCGGATTCCTCCCGCGGACCTCCTTGTTATGGAGCGCGCGTCGGTGAGGGATGCAAGAACATCTGGTGGGAACCGCGGCGAGACAAGGAGAGTTGCTCGGGAGCAACGACTTGCCTGGTGGCAGAAGAGGTGGTCACGCGGCTGAAACGGTGCGTGGACTCATCGCCGCATCCCTGATTTAATTCGGTGGATGGGGCGACGGCTGGACGAGGTGGGATCATACTTCCTCACCAAACTTCTTACCGGACACGGGTCCTTCGGAGCGTATCTCCACAGGATTGGGAAAGCCCCAGACGACAGGTGCACATCCTGTGGAGAGGGCGTGCGCGACGATGCGGAGCACACTCTCGTGGCGTGTCCGCGTTGGGAGCGACAAGTCCTGGCGTCGGCCCTGGCTGGGGAAGTCACGGTCGAAGCCGTGGCGGGTGGCCTCGCTGGCGAGGTGGGGCGGCCTTAAGCCAATTCGCGACTTCAGTCATGCGGGCTAAGGAGTTGCCTGGGTGGGAGCAAGGGCGGTAGGGTTTTCCTTTTCTTTTATTTTTGTTGTTACTGTAAATGCTATTGCATAGCATCTTGTATTTTTATGTAAATCCTGTTGTACTATTGAATAAAGCTCATCTGGTGCCCGTTGCGGGAAGACTCGAAGGGTGGGCAAAGGCAGTAATGCCATCGTTGGCGGTCCCTCTGTCCTTCCGTTTCAGTGGAGCCACTTGAGAAAAATTAATAAAAAGTCCACAAATGCCATATGGAGAAGAATGTTATATTCCGTGCATCTCTCGATAAATTCGCTCGATAAACGCCACCGTTTGGATAAGGTGAATGGTGTTGAATCTCCTCCTGAAGTCAGCCTGTTGGATGGGCTGGTAAAAGTGGAATTTCTGGGTATGACGATTGGTTATGATTTTGGATAACAGCTTATAAGGAAATGTTGTAATAATGAGGAAATCAAGTATCAAGGTTTTTTGGCACCCTGGCACCCTGGATGCCAAATTGAATCAACACCTTAAGAATGCTTAACGAATGCTTACGAATAAGTGTAAAAAGGCATTGATGATGACTATGTCCCGGATTCATATGTAAATACGTATTTTTAATTCAAATTATTTTCGGTTATTTTGTTTTCTACACAAATTATGATATTTGGAAATAAAGATTACATTTTCTCGTTGAAAATGTCATAATTTGTGTGGAAACAAAAATAAGACCGAAAATAATTTGTATAAAAAATATGTATTTACATATAAATCCGGGCCCTAATGATCACCAAAAGAACACTTGGCAAATAATGCGGACTAAAACCAAGCATGGTAGATGGTCGATGGCATGGTAGATGCAGAACTATATCCATTTGACATTAAAAATGATGTTTTTAAATAACGTTTGGGAAATAATTAAGGAGTTAAAACTGAATTAAGCGCCGAAAAATCGATTTTCTTCTTTTTACAGAAGTGAGGTAAATCCAAGCCCAGTAACCTGAAAACCGAGCTATTTTATTGCACTGGAAAGTAGTTGAAAAAAGTCGAACATAAAATTAGAAAAAGAAAAATCCATTTCCTAAAAATATTTGATTTCGAAAACTCCTCATTAAACCTTTTTACGGTTAGTTAAGGGCATGTGCATCCGTCTTGTTTAAAAAGCGGGAATATGAAAGTTTCGGGCACATTTTGTTATTTTCACGGTTTATACGTCAAAAATGTGCCCGAAAACACGGCGAAAACTGACGCATAAAAAAATGTTGAATAGTTTCAATGTTTTAAATAAAGTCCAAATTATTATTATTATTGTCCACAATTTTGCAGTTTTCAAAAATCTTCAATAGTTGCATTTTGAAATTTTACAAAAAAAAATCTTTGCAAGTCAATTCTTAAAAAAGATTCTTAAAAAATGAACAGAATGCAATAAAACTGCAAAAAAGTTGCAGAATTCGCACATTCTGCAACTTTTTTGCATTTTTATTGCATTCTGTTCATATTTTACAGAATTGACATGGCAGAAAAATGTTGATGAATATGATCAATGCAAAATTCATCTTTTGAAGCTTCTTAGAAAATCAAGTTTTTGCGACATCTAAATGCAAAGATACGATAGCTCGATTAAATTGCCATTACGATATTGAAAACTGATTGCAGCATTGTTTTCAGAATGTCATTCTCTTGTGGATGCATTTAAAATTTCTAACGTCATCAAGTCTTATCCCGCGAATAAAATCAAATGTATTTAGTTAATCTTTTCATATCATTATAGCTATGTCATAATTAAATAAAATATCTTTTAGATACGTTCTCAAGTACATACAAAATAACTATTGGTGCAGATTTCGCCATAAAAACGATAGAATGGGACGACAACACGAAAATAACACTGCAGATGTGGGATATCGCAGGACACGAGCGATTTGGAGTTCTAACCAGCGTCTATTACAAATACGCGTATTTAAAAATCAACTTATAATTACGATTCAATAATGCTGTTATCATTTTAGATTAGCTGCAGCGATCGTCTTCGATTTGACCAGACTAGAAACTTTAACATCTGTGGAAAAGGTACTTAAATCTCATAATTATTATTTTTGTTAATAATGACCCAAATCCAAAAGCATCACTAATCGAAACACTGTAAGACATTCCCTGTAGTGGTACCATATCATAAAGTGTATAGAGGTACTGCACCTCATCTTTGATATGGTAACATTACTGCTCCCATAATTGATATGGTACCAGTAAAAGTATTGTACTGCCCTTAATATTGTTTATGTTAGGTTGTCAAATGTTGCTTCCCCCCTTTTCATTGTCAATGATATGGTACCAAGATTATATGCTCCCTATTATTGTTAGGTTCTGAAGGTTTCTGTCATCTTGTCTGCGTAGTCATATTCTCTGTAAAGGGGGAACGTTGGTAGTCACATTTGTTTTATTGGAACAAATGCGGTCCATCCATTTTTGGATTGAAATTGCGATCGCTCTGAACTGTTGTTTTTTATGTAGATAATAGTTTGATTATATTTTAGTGGCTTGAAGACCTGAGGGAGAAAACAATAACAAAATATGGTCAAGATTTTCCTGTGATATTATTAGCTAATAAAGGTGATATAGCATTAGAAAAAGTACCTGAAGGACTAGACGAGTTTTGCAAACGTCACAATATATTGGCATGGTTAGTAACATCAGCTAAAGAAAATATTAATCTTGGTAAAGAAGAGTAGAAATTGGTATAAATTCATATAAAAGTACATACATTATTTTAGATACAGCAATGAATACTCTATTAAATATATGCGTTAAAAACTGGGAAGTTTCTGAAGTAAAGGGTCCGCCCGCAATAACACTGTCTCCAGAAACGCACGAAGAACAATCTAAGGAAAGAAAAACGTTTTGTTTCTTTTAAATTTTATGTTTCTACATTTACTACCTACTATTTATATAACAAAAGAACAACACGAATAAATTTTTAAAACTTTTCAGCTCGTTTTCAATTTCTGAGCGGCTGCTATTGCGTTTTCATTGGCCAGCATCTGGAATTCTGAAAACCTTTGAGAAATCCTTTGATTTGTTTTCAAAAACTTTTCCATACATGTATACGCACATTTCTCCTGAAACCAAAAAAAATTTCGTTACTCATTGTTTATAAAGTCAGGGTAAAAAAAAAATTGTATGCCAGGGACGAAGTTCCTCGCGCATTTTCTAACTCCGCTTGTTTTAACTCAGAATATAATTCGAAATACAGTCTGTATATAAAATTTAAAGATTCAGCTGTAGCCACTAGATGAAACATTATAAAAACAATAACAAATAATAGACACTAGGTGTAAGTTTCACCAATTAGTTTTATTTAAACACTTCTATCGATTTCGGCTTCGTAGGCCTTCGTCAGAAGATTACGTACTGACGAAGGCCTAATGGCTCGCGTACAGCTACACCGTCATCGACCTAAGTTTGCTCGGGCGACGACTGAATCAAACACTTGTGAAAGAATGAGAGCGCATACACAAACACGACTGTCATCGTCCGATGACGCCCGAAAACGGCCGATCATCACGATGATCCGAACTTGTTGGGATTTATAGCCAGACTGCCGGTGTCTGCAGTGCAAATTGAGTGTATTTATAGTTAAATTTTGTTGTTATCTACCTAAACGACTATGGATATTGAAAAATTAATTAGTTTTTGTGTTTATAATAGACCAACTCTGTGTGCTAAACATTAAAAAAAAATACAATAATCGACAGAATAGCACTGTTGGTAACACTGTTGCAGTGTAAGCACATACACGTCCGAGTTACTCGTCCGGGTAGTTCTGTCCGCCAAAATCAGTTTTGGTATACGCTTAGCATTAGAAGCCGAAATCGAGTGTTTCAATGAAACTAATTTGGGAAACTTACACCTAATGTCTATTATTATTTATTAATATTTATTACAATCTGTATAGCTCATGTATTTTTCAATATTCAGTATTTATCATATTTTCAATACAAATAATGTAAAATAAGGAACCAAACAATAGCTTAATAAAATACATTAGGGGAACAACTTTTTTCTTTATTGAAAAATAGATATAATACTTTAAATCTTATCATTGGAAGATGGTAATTTCTCGGTTTATGGTAACTATAATAAGATACATATGTTTCTATTTCATTTTATCCCAGTATTTCGAAAAAAAAAGCATCAATTTACGTACAGTTTCTTCTTGTGATTAAAAAAAAAACATTGTAGTTTATGATAAAAGTGTGTGAAGAAGGGCTTTTGTGCATGAGTTACGAAGTTTAAAGCACGGGCCGAAGGCGAGTGGTTTAATCGTAATGGGTGCATAAAAGTCTTTCACACACGTGTGTCATACATTATTTTATCTACGATGCATGTTAAAATACTGTCGAATCTACAAAAAAATAATTGTTTCTTACCGATGATATTGTAATTTTGACAGACAACATACTTCAAATCACTGACACGATAAGGTTAGAACGTTCAGCGCCTCCGAGGAAAAAAACTTCTAACTAGTAAAAACGCACAGTAATGGGAACACTATTTGGTCCTTGTTGATGAGTAGGGAAAGATTTTTCCTTCTAGGCCTTCCACCTCCACTGACCTTGACCCTTCTGGTTTCGATTTCGAATTTTCCCGCTTGCATCAAATTTTGAATTTTCCCGCCTGCCCCGAATTTTGAATTTTCCGCGCACAGTGCAGAAACCGGAAATGAGGCGGCCGGATGTGGGAAACGGGAAGTGGGAAACCGGAAATTGAAGTCGAACTCGAAAACGAAACGAAACCAGACCACACATCCAGCGTGGGGTTCCAAAGACCTCACACGTGGGACTACATAGACCTCACACCCAGCGTGTGGTTACATAGACCTCGCACGTGTTGCTACATAGAGCTCACACTCTCATCTGTAAGAAAAGCCGGAAGTGGGAAACCGGAAACGGAAGTCAAAATCGGAAAGTCAATGGAGGTGGAGGGCCAAGAAGGAACCATCTTTCCCTACTTCGATGTAATCTAGGTTAACCTAGGAAAAGGTTAGAACGTTCAACGCCTCCGAGAAAAAAAACTTCTAACTAGTAAAAACGCACAGTAACGGGAACACTATTTGGTCCTTGTCGATGAGTAGGGAAAGATTTTTCCTTCTAGGCCCTCCACCTCCTCTGACCTTGACCTTTCTGGTTTCGATTTCGAATTTTCCCGCCTGCGCCGAATTTGGAATTACCCGCGCACAGTGCAGAAACCGGAAATGGGGCGGCCGGATGTGGGAAACTCGTGGACCTCGCACGTGGGGCTACATAGAGTTCACACTCTCATCTGTGAGAAAAGCCGGAAGTGGAAAACCGGAAACGGAAGTCGAAACCGGAAACTCAATGGAGGTGGAGGGCCTAGAAGGAACCATCTTTCCTAGATTTCCTTACGCAACCTAGATTTAATCAATTATGGTTAGGTTATGTTATATTAGAGCCAGATAAATCCAGACTGTGAGGTTGAGACTTCTTGATTCAAAATAAGAAAAATTAATTCAATTTTAATATACGTCAGAATATTTATTTTCACTACGTCTATATTTTTGGTTTAGTGACGCGAGTTGTTGCCATAGAAATCGTTTAATAATTAACTCTATTTGATTTACATTGGACTTTTACGCACGATTTTGTTACTTTTACATACGATTTCAAGAATGGCATCCTAGTTGTTATTAATGTGTTCATTTTGGTGTGTGAGTAGATAAATACGTTTAAACAATTTTTTTCATGTTTAGTTTTAAGATTATAAACCCCTACACTGGACCACTACATCCTATATATCTGTTACTTCTCACCAAACCAACAGGTAGACTGGTTGTCAGTGGAACTCGGGGCACTAAGTCAGGCCAAAAAAGGAATGAGACCAAAACAATAAACCACAAATTATAGCAGGCGACTCTAATGCAAAATCCCCCAACTGTGGATGTCCCCAAACAGACAACAGAGGTGACTTAATTACGGATTGGGCGGCCGAACTGAATATCGTTCTGCTGAACCATGGGAAACAGAATACATTTGCTAGAGAATGAAAATCATTTTCTATAATAGACCTAACCTGTTTTTAACCTAATTCTGACACATAAAACTGACCTAACCTAATTCTGTTCACATAACTTGGCCAAAAAGATACAATACTGGATGGTTCCTAACAAGAAAACACTGAAGCCTGGTTTACACGGGTATAGTAATGGGCAGAGTAGAGTAGGGAGTAGAGTAACTCTACTCGTAGAAACCCCCAAAAACTGCCCCAGTAGAGTACAGAGTATCTAGTAGTGTAGAGTACTATACTGCGTGCAGTAAAGTGGACTCTACTCTACTTACCCCCACCACAAGTCGCACTCTACTAGCCTCTTCACTCTACCCATGTAAACATCTTCTCCCCTACAACAGCAAGTACCAGTAGAGTTTAAGTTGCAGAGTACACGTTGTTGCGCAATATTTTCTTTAAAAAATGGTTAAGTTCTCGGAGGATGAAACAATTAAACTTGTTGATTTATTTGTTGAACAAGAGTGTCTGTGGAATTTAGGCAGTATACACTATAGAAACAAGAGCATGAGGAAGGCCGCGGAAAAAGAAGGTCTTGAGACCCTAAAAAAATGTGAAAGGCTTTTCTGTAGCTGTTCCCAGTAGCTAGAAAGTTCAATGTAACTTGTAGTTTGACGTCAGCTTTTATAGCATCTCTCATCATCGTATCTTCGCGTTGAATTTTAGTTTTCACAATGCTCAACAGTCGTTCAAAATTTTCTGGTGTCATTCTGAGACATCGTTTATATTGTAACTGATCCTCTACGGCTAACTCTTTTAGTAGAAGTGATGTTCCTCCAAGTGAATCTCTTCTTTTGAGTCATTCTCTCAGCCATATTCTTGCTTCTCGTTTTATCTCCTCATCAATCGCTTCCGCAAAAACCAATGAAAAGAAAAGAAAAAATCAAAAGAAAATGGTTCTTAACAACCATTTTGCTTCATATAGTATAGCACTACTGTACTATACTTGTTTAAACGAAAAAAAAAAATCGAAAGTGGTAGAGTAGCTAGTAGAGCCAACTCTACTTGGTACTCTACTATGTTTAAATGAAAAAAAATCAAAAGTGGTAGAGTAGCTAGTAGAGTGAACTCTACTAAATAGTCTACTCTCCTGATTACTATACCCGTGTAAACCAGGCTTGAGCGACAACAGATATATCTCATATAAGGTAGAAGCAAACAAACCAAGAAAACTCCAGAAAAAAAGAGAAGGTTGGAGTCTAAAAAACCACGATGAAGCAGTAATGACAAACAACCTTGCAGAGCAAATTCTAGGCACTAAAACGAGAAATGCTGATATGCTTACTCAGGTAGTGAATACTGCTTGTAACTCCATGTTACTGAAGAAAAGAGGACCAACCAGGACGAAGCAAGTATACTGGTGGACCAACGAAATATCTGACATGAGGGCCTTATGCGTCTCAGCCAGAAGAAAACTCCAATGGCAAAAAAAGATGAGCACGACAAGCTCAAAACACTAATAGACGCATATAAACTAAAAAAAAGAGTTACGACATGCAATAAGCAAGGCGAAACGAGTCCACTGGGAAAAAATGGTGGAAGACCTAGACGAAAACATATGGGGAGATGCATTTCGGCTTTCAAACTCAAAGCCCATGCCCCTAACACACAACTACCTATGGAAGACCTCAAACGAGTGGTGGATGCACTTTCCCAGAACACGAACTCTTTGTCTGGGAGCAGCCAGAGGTACAGGATATACCATTATTTGTAGAGGAGGAGCTCGCCATAGCAGAAAAGCGGATCCGAAAAAAACATCAGAAGAGCATCACGGCCAGATGGTATACCACCCGAGATATCAAAAATTGTAGCTCGCCACCACCCACAATTTGTACTGGAGACAATGACTCTGAACTAATTACTCGAAATTTCACAAAAAAATGTAAAAGAGCAAGGCTAGTCCTGTTACACAAGGGCAATAAACTAACTTCATATAGGTCGTTGTGCTTCCTAGAAACTCTGGGAAAATAACTGCTGGGCAAACTAAAAAGGAAACTTGAGACTGGAACCAGGTTGTCTGAAAGGCAATACGGCTTCAGAGAAGGCAGGTCCACAATCAGTGCGACAAACGCTGTATTAAAATGCGCTGAGGAGGCACCAAACAAGGGACCAAAAGGACAAGAAAGATATGCGCATAAATCACCTTCCACGTGCGAAATGCTTTTAACAGTGCAAGCTGGAAGATCATAATGCATGAACTGACAAGAGTCCTTATCTACTACGCATACTGAAGAGCAACCTTGGTGACAGAACCCTCTTATTAGAAGCAGATGGAAGTTCAGTGGAGAGCGAACTAAGTAGTGGTGTCAGCAGGGTTCAGTTATAGGCCCAACTCTGTGGAAGATCCTATATGATGGTGTCCTAAGACTCAGACTCCCAGATGGCGCCACATTCATTGGCTTCGCCGACGCCCTGGCGCTCGTAGTCTCAGCTAGAACGAAAACTACTATAATACAAAGGGCAAACTGCGCAATACAACCTAATAAAAGAGTGGATGACAACCAATAACTTAACGCTTTTTACTTACTGGGCTTAGGAGATTAAAGCCAATTAGTTTCCAAATACAAGAGACCCGCATAGTCCCAAAGGATGAAATCACATACCTTGGAGTAGTAGTGGATAAAAGACTTTCCTTCATCCCACACCTCACAAAGCCAGCAGTCGAAGGTATGAAGGTAGCCACAGAGCTGGACAAAATTATGCCCAATGTAGGTGACCCAAGACGCCACAAACGCAGACTCTTTAGTATGGTGATACAATCCACTACGCTTTACGCGACCCCAACGGGAGCTAAAAGCATGGATGTGGAAAGGAATGTTAAGAAACTAGCAGCAGTACAAAGAAAGGTCGCTACTAGGGTCTATAGCGCATATAAAACTATATCCGGAGATGCCGCCCTAGTAATCGCGAGCATACCTTCCATAGACCTCTTACTAAAAGAGAGAGCTGAATTATACGTGAATGGTAGTAATAGGCAAGCAAGAAAAACAGCTAAAAAAAACCTGCGAGAGGAATGGCAAAGAAGATGGCGGGCGTCGGACAAAGACCAATGGACACAGTTGGTCATACCAGATATCTCGACATGGCTGAACAAGTACGGCGCGACAAACTATCATCTAACACAATTCCTCTGAGGTCACGGCTGCTTCCGTGACTACCTGCTTCAAATACGAGCCCTCGCGGACAACCTTTGCGAATATTGTGGCGAGATAGACTCGGTACGCCACACCATACTTGACTGCTATAGATGGGACCTTGTAAGAGAAAAACAAACAGGTAGTGTGCAGATGCCGTTCGAACCAGTAACGATAATGTGGTACACGATGGATAACAAAACAAATTGGGAGAGAACCGACAGGCTTGTCAAAAGCATTATGTTCTTCAAAGAAGGCTGAAACACCACAGAAATAATCGGATAGTGCAACCGAGCTAAACCACCAGTTAACGAGCAAAAAACCTAATTAAATTTACAACCATTATTCTGAAGACATGCTAAATGCGTCACGGGTCTGCACAGCTCTTAGCTATGCCAAAAAAAGAAAAGACACTTTGAAATTTTCCATTCGCTTCATAATGATTTTAATGAAATACATTTTCTCGTATTTTTCGTAGATTTCACGATGTCATAACTAAACGGCTTATCTTCTAATATTTACCAATCGATTCAGAATCCCAAAATTAGTTGGAAAACATATATCATATTCCTAGTATACTTTTAATTAAAAAAATACCATTGAACCAGCCATCAATATGCTGGAAGATTCTTTAATTTAAATTCACTACTTGGGCAATTTTCACCTAATTTCCACAAATTTAGTCTTAACAGATGCATAAGGATCAAATGCAAAGGTTCATGTATACTTAACGTGACCATACGTCCCGATTTGGGCGGGACAGTCCCGCTTTCAGGCTGTCTGTCCCGCTGTCCCCAGCGAGGGCAAAAACGTGCCGCTATCGCGGCTAGGTCTCTACTTGCTAGGGTGTAAATACTGTACTTGCTTGGTCGTGCACTCGTAAGGTCGTAACGTGTAACCGGAGCGGCGGGCGACGATAAAAAGAGAGAACGGATGACGCGTGGAAGCGTCATAGATGCTACACTCACTCAGAGAACAACCAAACGCAGTGCTTTAAGTCTGGTTCAGTGCTTTAAGTCCGCAGTGCTTTAAGTTCTCACCAAAGTAAGTGTCTGATTTTACCATAACAAAAATGCCTAATCGCGAGTGTACCTTTTGCAGAACAAGCATCCGTTTATACAAAGAAGGGTTGTGAAAATGTCGTACTGATTTTAGTATTAGTCACGGTGCCAACGATATCGAGAAACATTTAAAATCGGAAAAGCACGTTTTCCGATTAAGCTGCGGCGTGAAGCTCGTCAATGTTTGTTATTTAAAAGAACCGATTTGCTGACTTCTAAAGATATGGATATAGCTGCAGCGGAGGGTGCGTGGGCGTTTCATACGATGCAAGAAAATCACAGCTTTCACTCAAATGACTTTGCTTCTCATCAGGCGCGTTTTTTAAGCTATTCAGCGACTCGGTGCAAGTTTTTGGCGGGGTTCGCTCTCAGAGAAGAGAAACGTACATAGAAGAACATCACCAAGAGTTCTGTTGGACATTCTTTTGGCACACATTGTGGCGTCACGCTGCTACTTCTGTAAACTCCAAAACCAGTTGGCGTTGATTTATTGCCACGCAACTCAACTAAATATTCTAGATAACCCTGTACACCTCTATCACAACAAGGATTATCACGTGAAAAATATATGTCCTGAAATTGTATCATTTCATCTATCAAAACAGGGGAAATAAATTTAAATGTATCACTTAATAATGTACAACTTTTTTCCAAATCTGATTTTGCACTGTTTTTCATGAAGATTGAATTTAGAAAACCAAATAATTCTTCTCCAAATATCTTCCAGACCCTTAATTCTGTCAGACATTTCATTTACCATTGCATCTAGAGTTATATTTATACATTAGTTTTAAAATCGATTACAAGATCTATAACAGGATCGTCTCTGGTGATCATTGTGCAATTTTTTAACACTTCTTTTTCTTATTAGATACATGTATTCTTCCTTCATATCAGATTGAAGCCGTTTCGACTTGGAGAGTTCCAAAATTTGTTTGAAATAAGCGTCAGTTCTTAGCACAATTCGACTTAAATAAATCAATGTCTTTTCTCTGCAATATTTTTGATGTGAAATCGATAGTTGGCAAAACATCATTCCAAAAAATTAAAATCATCAAATGTGAAACTATTTAAAAGTCCTGAGGCCGTAGCCACTTCATCGTGGTCACACTTTATCTCTACAATTGTTTCTAAACATGAAAGAACTGATTTAATATTTTGTAGTAAATCACTTGTTGCCTTTGCCCTTGCAGACCACCTTATGTTGGACACATCTTTAAGTGTGTGTTGCTTTTACTTCCTTGAAAATACTTCATCTTCTTCATTTGTTTATGTTCCATTTCCTTATCCGAAAATATTCTAGCATCTTTACAAGCTGCCTTTAAGCCATCGGCTTTCTGGTGAGTCAGCAAAAAGTTTGTAACATTTTTGGACATTTCCAATAAAAATCTGATTTTCAACAAACATTTCCAAAAAAAATTCTGTCTTGAAATACTTTATTTACATCTCAGTTTCTAAATGATACTACAATTGAACCCGTCATTTCGAAAAGGCCATGAGTCAATGAATTAAAACTTTTCAGAATCAACAAAAATATGTTTTTTGTTAAAAAAGTCATTGATGCTGAAGAAACTGAATATAGGGGTTGTTAAATAAAAAACATACACGCTTTTTGGAATATTTATTTATTAAAAAAGAACAATTTTCATCAAGATATTTTGAATTAAAATTTTTGGACTTATGCCTTTTTCGAAATGACCAATATGAATAAAAAATTTACTTAGTTAATCATCATTTTATCATCACAATAAAGTGATGTTATGTCATATCTGACAGATGCGTTTCGTTTCACTTGAAAGGGGCATAAGTCCAGGACTCGTGCCCTTTTCATTGCTTTTTAAGTTGACTTGTGGTGCATACTCATGTACTCTTTATGCATGGAATATGTAAAACGCTTCAATGAATAAAATGGCGTAAAAAAGTGATAATTCAAAAAAGTGTGACTCGTGCCCTTTTCGAAATGACGGGTTCAATTGTGGACAGTATCTTGAAAGAAATTTAATAAGCGTTAGGTACCACAGGCACGATTCAAGTCACTAAAATGACCTCATAAGGGTTAAGTTAGTGATGTAATTGTCTGCAGGAGATCAAATTGCAACGTGAGAACTTATTTCCATCTTTTCTGCTCTGCGTCATACTGTCTTTTAAGGGATGCATCAATTGACTTTT
Source organism: Phosphuga atrata (assembly GCA_944588485.1). Taxonomy (NCBI): domain Eukaryota; kingdom Metazoa; phylum Arthropoda; class Insecta; order Coleoptera; family Silphidae; genus Phosphuga; species Phosphuga atrata. The sequence goes on along the minus strand of OX155894.1, from coordinate 71,039,972 downwards.
CCTCCAAATATGCCCGTATTCTAGTTGTAGCCATTAGATAAGATTTACTTCGGGAATGTTCATTGATTCTGGTGGATAGATGTGCCCAATCATTCCACAAAACCACGTTTTCCTTTTCAAATAACCAACATGTATGGCAATAAGCTACATCCATTTGAGGTGAATATGAAAGCCACCATCTGCTACGTTTTTCATCTAAGCCAGCGTTTCTCAAAGTGGGCGATATCGCCCCCCGAGTGGGCGATGACGTCGTTTTGGGGGTCGCTAGGTAGCCAGGAGGCGATATAGGGGGCGGTAGGTAGCCAGGGGGGTGATTTAGGGGGTGGTAGGTATCACGAGCTATACAATGTATTTCTGTTAACTTAAAACAAACACTTTCAACAAAATTGTTCCGTGTTCAGTATTATACAACCGGCCACGCTGCTATTTGCTGCTGGTCGAGTATCGGTAATGCACGCGCACACACACACGGGCCAGCGTTACTAACTCGACCAACTTTTCGGTAGATCTTCCACCTTTTAATGTCTAGCCCAAATCTACTACCTTGAAAAAAAAACTGCCAACTTTTCAAGTTTCTGAAAAAAAAATTATATAATTTTATTTCTGTAAAAATTATAATGCTTCACTCTCTTTTCACGATTTTTTCTTTCTACAGGGATTTCTATTACAATTATTGTTCATTTCATTTATTATTAAATGAAATAGGTTCTCAGACCTAAACTTACAATTTATTTTGAATGGAGATGTTACAAGAAAAAATGGAAATGGAATGAAAAAAGAAAAAATTTGAATGGAGATGTTGCAGCTTGTCCTCACTAGAGCGTGTATTCTTGATATCTAAATTTTACTTTGAACGTTGCTAGATTTCTAGTGAATATTGAAGTATTTTCGTTATTTTATAATACAAATTGCGATAGAACTGAAAAAATTTCAATATCCTATAAAACACTTGGTAAGTCAAAAAAATACTTTTACTCTAGAAAAAGAAAAAAGGCTTCTTTCAATTGAATTTCAAATTATTGCATGGTGATCTTCGAAACGATAGTATAGATTGTTTAATATCTTAAAGAAGAACAGCTACCCCACAACTGTACTTAGGAAGTTGTTGTTCTCTAATTCTACAAGACAACCTGTCGCTGAGGTGGTCGCAGTGGACGATACTAAAATATACAAGAGCCTGCAAGTCTGTAACGAATTCTGTGATTGGCCAGTCTGGAGGACAATCTTTGGCCGGTCAGACCAACGTATACCAGCTCACACTCAGCATTTGATTGATTGCATTAGTGTGGGGGTTAAGTCTTTAAGGTTCTGAAAGATCTACTGATGGTATTGTGACATTTATCTGCTATAATGGCTGAGCCTTTGTTCCTGAAAATCGATTTGATCCTGAGGGACAGTGATTTTACAAAGTCTAAGCTCTTGTATATTTTAGTATCGTCCACTGCGACCACCTCAGCGACAGGTTGTCTTATAGGATTGGAATCTGCAAAGTCTGCAATCACTTCTGTGATTGACCAGTCTGGAGGACAAGCTTTGGCCGGTCTGACCAAAACCGCATTCTTGCGCCTTAGCAACTCATTGTAATGACAACGACCATAGGGTCAATTATGATGACCTAAAAGTCTTTGCCAGGTCTCTTAGAGAGCCACGTCTATCTAAGAGACTCTTCTTAGAAATGTGTTCATAACGCCGGCGCAGTCATGAACTCAAGGAAAGACATGGACGGGTTGAGCAATATGTACGCTTGGCATATGACTTGTGCGACATCTAGACACAGTTAATTGGTTTGGTGGTTTTCTGTTTTGCTATTCATTTTCTATTTTTGCTGCGGTTTGTGTTCTCTAGTGGTTCCACCTGTTATATAATTTCTTAAATGGGTGCCGTTGAGCTTCTTGTTTCTAGGAAGGTTTGGTTATCTTCCGTATTACTTTGGTTTTTGGGTAAACTGATGCGTAGTAGTTGATTCAATTTTCCAGACGACTTTTACGTCTTTAAATATTCTTTTTCCAGTGTGCTCGTGACTTCGGTGTCCTTCCAATGTTACTGACATCACTATCGTTCCCAATGCGCACCCTCGCAGTTTTTTTTCAACTTTATTTATTTCAATAGATCGAAAACTTTTTGTTGGTTTCCTCGTGCTTTGCCTATCAGTTTGTTGTCCGACATTTTGCAAATAAAATAATAATTTTTAAACACCATATTTAAATTGTTCATGAGGCTACCATGACTAGCTTTACATTAGTTGTTATGTAATCTACAAGTTTTTTGTCAACGTTATATGATGTTATACGTCTTAATAAATTGTTCACCACCGTCTTTGTTAGTAATTGAAAACATCTTTTACTTTGTTTTTTACAATTTCCGTTTGTAATTTCCGTAACTTAACCGTTAATTAATAAATCGAAACGTCGACTTAAGAAGAATTTGAGTTTGTTTTTGTAGATCGTATTACCCGAATACTGTTTAACTAATAACGATCGTTATTACCTGCTGTTTATATATATATATATATATATATATATATATATATATATAAAACGATAGATTTGGGGGGCGTTATTAACTTTAGCATATCAAAGGTGGGCGATGAGACAAATAAGTTTGAGAAACACTGATCTAAGCTATCCTTAGAAGTATTAAGTTGAAATATTTCTCTGAAAAACCGCGATTTTTTGTTTTAGGGTAGGCAATATATCGTGGTTGGCAAGCCCCTACACATACTAAATCTAGTTTTTTACTTTCGTAAAGTGTTTCACTTTTAAATAAGGCGTAATCCGAGGGAAATTTCGTTTAAAAAGTATTCTCCTCGGCTTCCTCCATACTGGTTCCTCCCTCACTAATTTCAGAGTTTTATGTTTTTGTAGTAAACTTATCTAAAGACTCGAACTCAGCTCTAGGTGTAGAATTCAACGAGGTGTAGGTGACAGAAAAACAGGCAAACATTCATTTTCTGACCCTGTGTCTGTTGAGTCGGAGTCTGACCTAACATCAGACAAAACTGATTCATTTGAAACAGGAGCAGACGTAGAAGGTGAATGTGAAACGAGAAAAAAGCTTTTTTTTGCAGCTTTTTCTCTTATTGTTTTATTAGATTTTAACGCTTGTAAGCGCCCGATTTGTGTTTATACTTTGATTTATCCTTAAAAGCAAAAAAAATCTTACAATTAAATACTTAGAATGACTTTTAATATAATTTGTAATATAGCATATTTTAATAACAAAGCAATAATTTCATTAATAATAGAATGTGATCAACTCATCGGTTCTTGGAAATTTCCCTCGAATAAAATGATAAAGAAAAATGTTCTTCCATTAAAAATTTAAAAATGTCAGAAAACTTGAAGCATAAACTCAAACTTCAATTACTGCACACTGCACTCAGATAACATAATATAATGCATAATGGGAACAAGGAACATAAACTCATAAACAATGTTAATAGTGCAAAGACTCGAGATGTTACTTTTTAGAAGAAAAAAATTGAAATGTTTCCAGCCAAAAAATAAAACTGTCAGAATAGTTTTTTTTACCACCATTTTATGTAATATTCTCAGAATTATTTGTCAGCAGTTTTTAGACTGCACGTTCAATACAGGTTTTTTGCGAAGGCCCTTTCCAAGAACCGATGAGTTGTTCACATTCTATTAATAATGAAATTATTGCTTTGTTATTAAAATATGCTATATTACAAATTATATTTCCATGTAAGGTATTATTTTGAAAATACAAACTGCATTTTTTAAATTTAAAAGAATAGCTTTCACCCTTGGTTGAAAATATGTTTTCTTTTCTTTTGGGCATAGATATGTGTATTGTAAAGTATTATCACAGGGGCCCGCCCGCATTGGGGCCCGTCGGTGCTACGCACTGATTGCACCTACGTTAAATACGCCACTGCTTCTCATTTAATTCAAACATGTTTTGAACGAAAATTTAGATGTGCTCGTACAAAATCTCAGGCTATTGTTGTAAATAGGTTGGCCTCTATGGCAACCTATGAAAAAGTAACTTCGCGAAGCCCACTGCATAACTTTATTAACAACCCTTCAAACCATGGCTCGATAAAATTATTCCTAGTGTTAATCCACTATTTTTACAATAGGAATACATCAAAGTCAAGGTTTTATAGTTTCGAGAACAGCCACATGAAACATGGCACATAATTGTTTATGATTTGAAGGAAGTATTGCCTTGCAATAATATGAATAAGAGAATTGTGGGATGTTGTGGAGATAATATGAACTGCAATTTTGGAGGAAAATATAAAGGGGTTTAATAATGTTTACACAAAATTAAACAAATCATATGGAAGACAGCTCGTCGGGATTGGATGCAGAGCCCACATAGTTCACCATGTGATCAAAATAGCCACAGATTGCCTGTTGACTTCAAATGCACTATTAAGAAAATTTATTCCTTTATCTATATCTACAGTTCGAGTACAAGCTTTGAAAGAATTTTGTTATTCAACTGACACAAAGTGCAAACTGCTGGGTTACTGTAAAACAAGGTGGCTTGTGTTAATGCGCGCAATTGAGAGACATCTAAAAAATTTCCAACCTTTGAAAAGCTATTTTCTGAGCATCGACAAATGCCAAAATATTTGGAAATGAATTTCAAAAGAAAACTTGAGTCTGTGAAAGAAATTAATCATCTCCTAGATAACCTGGATAACCACTTAAGGAGAATTCACTTTTTCTTCCTTACATTGTTCATAATGTTTTAGTAAACTCACAAGTAACCGACACTGTAATACCATAAATGTTTTGTACATAATTCTGAGTCCCGCTCTGACGAAAAACATAAATGGTCACGTTATGTATACTGGACACTATTAAATTTTATCTAGTTCAAGCATTAAGAGGTTTTGTAATTCAAATTTTAGTTAAGAACTAGAAGCAAAAAAAGTTGTTGTATATCTTGTAAAACTTAAATACTGAAAAAAACTTGAATATTGAAGAATATATATCTTGAAAAATTCATTCAAGTTGAGACACTTGTAAGGTACCACTGTACATGTTACTGTGACTGGTTGTTATTGGTACATGAGTGGGAGAAAGAAGAATGAATTTCATGACTTACTTCTCTTGCTTTAACTGCACGGCTTGTGAAGTCATGGACACAGTCGTTAAAACATAATTCAGAAACTTTATTATAGTTAATCAAGAACTCTTTGAACTGCAAAAAAAAGATTTTTGAAAATTTCAAAAATAATGTTAGCAAAAGTACGTACAGTTCTGATTTGATCGGCGTCGATGTTGTCTGCTCCAATTGTCGGTAAAACACTCATATTAAACACTAGGTTTACTTTAAATTGATAATTTTGATAAAATAATTTACAGCGAGTGCTGTTTCTAGGTTAACTGTCTTCTTTGAATACTTGCCTCTGTCTACTGTCAACTCAGTATGGTCAACAAAACAAAAAGAAATAAATGCATTCCTGAGAAAATTTAAAAACAGAAGCTTATTTGGAATAACATTCTAATAATTCGAAATATGTATAAGTAAGAAGAGCAATGAGTCTAGTGAGAATTCCTCAAGGTGACAAGGTGTGAGAGAATATATAAAAAAGCCTGTTTGGGTGGTGTGTTTATAAAACAACGCGGCGAAAATATCACACCGACATAACAACGCTCTTTGAAAACAACATGCTACTAAAATATTACATCATAAAATAAGGATTAGGATGTGATATTATCCTATAATAGTGTCATATTTTCGAGGTATTATTATGTTAACCTAAATCGATAAATCTTATGTTGTGATATTTTCGACGTGTGTTTTGTTTTCTTCTATTTTTGCCGTGATAATCTAAAGTGCGATGTTTTTGTAGCGCGTTGTTTTCGTATTGCGTTGTTATGTCGCTGTGATATTTCCGACGTTGTTTTAATCGGACACCTACATCAATACCAGTTTTTATAATACTGGATTATTTTGGTTTTATATATTGGTATTATTGTTTATTAAGTGAGTGAGGCTTGATCCTGAAAGCAGAGACAAATATCTAACTTGAGTCTTGAACTTGAAGGTTGTTTTAAGTGCCATAAGTGAAACCATCTCTCAAATAGATGGAAATTGTAAACAGCTTTGATATGCGAATCAAAAGGTTCATGGTTTGGTTCTTTGGATTATCAATTTTAATAATAATATGGAAACTCAGCATAATAGAGACTGGTAGGCCAATTTTTATTCACTATCTTCCTCAACTAAATACATTTTTCATCTTGTAGATGTGGAAAAGCTCCAATTCCTAAAAGAAACCCTCTTCTTAAACAAAGAGCAACTTCAGCTTTCACATCATCAGCTATTGCTAGTCGAACATCTTTATCAGAACAAAGTTGGCGGTGGTTTACCCACAATTTACGCCATCACTCCAACGTATTACAGATATGTGCAAAAAGCCGAACTCACTAGGATCTCACAAACCTTAGCCTTAGTTCCCAACATCCATTGGATTGTAGTAGAAGATTCCAACGACAAAACAGATCTAGTTCGGCAATTACTCAATGATTCAAATATTATGTATACTCACTTAGCTATTAAAACACCTTCCTATGAGAAACTAAAAGAATCTGTATAAGAAAATTAGGTAAATTGCTATCCAACAGTTTAACATTGCTTACTTTTGTAGGAACCTAGGTGGAAGAAACACAGAGGAACGGATCAGAGAAATGCAGGTCTTAAATGGCTGAGAAGCAATTTCAAACTCAATCAAATAAGTGGCGTTGTTTATTTTATGGATGATGATAACACCTACAGTATTAAGTTATTTAAAGAGGTATTCAAATTGATATTTGAAAATATTTGCTTTTACTTCGTTTAAAATTAGATTTACATTCTGATCGTTGTTTTGCAACTTGTTAATTTATTTTGAAATGTTAACAGATTCTGCAAAACAAGAGTTGTGTGTGTATCAGTTTCTGTTGTTTTGTTTTTTTTTATCAACTATTGTTGGTCCAGAGGGGTTAGCCCTTAAAACACTGCAGCCTATTGGCCTATTATATTTCCCCACATTTTGCCATACATGCAAATTGGTCCAGCCAATAGGTTCGTGGGATCTTTTTTGTGGTAATGTTAAGCTGTTTTCTCCTACGTGCAATTGCTTCACAATGGAAGATTATGATGGAGGCAGTTTCATCCTCCTCATAGCAAACCCATTTTGTGCAGATGCTCTCACAGAGAACAGTATCCTGTAAGTAGGCCTGCCATAATTGTAATCTATTTCCTTGATAGTTGCAGGAGTGCAGCAGTTAAAGCGCCCAATAAATTTTCTAGCATTCATTTGCTGTGTTTCTGACATTTATTTTGTCCCACTGTAGCTGGTGCTTAGTTGCTACCCATTTACAGATTTTGTTTCGGGCCATATTTTTAGTAATGTAAAGCCTTGTTAGGTTAGGTTAGCACTGATATTAGTCTGTTAGCCCTTCACCCTGTTAGCACTGATGTTTGCTTTGTTAGCTCCATCCTTTTGCTAACTTGTCTGTCAATTTTTGTCCTACCAGTCCCTTGTGGCTCGGTACCCAAGCAAGTGTGACCTTGTTGTGTTTGACCAGAGCCTTAAGGTCCTAAAGGCAGTTTCATGTTGTTTTAGATTTAATTTCATGCGACACTAAAGGATTAATAGCAGCCTGATAATGTTTTTACTCTTGTAGTCCATCTTTAGATTCTTACAGATCTTGATGGCGTGTATTTCTGCTTGGAATGTCGTGGCATGTGATTTCAGGGGCACAGATAAACTGTATCCCAGTGATAGTCCAGAGATTCCTGCACCAATTCCACTGACCTTTTTGGAGTCATCTGCATGCTAGGTCCAGTGCACCTTGACATGTGTTTGATTTTTTGCCTTCTGTTTGAATTATAGCCTTTTTGGCATTGAGTTTTCCTCAATATTGAGGTTTGGCTCTGATATTACGTTATAATTGATAATTATTGACAATTATTATGACAATTAATATGACAATTATTGGAATAAAAGCGAACAATAATTTAGTTTTCATTGTTTTTCCCAACACATGACTAGACAAAGATTTCAATATGTCTTACGATTGTTTCATTTCTCGTCTGATCTCCTACGGAAAATAATTCCAATTGTAGATTATTTTAATAATAAAGTGAAAGACATATATTATTCTCACAGAAAGTTATCAATAGATTAATCTTTAGTTCCTAGGAGAAGAAGGTTAATATTTAAACAATATATTGCCGGTAAAAAACACAAGCATGGTGTAAAGTTATACGTTGTGTGTGAAAGTTCTGGTACCGCGTTACGAATAAAAGTATATACGGGAAGTGATGAAGATATAAGTGGAAAAGTATATGTAGATAAAGTTGTCTTTCATTTGATGAAAGATTTTTCAAGAAGGTGCACTGGACTTGTATGCAGAAGACTCTAAAAAGCACAGTGGAACTGGCGCAGGAATCTATGGACCATCACTGGGATACAGTTTATCTGTGACCCTGGGATCACCTGCAACGATATTTCAGGCGGAAATCAGGGACATTCTGTTTTTATGGACAATTATTACAGTCCTCTTGGTTTCAAAATTGCTACGATACAAAAGTTACTGTACAGGACATTGAGAAAGACAAGGAAAGAATACAACTTGGAAGTACCTAATAAAAAAAACTGAAAGTTATTTCTCAGTTCAAAAACAATGTAATGATAGGTAAATTTAAAGACAAAAGAGACGTGTTATTCATATCAAGTGTATACAAAGCAACGTTAAAAGAATATGAAAATAAATATAATATACGAAATAATTAATTTAGTATTATAAACGAAATATTCTGCAACGTTGCAATTGCGTTGCATTACTACAACTATGAACGGGATAGATCGCAAAGATGCTATCTTATGCTATTTTTGCTCAAGGAGAACATTTAAATGGTACATCAAATTATGGATTCATTTAGTTGAAACCTTGGTTTTTAATTCCTGCAATTTTCATTTTACCTTACAAATTGCAGGAATTAAAAACCAAGGTTTCAACTAAATGAATCCATAATTTGATGTACCATTTAAATGTTCTCCTTGAGCAAGAATAGTAAGACAGCTTCTTTGCGATCTATCCCGTTCATAGTTGTTGTAGTAATGCAACGCAATTGCAACGTTGCAGAATATTTCGTTTACCTTACTACACATGGTGTTCCATCCGCTCTTCGCATTAAAGAGCTGCACACCCGGTGTGCAATGCTCCTGGGGACCGTGTTCGAAAAAAATCGTCGTCTCGAATGGTTTAAGGTGTTGATTCCAAGACAATTTGGCATCCAGGGTTATTCCTAGATACTTGTTTTTTCACATACTTTTAGACGCTCATTGTAGAAAATTGGTAGCCTTAGCCCCTAATTTTTGTGAATGGTAGTAGATTTTAGGGGATTTACGCGAAGGTCTACCCTATCTGCACCGTTTCTCCACCTCATTCAGTGCTTTTTGTATGAGCTCTGATATTATTTTAGGAAATTTCCCTCTGATGAGGATGACTATGTCATGCTTGGGGTGTAAAATCCTTTTTTATTTTGGTAAATACATATTTTAATAAAAAATATTATATTTTCAAATGTAAACAGATTCTACAGAGTTGTGTGAGTTAGTTTCTGTTGTTTTGGTAGATGCATAAATTTGTAATGATTTGCTATTCCTTTGCAGATGTCGAAGGTGAAACGGGTTGGAGTGTGGCCCGTCGGATTGGTAGGTGGTTTGAATGCCGAGCTGCCAATATTAGACGAGAAAACAGGGAAAGTAACGGGCTGGAAGAGCGGTTGGAAACCTAATCGGCCGTTTGCAATTGATATGGCCGGTTTTGCAATTAACTTGAATCTAATTTTAGAGAAACAAGAAGCCCTGTTTTCGTACACGATGGAGAACGGTTTCCTCGAGAGCGAATTTTTAAGTTTCTTTACTAAGAAAGAAGAATTGGAACCGTTGGCTTCAAACTGTACGCAGGTTTACGTCTGGCACACAAGGACAGAAAAGCCAAAAATTACTGGATTCATAGCTGACTTGGAGGTTTAGGATTAGCTCTCTGAATTTATTTCCCTCACAATCTTCCAAACATATATTAAGTGAAATAGAGCCCCTGTATAACATGGAATTGATTTGAGGTAATTTTACGTAACAAAAATTAAATTCAAATATTACGTATCAACTTATTGACGCATTTTATTAAAAAAAAATAGTCGGCAATAATGCTATAATTTAGTTAGAATATTCGTCAGAAAATCTGGCTAAGAGGGTTGCAAATGCGGGAAACACATCTAAAAAACTGGAGATGTTAGAGATGTGAAAATTATGTTGGAGGTTTTTAAATTTAATTTATTTACTCACTTATTAGCTCGCCATAACAGGAATAGTTGATGCCTTTATATATTTATTATTTTACAATTTTAAATTTATTTTTATCTAAATTACGTGTTAATATAATTTCTTGTTATTGTGTTATATTAACACTGCCACATTTTTTCTGTCTTGTATATAAATCTGTGTTAAACAGGGGTCCATGGTATTAAGTTAATAAGCAATGTGATTTTATTTAAGAAAATATAAAGATTTTTTATTGCTGAATACCAATCAATTAATTAGTAGCCTCTGAAAGTTCATCCCATACAACTACATACAACAAATAACAATATTTACTTGTAAAACATGATAGAGGAAGGGTAATTGTCATCAGAAAAGCTGTTTGAAATTTCATTCAATTTCTGAATTTTGGTCTTTTAAAATGCCTCTGCCTTGGCGGGGAATCGAACCCCGGTCTCCCGCTTGTCAGGTGGATATATTGTCCACTTTACTACCCAGGAGGACAGACGGATATGACTACACAGATAAGCCTAGACAGTTCGAGCCGGTCCAATTCAAAGCCAGAAATGAAATAATCTTCCTTAATGATTGAGCGAAGGGTAAGCTTCAACCAGGGTATGGAGAGGGTAACCACAAAAGACTTAAAAACTGCTGCAGCCTTGGGACGGCTCATGCCAAATGTAGGCGCCTTCTGAATTCTTATACCTTTGGTCACCATCGTGGTTCTTCCGCTTTTAGGGCCTGCTCTAGACCCTGGGGTAAAGGAGTGCTCAATTTGCAGTCGCCCAATCTGAGACCGACGCTGCATACCTATAGTCCATTTTTTTTAAGAATGCAGTAACTAGAAAGCTGATTTACAATGATCTAGATACAAAATTTTTTACAATCTAGATACAAAATTTGGCGCTAAATTCAAATATGGTTACTTGAATATAAAATTGGTAATTTATTAATGGTTTGATTGAATATCTTAATATTATTGAATAACTTATACAATACTAACAAATAAATGGAGAAAAACGCAAAAAATCTAAATGAAACAAACAGATTAGATGATAATTGTGAAGTGACAGGGCAGCCATTGACAACTAACAGCTGCAAATGTATGTGAAAAGAAAGAGAGGAAAGACGTTGAGGTGGAGAAGTAAATATTATCGGTGTGAACTTCTCCTCGATTTAAGCCAATCAGAGAACAAGGTCAAATAAGTCCTATCTTCCCTGTACCGCATTCTTAAAAAAAATGAACTATAATTAGGATATTCTTCTTAGGACACCGTCTCCCATCGAAGGTTGGCGATCTAACTGGCTATAATGGTGCGTGAAACCGCACCTCTGAATATATTTAAGGCTCCTTCAGACCTGCGCGGAGCGTTTGCGTCGCGAAATTTCCGCAACGAAACATTCGCTAGCAGCGCGGCAGCGAAATGGTAATGCCCACATCAAAACGCGATTTTTACGTGTATAGTAGTCATGATTTCCTTAGAGTAAGAAGCTATGCTATTATTCATTGACTGCATAAGATGAAAGATGTTATTTTGTATTTATTGTTATTTTCTAAAACACATAAAACGGGACGAAATGAGAATTATAATTTAGTTATGAAGCAGACCAATAATTCAAAGAAATATATTTTATCTACTCACTCGCCAAAATGAACACATTCATAAATACATTATTGTATGCGAAGGATGCCATTATTATAATCGTGTGTAAAAGTATACAAATCGTGCGTAAAAGTACAATTTAAATCAAATGAAGTTTCATTATTAAACGATTTCTGTTTGGTGTTAGCATGGCAACAACTTGCGTCACTAAACAAAAATCATCGACTTAGTGAAAATAATTTTTCTGACGTATATTAAAATTGAGTTAATTTTTCTTATTTTGAGTCTCGGCCTCTCAATCTGGATTTATCTGGCTCTAATATAACTTAACCTAACCATAACCTAATCTAGATTAAATCTACTCATTACGATTAACCCTCGCCTTCGGCTCGGGCTTTAAACTCCTTAGGGCAAAAGCCCTTCTTCACGCACTTGTATCATAAATTACTATTATTGTATCCATATACTTGTCTATAAATATACAAAAATGTATTTACATACATTTAAATGCAGATATTTTCTAAAAAGCGGGACATTTTTAAAAATCGGTGGGACGCTGGACTGTCTTCCAAAAAGCGGGACTGTCCCGCCAAAATCGGAACGTGTGGTCACTTTACATAAAACTCATTTTTGACATGGGTTTACAGAATTAAACATGGGTTCATAACATCAATGTGCGATTACAGATATCAAAATTTCAGCGGCGTGAAAACACACCGGCATCGAAACTAACCGCGCATGCAGCGTCCTTGTCATGCAACGCTGCACTACCGCGACTATCACTTAAATCGCGCTTGTTGATCTGAACATGTATATAAGCCGCCATGTCAATCGGTCTGCCGCGACATCGCACCGGTCGCGGCTGCGAAACTTCCGCTTCGGTTTGTGAGATCCTTTATAGATGTCCGTCCGAACCATCGACGCAGATCATTTAGCCACGAGTTCTGTCGTCTGCACACAAATCGTTTACCCTCGATGACGAGTCGAAGGATCTCTCCCATCACAACGTGCCCGATGTATTGGAGTTTTCTTTCTTTCGGTTGTCATCAGCTCTTAACCGTTACGTATTCTCCTCAGTACTTCCTCATTGGTTCTCCTGTCTACCCAGGATATACGCAGTATACGGCGATACAAGTACATCTTAAAGGGGTCCAATGCGGCTCTCCATTGATTGGCTGAATGTCCAGTTCTCGGAGCCATAAAGTAGTACTGGGACGATATAGCAACGCAATATACGTATGCGGAGCTGTAAGTTCAGGTCTCTTCTAGGGAAGAGGGTCTTTATGGTGATGAATCATTCTTCTATCCTTGATCTGATTTCCATTTCAGGGTCACTGTTCTCGTTGACCACGCTCCAAGATATTTAACGGCTTATTTTTAAATTAACGGCACTTGTTCCACGACCTGGTGGTCAATTTGAAGGACCGTCCGTCTTGGTATCTTGAAGGACACAACCACCTTGGTCTTGACAACGTTTATGTGTAGACCATACTGTGTGCTATATTCAACGATAAGGTCCATCATATTCTGGAGAGAATACAATATGCCGCTATGGCTAGCGTTCATAGATTTCCGAAAAGCCCTTGACACACTCCAGCAAGTCCTAAAAAATGCCAGAATTGACCATAGGTACGCAAATTTGATCAACAATCTCTACCGCAACGCCACACTACAAATCCAACTGCACGAACCATCCGAAAAAGTGAGAACCAGGAGAGGTGTATCCTTTATCGCCGAAACTATTTACCCTGGTCTTGGAAGTTGCACTAAAAACAATTGATTTCAGTAACCGAGTTATTATCATAACGGCTGAGAAACTAATGTTTGCCGACGATATAGCACTGATAGCCAGCAACAAGGAAGAACTCATCACACTCATCGAGGATACCTACAAAGCCACGAAACACATAGGAGTGGAAATTAACTTTGGGAAAACCAAGTACATGACGTCAGATAGAGGAGATAAAGAAGAAATTACCATTGAAGGCAACTTAATTGAGAAAGTACAAACATATAAGTATCTTGGGCAAACACTAACAATAGGTAAGGCAAATCAAGAACTAGAGGCAAAAGAGAGAATCAGACAAACCTGAGCGGCTTACAGCATCATAAAAGATATACTAGCGCTGAACATCCCCCTCGAGTAAAAAAGCGCCCTATACAATCAGTGCATACTACCGGTGACCACTTAGAGCGAGGCCACACGATGCGTTAACGGTGCGCTGCGACACCGCACCATAATTAATTCGAGCTATAGTGTGCCACACGGGCGGTGCAGCACCGCAGTTGAACGCTGTTTACCGCGGCGCGGTGCCGCAACGCCAATGACTCCAACCTTCGTGTGTAGGGTATGAACTTATTTTTAAAATCATCGTGTCTTTTATCCCATTGTAGATTGTAGATATGGTGGTGACGACTTGTACTGCGACCTTTATAGATCTATTGTACCCCACCCTCCTCCTCCAAGTGTTGGTGTACTTACCCATTTAGAGCGCCTCCTCTAATCCTGATTCCTTTAGGAATTTCAGGATCTGGGTGGGATTCAAGGCCTGCAGCTCCTCTGTGTTCAAGCAGTGAGCCCCAAGGTACATCTGTCTCTTGCGGAGTAATGCTCCGCAGTCTTTGAACAGATGTATGGGGGTTTCCTCTGCTGAGCCACAGAATCTGCATCCATCATCCTCCTCTAGGCCTAGGGCCTTGAGATGTTTCCTAAGTCTGCAGTGTCCCGTCAGGGCTCCTGTCAGAATTCTGAGCTTGTTCCTGCTTAGTTTCAGGCAAGCTGCCGTTCTCTTCTGGTTAAAAGATCCCAGGATCACTTTGGATTGCCTTAGCCCTGGAAGTTCTTTCCAGGTTTTCATCCATTTTCCTCTTATTTCTTCATCTAAACTTTTGCGGATGGTGTTCACGCTCATACCGCAAAAGGGTTCCGGCCCTATAAAGGGGCTACTGGATCCCTTGTTTGCTAGGTGATCGGCTTCTTCGTTTCCGTCTATACCAGTGTGTCCTGGTACCCAGTATAGCGTTACTTTATTATCCCTGCCAAGCTTGTTCAGCTTCCCCACACAGTCCCATACCAGTTTGGATCTGATGGTGTATGAGCTAATGGCCTTGATGGCTGCTTGGCTATCTGACAGGATAGCAATTCGTTTTTTGCGGTAATTCCTGTCGAGGTTAAACTGTGCACATCTTTCGATTGCGTGTACCTCTGCTTGGAAGATACTTGGGGATGTTCCCATGGATTCGAAGTATCTGGTACGAGGTCCAAACACTCCTGCACCAGTGCCTTCCTTTGTCTTCGAACCATCTGTATACCACTTGATGGCATTTTGCTCTATGTGGTATGCTGAGGATTCGTCGCTCCAATCGGCTTTACTACTACACATTGCTGTGTAGTTTTTCTCGAAGTGGTATTTGCATACCATTTCGTCTTTTGGTACTTCCAGCCAGGGGATCTTGGCAGCGAGGCTGTTTCGGTCTCTGCTCCCGATTATTTTACCTCTGCCCATTCCTTCCTTGCTGAATCCTACGATCGCCGATCTGGCGGCGCTCTCCACCACAAGGTGCAGCGGAGTCAGATCCAGCAGCAGCTCCAATGCTGCTGTCGGACACGACCCCATCGCCTCCGTGATGCAGACACACGCCAGTCTTTGAATCTTCTCAAGCTGTTTCCTCATAGAGGCCAGCTTTTCTATTTCCCTTCTATTTTCAGGATTCTACTTCCCCACGCAACTGCCCCATAAGTGATTGCAGGTCTCACTATCATGGTGTACATCCATCGCAGGATAGTGGGGTTACAACCCCACGTTTTTCCTGCCAGATTTCTGCACACCATTAGGGCGCGTTTGGCTTTACCTACCACTGCCTCAGCGTGTCTATTCCATAGGAGTTTGGTTATCATAGGAGCTATCTAGTGTGATACCCAGATACCTTATCTCCTGTTGGTATTCTACTGCCTTCCCATCTATGAGTATGGGATGTAGGCAGTTTAGTTTTCTCCTTCTAGTAAAAGGTATCACCGTGATTTTGCTCGGGTTGAGTTTCAGTCCCTCTGTTTGACACCATTTACTAGTTACATTGAGGCCTCTCTGAACAATTTCACAGAGCGTTCCCTCAAATTTCCCTCTAGCCATTATGACTATGTCATCGGCGTAACCTTGACATTTGATGTCTAGGTCGTTTAGCCTAACCAGTAGTTCATCAACTACCAGGCTCCGCATTAGCTGTGATAGTACACCTCCCTGTGGGCACCCTCGAGTTGTGGAGATCTTAATGGTGTCTTTTCCCACTTGTGTCTCCGCCGTTCTAGTTCTCAGCATTTCTCCCATCCACTTTGAGATAGTGCTGTCGATATTCCTTCTTTCAAGGGCCGCTCTGACAGCCTCGTGTGAGGTGTTGTCAAAAGCTCCCTCTATATCCAAGAAGGCACATATCGCTACTTCCTTTGTCTCTAGTGCTGCTTCTATTTCGTTTGTCAGCTGATACAGGGCGGTTTCTGTGGATTTCCCTGCTCTGTAAGCATGCTGACTCCTGTGTAGTGGTGTACCTACCAGCACTATAGTCCTAAGGTAATTATCAATCACCTTCTCCATTGTCTTTAACATAAAAGATGTTAGACTAATGGGTCTAAATGACTTCGGTTGAGTGGTGTCTTTCTTCCCCACCTTCGGTATAAATACCACCTTAGCCCTTCTCCATAGCTCCGGTATATATCCGAGCGCTAAGCTACTTCTAAAGATATTTAGAAGATACGGCATTAGTTCTCTCTCTCCCTTTTGTAGGAAGGCAGGAACAAGTCCGTCCACACCTGGGGCCTTAAAAGGCTGGAAAGTGCCGATAGCCCATCTGATTCGGTTTTCCGTACAGTTGGACGTTGCCCTCTTCCAGTCGGCCCGACTTGGATTCCGTGGTTGCATCAAGCCCTCGGTCTCCCTGTATCCTCTACATCCCGGAAAATGGGTTTCTAGTAGGAGGAGAGCTCTTTGCTCTTCATCCTCCGTGAAGGTCCCATCCGGTTTCTTGAGAGTGGTTGTCATTTCCACTCTATCCTTCGCTAGTACTTTGTGCAGTCTAGCTGCCACCGGCGTGGATTCTATGTTTTCACAGAAGGTCCTAAAGTTTTCCCTTTTTGCCCTTCTGATCTCTTTGTTGTAGGTGGTAAGCACCTCAGAGTATTCTAGCCAATTTCCGTATTGCTTGGCTTTGTTGAAAAGCCTACGTACTTTTGCTCTTAATGCAGACAAATTTTTGTTCCACCATTTTTCGTCCTTATGCTCCTTCACGGTTTTTACCGGGCAGCTGGATTCAAATGCCGTGGTGATTGCTACATTTATTTCTCCTACAGCCTGCTCCAGCACGGTGTAGTGTTTGATACTACCCCGCACTGTCACCTGCTCTAGGTTTTCTTTTAGTTGGGAACTAAACATTGGCCACACAGTTTGTCTGGGGTTTCGAATGGGGGTGTTTTCCTCACTCGCTCCTTCCAGCTCAAACTCTATGATCCTATGATCTGACATTGAGGGCTCACTTGAAACCCTCCACTTTTTAATTAGTTTACTTACGTTAGCGCTACCTACCGTAATATCCAGTACCTCATTTCTGACTTTAGTGACAAATGTTGGTGTGTTCCCAACGTTGTACACAATTAAGTTCTCTTTAATGAGGTATTCTAAAAGGTACTCACCCCTCTTATTAGTGTCCGTGCTGCCCCACATCTCATTGTGTGCGTTCGCGTCACATCCCAGGATGAGTGGCAGCCTTCTCCTAATACAGTGTTCCACCAGCTTTTGTACTTCAATGGGTGGTATGCTGTTACCATCGCCAGGAAAGTATGCTGATGCGATCACTACTTCGCGGTGGAGACCCTCGATCTTGATGAGGGCCTGAATCGGTACTAAATCCCGCGTTAAAAATTCTGAAAGACATAAGTAATTTATGCCATTTCTTACCATAATGCAAGTTCTAGGGGAGACCTCACGGCTGTCCCATACCAACTTACATTCCCTGTTGCTAAGGCCCTGAAATAGGTCTATCCCTGCCGAGACTGCAGGGAGTACCTACCCGCTACCTCCCTATAGGTTTCCTATAGAGCTTAAAATTTAATAAACTGAATCACCCCATCCGTAACATAATAATTTATTCAAATAAATAATTTTCAACAGTTCACAATATATTCTTTGAAATTAAAATTTAACAAAAATAAAATCACCTGCACCCCTCACATTTGTACTTGTTCCTGTTTACTGTTTATGACTTCCTGGAAAGTTTGATGTTTAATTAATTCTTTAAATCGCCCGTTTTCAATGAGAAGTAATTCTTGATAATTCCCTTTCTCAACGATAACTCCATTCTCCAAAACAGCAATACTATCGGCATTTTGTATCGTTGACAGTCTATGCGCTATTGTCAAAACCGTTCTTCCTTTCATAACACGTTCTAGAGCTTCTCTAACTAAATATTCAGACTGTGCGTCTAAAGCACTGAAATTCAAACGAATTATTTTGATAGTAATTTCAATCCTTTTTTTCTTACCTTGTAGCTTCATCCAAAAGAAGAATTTTAGGGTTTTTCACAAGAGCTCTAGCAATTGCCACTCTTTGTTTTTGCCCTCCGCTTAACATCACACCTCTTTCTCCCACCAGTGTATCGAAACCTTGAGGCAATTTATCAACAAATTCACTAACATTTGCTTCTTTCACAACTTCCATAAAAGCCTCTTCACTCACATTCTCAGGATTTTCAGCTCCGTATAAAATATTCTCTCGTATACTGCAGGAAAATAAAATTGGTTCCTAAAATAACTTGGATTTATTAATTTTGTTAAAATCCTTGCTGGGTCTAAATTACCTGACTAACTGTTCCAATATTTTTTCGAAGCCAATTTGGATCTAATTCTTTAACATTGTATCCATCCAGCATTACATTTCCATTGTCAGGGTCGTAAAGCCTCAGCAACAGAGCAGCTAAAGTGCTCTTCCCAGAGCCACTTGGACCAACAACTGCTACTGTAGATCCTGGCAATATTTCCAAAGACAGTTCCTTTAATATTGGTAAGTCTACTCTAGATGGATACGCAAATTTGATTTTGTCGAACTTGATATGACCATTTGGCATCATCAAAGGAACAATACCTCCTAAAAATCACTTTGGAGATTCTCGTTGGTTGCAATAGTCCAAATTAGTTATTACCCTTTATTGGAATCGCTGGAATTCTATCTGTTAATTCCCAAAGCCGACTAGCAGCCCCCACAGATTTATTTAACTCTGAATAAAAACTAGACAATCCACCAACTGAAACACCAATGTAAGCGGCATATAGAAGAAAAGAAGAAAGATTTCCGACAGTTATAGCTTGAGACGACACCATAACTCCGCCATAGTACAACACCGAAATAATTATAATATTTCCACTTAAACCTGTCTGGAAGTAAAATTTAAAAATCAGACATGCAATTTTAAATTACTCTTACCATTCCATAAAATATTGCTCTAGCTTTAGATTCAGAGTAGCCCAAATTTAAAACCTTTTCAATTTTACTTTTGTATCTGTCCAGCTCTCTTTCTTCCTGCCCAAAAGTCCGTACTGTTCTCACATTGGAAATTCTTTCTTCTGCAACGTGTGTTGCCTCAGCTAGAGAATCCTGAACATTTTTTGAAATTTTCCTTACAAATCTCCCATACATTACAGCAAGCCCAGCTATCGGTGGCACTATTGCTAAGCCAACTAGAGCCAATTCAGGTGACATATAAAACTGAAAAATATATTGTTAATCAAATGTATAGCAATTGGAGCAACAAATTGCTACAATACCATCATTCCACTACCTGCAAAGACCATAATAGAAGATCTCAAACCATCGGAAATGTTCGAAGATAAAGCTTGACCAACAATCTGCGTATCTGCAGATAATCTATTAACTAATTCACCAGTAGATCGGCTATCAAAGAACGCTTGCTCTTGCTTTAATACTGATGAGAAAACATTGGCTCTTAACCTTTGTGTCATTCTATATCCTGCAAATATGGTAATAAATGATTTATGATTTTTAATGTGGCATATTTTACCTGCTGTTGACATAATGTAGACTCGTCCTAAATTGCAAAGGGCACCAACAAAGAAAACTGCGACTAGAATACCACAAAGTTGATTCAATCGGGCTTTTGCAGCTTCTGAATCACCGCTATTTGTGTAAATTATATCCAGCACTTTGCCCAAACTAAATGGAACTGCCATCGATACCGAACTTGATATGAATAATAACAACACTGCACCTAAAATTACGAATTGATAATTGGTATTAAATTTTGTTGCAAAAAAAAAACATCAATCTGTGTTATTTTAATCCAAAAATTTCAGGTGCTTATTATGTAGGGGAGAGTGGGGTGGATTCACACAAGGGGCACCTACATACACTGAGCGTATTTGAAGTTAGACACAGGGCAAAAGAATGATGTTAGTGTTGGTGCATAGCTTTTATGTGTGTATACTGACTAGTGAAGTTCGGCATCAATCGCCGCGGAAAGCGCTTGTGTGCAACACGGAACGTGTTTTTGCCTCGTCTAAGTAATTTCATGATCTTACTTTGGACGTATTTTGTGACTAGTTGATGTTGTTTGGATTAATCACTGCTATGTAATATTAATCATAATATCATAGAGCTTCGAATTTGATTTGTAAATTATCCTACATGAAGACAGTTTTTTTTGCATATTTTTTTATTAAATACATGTGATGGGGTAGATTCATACACAAGTACAAGGGGCACATTCATACTGTATTAATATGCCTCTTATTCTTGTTTTTTCACAATTTAATGATACCTATCATTTTTTTGTTACACAGTACGATCATGGTTAGAAATTATAAGAAGAATGTGACGAGGAGTAGGGAGGTTAATGAAGAGGCAATATCGTCAGCTCTGATATATATCTGATATTTTGGAACACAAACTCTCTTTTCAGAAAACAGCTTAATGCACAAACGGACTTAATGCACAAACATTAAAGAGCCGAATAATTTTAATCCTTTTTTTATCTTCTTTCAAGTGTGTATTAACCTGCCCATTCGTGTATGAATATGCTCCTCTGGTTGTATGAATGTACCCCATTAGTGGGGTACATTCATACATTTTCTGTTTTTTTTTAAAGCATTATGTAAATTCGCGGAAGTGGATTTTCAGTAATATTATGCTTCTACTACAGTATGAAATAATTCAACTTATCAATATACTATAAATTGAAAGAGATATACATAATACACAGCATTCCACAAAGCGTACCTCCCCTACGTACATATTTGTACAAGTGAATTTTTAGTTCAATTGGCTAACAATTTGCATGGAAATTACGAATGTAAATTACACAAACTGAATTCACTCATTACTTTTGCAGTGAGCTATAGACCTATCTATAAAAAAGTATCCCACTGTAAAGACCATTTGACAAATGTCAACTATGCTTTATTTAAAAATCAAATAATTATATTTTAAGAACTAACTGGTGTAGGTAAACAATAGGTGTACTCATAATTGATGTGTGGGGTACATAAACTAAGTACGAGGTTTGCTGATAGTGAATGAGATGATTACGTTTTGTACAGTTTGAATGTAATTTGTTCCATTAGAGATAGTTTAAAGAAAATTGAAATACGGACCTGTTAGTTTCCATTTTTCAGGCTTGGCTAAGGTAAAGAGTCTAGCTATGTCGCTCCGTTTGGATCCTGTGGAATGGGTTCGAATGATAGCCCCATTTAACTGGGTCTTGGATTTGATGTAGACAGAGATGTGCTGACCGTTCCGTTGCGTCATGTTTATTAGGTTTCTTCGGACTGCATGATTTGTCAGAGTAACATTTGTCCCTTTTGAGAAATGTTTGATAAGAACATTAAGGTTATGTTTACATAGTAAATACATTGCCATGATTGAAATAAAGTTTATGTCTGTAGAATATGTAAGGAAAAGAGTTTTATAAAAGTGGTCAAAGATTTGTAAATTCGTGTCTGAACATAATCGAGTTCAAGCTAAAAAAAAAAACAATAATGTAAATAGAATAAATTGGGTCGAGTTATCTGAACTGTCATTGTATCGTAAATTCAATCATCATGAATGGGTAGAGCGATGCGAAGTCTGGCCAAGGGTTGCCAATGCAAGATTAACAAAACTTAACAAGGTATCTTATATTATCAGATATATACTGTATTACCAAATATTAAGTTTATTTAAAACTACTTAGATAAGTAAAAATTGTTGAAAACGTCAATTAAAAACCATTATGTTGTGCGAATTTTCAGCTTTTCTAAAATAAATAAATATAACAAATAATTGGCAAAACATATTTGGTTGGTGTCCTGAAATTTCAACGCGCGTTGTATAGACGCGTCGAAAATATCACAGCGACATAACAAGGTACGAAAGCTACGAAAACAACACGCTACAAAAATATCCCATCCTAAAATATGTGAATAATTACGATTAGGATGTGATTTTTTTCTATAATGCTGTTTTCGAGGTGATATTCTGCTGCTGTGATATTTACGACGTGCATTTTCTCGTTTATTATTCTTGAACGTCTTATTTTAGTCTGTGATGTTTTCGCAGGGTGTTGTTATGTCGCTGTGATATTTTCGAGGCGTTGTTTTGTCAAAGAACCCCTTTTCTTTAATTTTAAAGAAGAATTTAAATAGCAAATATAACTGAAACAGAATTATATTACGTTTAATATGAATTATCTAAATGAAATTAATAAAATATCATATGATCGTAATATAAATAACCATTTTATTTTGGGTGCTTTAACAATTTAACACGCGATTATACAATCGAAATATAAAACAGGGATATAACAATGCACTAAAAACAAAAATGCACAAAAACAACACGGTGCATAAACATCACATCCTAAAATATGTGTTGATAATAATTAGGATGAGATATTTACCTATTGGGGTGATATTATGCAGCTGTGATATTTTCCACGTGTATTTTGTCGTCAATTATTTTTGTCCGTCTTATCTTAGGGTGTGATAGCAGCATGTTGTATTCGTAGAGCATTGTTATGTCGCTGTGATATTTCCGACGCATTGTTTAAACGTATTATATGATTAATGTCCAATAAAGGGTCATATCTACATGTGGAAATAACGGATGGATAGTATGTAATTATTTATTGAAATGTAGGCTATTGTCCTATCGTCCACAGTTAATTCCACATTTAAATTGTTTAAACATTTTTCCACATTTAAACACACGTTGTTGTTATGTCATAGAACCCTTATTTACATGATCAAACAATGCGACATTTTATATAATCTGCTCAATATTTAACATTTTAACTTACAATTGCAATATTTTTTGGTGTAATTGCACAATTTTCTCCAAAAGATTTTGTTTCTGGGCGTATTTTCACCTGACACGAAATACACACTGCTGACTGTTTTCACCATGCGGCAATTTTCCCTCTCCCTTGCAACCCTTATTTCATCCCCTTCCAATCTCGCCAAATCTATAACGGAAATACTGGAAATGTGAAATATTAAATTTGAATTTTGCAAAAAGATATTAAACTAATAATAACAACACGTGACAGACAAGATTAGACAGACAAAACTAGATAGACAAGACAAGATGAACGGGATTAGACATATAAGATTAGGCAGATAAGAAGAGACATATAAGAGTCGACAGATAAGACTAGACTTTTTTTTATTGTGGTGAGGAGAAGCTTTTATTTTAGTTTTTAGCTTTTTTAGGGGTAGCATTACGGATCAAGGAGTTCAGGGCGGGTTTATCAATTTTAGCATGTGCGCGAGTCATTGGGACTTGGAAACCTATTGGCGAAATGAAAGTAAAGGTCGGCTTGCGCGCGCCTAGAAGATGGGTCGCACGCGGTGCGGCCCCGCACTCCTGGACACTCCTATCGTTCCCATTGCGGGCCGAGGCGCACTGAGCGTGTAAATTAAATCTCATCCATTGAGGGGATGTTCTGGGGACTCGAAAGATGGTGAACTATGCCTGGTCAGAACGAAATCAGGGGAAACCCTAATGGAGGGTCGTAGCGATTCTGACGTGGAAATCGATCGTCGGAAGTGGGTATACGGGCGAAAGACTATCGAAATAATCGAACCATCTACTAGTTGGTTCCCTCCGAAGTTTCCCCCAGGATAGCTGGCGCTCAGTGTACGAGTCTCATTCGGTAAAGCGAATGATTAGAGGCATTGGGGTTGAAACGGCCTCAACCTATTCTCAAACTTAAAATGGATGAGATCTCCGGCTTGCTTAGATGTGCAGCTGCAAGGGCGTATCCAGCGAGGGGCGGGGGCGGCGGTTGCCCCCTCCCCCCCCCCCCACTAGAACCCACCCCGCCGCACAGAAATATCTAACATTATTAAAACCTCACGCTGACGTCTTCGTGTGCAAAGAGTATGGCGAAGCAGTTCTGAAATTGTACCACAGATGAAAATTTCAATTTCATAATGCATAATTCATTTCATAATCCTCGAAACAAATATGAGCTGCCTCCCCCCTAGTTCATATCCTGGGTACGCTCTTGTGCAGCCGCGAGAATTCTTATCGGATTATAAGTGCCAAGTGGTCCACTTTTGGTAAGTAGAATTGGCGCTATAGGATGAACCAAACGCAGAGTTAAAACGCGATAGCTTTAGATACTTGTCTATGGCTAGCATTCCGTCAGGAGGGCTGCCCCAACCTGCCGCGATTCCTTGCATGCCCTAGTTATACGTCTCTGCTTCCTTTCTTCCTCAATTTCGTGTTGGACTTTTTTCCTCATTACTTCCTCGATGTAATACAGTATATTCTTTGTCTTACGACTGTCCGCGATTTCCTCTGCTATATTCTCCACTCCTATCCGTCTGCCATATAACGCATTGACTCTCATTCGTTCCGAAATCCACCTGTCGCATTCAAACAGCGTACGCTTCACCGTATCCCCCAGTGGGCAGAACCAGCACATATCGCTGTCTCTTAACTTGAACCTATGCAGGTACGCAGATCAAGCAAGGAAGCAGATCACAATTGTGGCCGGCCTACTTACAGGCGACTGCCCTCTACGAGAACATCTACACAAAATGGGGATCTGGAGAGATGAACCACTGTGCAGACTATGCTATGAAGAGGAGAAAACTGCATCTCATATAATCTTCCATTGTGAAGCAATTGCACGTAGTAGACACGAGCTTTAGGAGATGGAGAGGTAGGAGATACGAGCAAGGCAGCAAATGAGATACCCGTGAAAAACAGGGCGCATAGACTTCTAGAACTAACACAGGAGATGGATCTATTCGCATGAACATTGTGGGGAAATACAATAAGCCCAGAGGCCGCAGTTTTTTTAGGGCTTACAGCCCTTGACCCACATTGGTTGCAAACAAAAATGCAGGTACGCTACATAGTATCGGTGTCCAGTGAGTGCCTGCGTGACATGGTAGATCGTTTCCACTTCTCCTTTCAGCCAAGATTTAATGTCCTTGATAAACACTTTTGCGACGCCTTGGTATTTGTCTTGGTATTTGTTCTCGACACATTGCCAGAATGATTTTGGTTTTGGATTTGGCCACTTTGTACACCTCTGCCTTTTCCATTATTTGCAAGTGGAGCGCTATCATCTTCCCAATGACTTATAGCGCCTCCGTCGGTGCCGTAATATAGGCTGATGTTATTTTTAGGGCCATCTTTCGTCCTGCCGTCTGTATCCATTGCTGGCATTGCTTCATCTTCAATCCTTCCTCCCATATCGGCGTACAGGACTACCGACGAAGTCCCTGTAGCAATTACCCTTCTCTTCTGCTCTTTAGGACCTTGAGTGTTTAGAAGGATCCTCCCTATTTGGTTCGCTTTGAATCGCCCTTTTGGTTCTGTTGCGTTTTTGATGTGGGCTTTCATTATTTTGTTTCGATCCAGATATTGCACCGTTTGCTTACTGCTTATCTCCTGCCCTTCCATCCACTTCTGTGAACTGTCTTTTACACTTCATGACTATTGTTCAAACGTGCTATTACCTTTCTTTCCATCCTGTTTCCTATTCTTCCTCCTTCTTTATCTTTGCCGTTGATCACTATGCATAGGTATTCTGCGAAACCTATTATTTTGGCTTTCTCCTCCTGAAATATCTCGTCGTAAAAAACCTGTCATAGGATGGGTCCCAATATCGAGTCCTGTGGCACTTCGCAAGTTACTTTGTGGCGTTTCCCCGATGGGAGGACTATGGCTCAGTCCTTCAGGTATTCCTGGATAATGCGTATCAGATAGGTGATTTATTTCTTCCTCTTCTTAGCGTGGATAGTTTTACCACAAGGCCGAGGAATTTAATGCATTCTGGATATCCATAGTTATAAGAATAACAATTTATCTGCCTTTGGTTGGTCGCGTTTTGCGCCACTTGGGGTATTGGCAGGGCCCTCTTTCCCACTGGGCACACGGGGCACGTACCCAGGGCCCCGCAATCGTAGGGGCCCCGTAGTTCCTGCCAGATCACCAAACGATAACCGATATTTATTACCGAAAAACATTTATATACGATTTTTATCTACGCCAGATTTTTTTGACGCTCTGCGCCGTCAGCCCAACTGAATGGTAAAGAGAAATTCAATGCCTAAACGAGTTGAGACAAAGTTGCAAAGAATTTGCTGAAATCTATTAACGAGAAAGAGTTGGAAATGGAATGTCTGCATTTAGCAGAATACTTGGAAATATATTGAAAATGAAGGAACTAATAGTATATTGGAAATATATCATCTTTTGAAAGAAAACAAAATTGAAGATACATTTCCAAATGTAGAAATCGCATTCAGAATGGACACCCAGTCAATGAACCAAGGTGTTATAGAGGCCATGAAGAGACTTTAAAGGAAAGACCTTATGCTCCAATTGTTAGGAGAATATGAGTTTATTGGGTTTTGGAAAAACCCCAAAATGGAAATCAGATCAAGGATAGAACAGGCCAGAAGGACGTTCATCTCCACGAAGAACCTCTTTACCAGTAGAGACCTAAACCTACAGATCCGCATACGCATATTGCGCTGTTATATCTTCCCAGTGCTACTCTATGGCTCCGAGAGCTGGACATTCTGCCAATCAATGGAGAGCCGCATTGACGCCTTCGAGATGTACTTGCATCGCCGTATACTGCGTATATCCTGGGTAGACTGAGGACAGGATAACACACGAGGAAGTGTTAATGAGAATAGGTAAAGGTAAAGAACTGCTGACAACCATCAAAGAACGAAAGCTCCAATAAATCGGACACGTTATGAGAGGGGATCGGTACGAGTTGCTCCGACTCCTCATCGAAGGAAAGATCGAGGGCAAACGGCAGAACTCATGGCTAAAGGATCTGCGTCGATGGTTCCGACGGACATCTAGAGATGGTGGATAGAGATTTTCAGAGGTGCGGTTTCACGCACCATTATAGCCAGTTGGATCGCCAACCTTCATTCGGGAGACGACGTCCTAAGAAGAAGAAGGGTTTTGTAAACGTCTGCACTTAAAAGAAGTCATTTATGTCGTTGCTCTTGTCTGCAATAGTGCGAACGAAAGTTACCAAAATTTGGATAGACAAACAATTGCAAGAATTTCCAAAATATTTGATTTGTGGAAAGACAAATTTTCTTAGAAATTTCTCAAAATTTGAACAGACAAACCAATTTAATTACTTCCAAAATATTTTTGAAGAGGCGGTGAAAAACTTTCGTGTCCTAATTATGGTGCCTTGAAGAACCAAAATTTTCAAAATTCGCGTTTCAAAATCGTGTCTTAGCTGTGGTGCCTTTATAGGAACCAAGACAAAATTTTGAAAATTGGCATTTCAAAATCGTGTCCTAATTATGGAACCTTGAGGAATCAAGATATAATTTTCAAAAGTCGCGTCTCAAAATCGTGTCCTAATTATGGAGCCTTGAGGAAACAAGAAACAATTTTGAAAATTCGCGATTCAAAATCGTGTCCTAATTATGGAGCCATAAGAAACTAAGGAATAATATGCTCAAAAACATAGATTTTGAAGAAGTGATTAACGATTTTGCTCATCTCAAATCTAGAAGGGTACCTCTTCAATCAACATAGATTTTTAAGCACTAATATGTGAATTCTAAAAAAATTACTTTTGTGGATAATGATATATTATATCTATTGATTTAATGTGACTATAAAGAAATTAAAAAAATCAAAAACTTTGCTTATCTATTTTCCTTGCCTATACTAACAAAATAGTGCTCTGTCAAGATCATAGGGGCCTCATTATCGTAATGTTCTCAGAGCCTCCCATAGGTTAAAGACGGTCCTGGGTATTGGAGGACTACTTGGAGCCTGTCCGACATACGAAACTAGACAGACAAGATCCTCCCACTAAACCCCTTTTCTACTTGGAATTTAGTATGCGCCACCCCGCTATCGCATATTTCGGCTTCCTTCAGGGTGGGCAGCCCGGACTGTTAATGCCGCCCTGGTTGAAAATGGCTCCTCGGCGGGGAATCAAACCCCGGTCTCCCGCTTGTCAGGTGGGTATGTAGACAGACAAGGCTAGACATACAAGAGTAGACAGACAAGACTAGACAGACAAGACTAGACAGACAAGAGTAGACAGACAAGACTAGACAGACAAGGCTAGACATACAAGAGTAGACAGACAAGACTAGACAGACAAGACTAGACAGACAAGAGTAGACAGACAAGACTAGACAGACAAGACTAGACAGACAAGACTAGACAGACCAGACTAGACAGACAAGACTAGACAGACAAGACTAGACAGACAAGACCAGACAGACAAGACTAGACAGACAAGACTAGACAGACAAGACTAGACAGACAAGACTAGACAGACAAGACTAGACAGACCAGACTAGACAGACAAGACAAGACAGACAAGACTAGACAGACAAGACTAGACAGACAAGACTAGACAGACAAGACTAGACAGACAAGACTAGACAGACAAGACTAGACAGACAAGACAAGACAGACAAGACTAGACAGACAAGACTAGACAGACAAGACTAGATAGACAAGACTAGACAGACAAGACTAGACAGACAAGACTAGACAGACAAGACTAGACAGACAAAACTAGACAGACAAGACTAGACAGACAAGACTAGACAGACAAGACTAGACAGACAAGACTAGACAGACAAGACTAGACAGACAAGACTAGACAGACAAGACTAGACAGACAAGACTAGACAGACAAGACTAGACAGACAAGACTAGACAGACAAGACTAGACAGACAAGACTAGACAGACAAGACTAGACAGACAAGACTAGACAGACAAGACTAGACAGACAAGACTAGACAGACAAGACTAGACAGACAAGACTAGACAGACAAGACTAGACAGACAAGACTAGACAGACAAGACTAGACAGACAAGACTAGACAGACAAGACTAGACAGACAAGACTAGACAGACAAGACTAGACAGACAAGACTAGACAGACAAGACTAGACAGACAAGACTAGACAGACAAGACTAGACAGACAAGACTAGACAGACAAGACTAGACAGACAAGACTAGACAGACAAGACTAGACAGACAAGACTAGACAGACAAGACTAGACAGACAAGACTAGACAGACAAGACTAGACAGACAAGACTAGACAGACAAGACTAGACAGACAAGACTAGACAGACAAGACTAGACAGACAAGACTAGACAGACAAGACTAGACAGACAAGACTAGACAGACAAGACTAGACAGACAAGACTAGACAGACAAGACTAGACAGACAAGACTAGACAGACAAGACTAGACAGACAAGACTAGACAGACAAGACTAGACAGACAAGACTAGACAGACAAGACTAGACAGACAAGACTAGACAGACAAGACTAGACAGACAAGACTAGACAGACAAGACTAGACAGACAAGACTAGACAGACAAGACTAGACAGACAAGACTAGACAGACAAGACTAGACAGACAAGACTAGACAGACAAGACTAGACAGACAAGACTAGACAGACAAGACTAGACAGACAAGACTAGACAGACAAGACTAGACAGACAAGACTAGACAGACAAGACTAGACAGACAAGACTAGACAGACAAGACTAGACAGACAAGACTAGACAGACAAGACTAGACAGACAAGACTAGACAGACAAGACTAGACAGACAAGACTAGACAGACAAGACTAGACAGACAAGACTAGACAGACAAGACTAGACAGACAAGACTAGACAGACAAGACTAGACAGACAAGACTAGACAGACAAGACTAGACAGACAAGACTAGACAGACAAGACTAGACAGACAAGACTAGACAGACAAGACTAGACAGACAAGACTAGACAGACAAGACTAGACAGACAAGACTAGACAGACAAGACTAGACAGACAAGACTAGACAGACAAGACTAGACAGACAAGACTAGACAGACAAGACTAGACAGACAAGACTAGACAGACAAGACTAGACAGACAAGACTAGACAGACAAGACTAGACAGACAAGACTAGACAGACAAGACTAGACAGACAAGACTAGACAGACAAGACTAGACAGACAAGACTAGACAGACAAGACTAGACAGACAAGACTAGACAGACAAGACTAGACAGACAAGACTAGACAGACAAGACTAGACAGACAAGACTAGACAGACAAGACTAGACAGACAAGACTAGACAGACAAGACTAGACAGACAAGACTAGACAGACAAGACTAGACAGACAAGACTAGACAGACAAGACTAGACAGACAAGACTAGACAGACAAGACTAGACAGACAAGACTAGACAGACAAGACTAGACAGACAAGACTAGACAGACAAGACTAGACAGACAAGACTAGACAGACAAGACTAGACAGACAAGACTAGACAGACAAGACTAGACAGACAAGACTAGACAGACAAGACTAGACAGACAAGACTAGACAGACAAGACTAGACAGACAAGACTAGACAGACAAGACTAGACAGACAAGACTAGACAGACAAGACTAGACAGACAAGACTAGACAGACAAGACTAGACAGACAAGACTAGACAGACAAGACTAGACAGACAAGACTAGACAGACAAGACTAGACAGACAAGACTAGACAGACAAGACTAGACAGACAAGACTAGACAGACAAGACTAGACAGACAAGACTAGACAGACAAGACTAGACAGACAAGACTAGACAGACAAGACTAGACAGACAAGACTAGACAGACAAGACTAGACAGACAAGACTAGACAGACAAGACTAGACAGACAAGACTAGACAGACAAGACTAGACAGACAAGACTAGACAGACAAGACTAGACAGACAAGACTAGACAGACAAGACTAGACAGACAAGACTAGACAGACAAGACTAGACAGACAAGACTAGACAGACAAGACTAGACAGACAAGACTAGACAGACAAAGACTAGACAGACAAGACTAGACAGACAAGACTAGACAGACAAGACTAGACAGACAAGACTAGACAGACAAGACTAGACAGACAAGACTAGACAGACAAGACTAGACAGACAAGACTAGACAGACAAGACTAGACAGACAAGACTAGACAGACAAGACTAGACAGACAAGACTAGACAGACAAGACTAGACAGACAAGACTAGACAGACAAGACTAGACAGACAAGACTAGACAGACAAGACTAGACAGACAAGACTAGACAGACAAGACTAGACAGACAAGACTAGACAGACAAGACTAGACAGACAAGACTAGACAGACAAGACTAGACAGACAAGACTAGACAGACAAGACTAGACAGACAAGACTAGACAGACAAGACTAGACAGACAAGACTAGACAGACAAGACTAGACAGACAAGACTAGACAGACAAGACTAGACAGACAAGACTAGACAGACAAGACTAGACAGACAAGACTAGACAGACAAGACTAGACAGACAAGACTAGACAGACAAGACTAGACAGACAAGACTAGACAGACAAGACTAGACAGACAAGACTAGACAGACAAGACGAGACAGACAAGACTAGACAGACAAGACTAGACAGACAAGACTAGACAGACAAGACTAGACAGACAAGACTAGACAGACAAGACTAGACAGACAAGACTAGACAGACAAGACTAGACAGACAAGACCAGACAGACAAGACCAGACAGACAAGACTAGACAGACAAGACTAGACAGACAAGACTAGACAGACAAGACTAGACAGACAAGACTAGACAGACAAGACTAGACAGACAAGACTAGACAGACAAGACTAGACAGACAAGACTAGACAGACAAGACTAGACAGACAAGACTAGACAGACAAGACTAGACAGACAAGACTAGACAGACAAGACTAGACAGACAAGACTAGACAGACAAGACTAGACAGACAAGACTAGACAGACAAGACTAGACAGACAAGACTAGACAGACAAGACTAGACAGACAAGACTAGACAGACAAGACTAGACAGACAAGACTAGACAGACAAGACTAGACAGACAAAACTAGACAGACAAGGCTAGACAGACAAGACTAGACAGACAAGACTAGACAGACAAGTCTAGACAGACAAGACTAGACAGACAAGACTAGACAGACAAGACTAGACGGACAAGACTAGACCGACAAGACTAGACAGACAAGACTAGACGGACAAGACTAGACCGACAAGACTAGACAGACAAGCCTAGACAGACAAAACTAGACAGACAAGACTCTCACTAAACCCCCTATTCCACCATGGCTTTAGTATGCGCCACCCTGGTATCGCATATTCTGCATTCATTCAGGGTGGGCAGCCCGGACGGTTTTACTGAAAAACCGCCCTAGTTGTTGTCTCCCCGACCAGGAATCGAACCCGGGTCTCCCGCATTGAAGACAGACAAGACTAGACAGACAAGACTAGACAGACAAGACTAGACAGACAAGACTAGACAGACAAGACTAGACGGACACGACTAGACAGACAAGACTAGACAGACAAGACTAGACAGACAAGACTAGACAGACAAGACTAGACAGACAAGACTAGACAGACAAGACTAGACAGACAAGACTAGACAGACAAGACTAGACAGACAAGACTAGACAGACAAGACTAGACAGACAAGACTAGACAGACAAGACTAGACAGACAAGACTAGACAGACAAGACTAGACAGACAAGACTAGACAGACAAGACTAGACAGACAAGACTAGACAGACAAGACTAGACAGACAAGACTAGACAGACAAGACTAGACAGACAAGACTAGACAGACAAGACTAGACAGACAAGACTAGACAGACAAGACTAGACAGACAAGACTAGACAGACAAGACTAGACAGACAAGACTAGACAGACAAGACTAGACAGACAAGACTAGACAGACAAGACTAGACAGACAAGACTAGACAGACAAGACTAGACAGACAAGACTAGACAGACAAGACTAGACAGACAAGACTAGACAGACAAGACTAGACAGACAAGACTAGACAGACAAGACTAGACAGACAAGACTAGACAGACAAGACTAGACAGACAAGACTAGACAGACAAGACTAGACAGACAAGACTAGACAGACAAGACTAGACAGACAAGACTAGACAGACAAGACTAGACAGACAAGACTAGACAGACAAGACTAGACAGACAAGACTAGACAGACAAGACTAGACAGACAAGACTAGACAGACAAGACTAGACAGACAAGACTAGACAGACAAGACTAGACAGACAAGACTAGACAGACAAGACTAGACAGACAAGACTAGACAGACAAGACTAGACAGACAAGACTAGACAGACAAGACTAGACAGACAAGACTAGACAGACAAGACTAGACAGACAAGACTAGACAGACAAGACTAGACAGACAAGACTAGACAGACAAGACTAGACAGACAAGACTAGACAGACAAGACTAGACAGACAAGACTAGACAGACAAGACTAGACAGACAAGACTAGACAGACAAGACTAGACAGACAAGACTAGACAGACAAGACTAGACAGACAAGACTAGACAGACAAGACTAGACAGACAAGACTAGACAGACAAGACTAGACAGACAAGACTAGACAGAGAAGACTAGACAGACAAGACTAGACAGACAAGACTAGACAGACAAGACTAGACAGACAAGACTAGACAGACAAGACTAGACAGACAAGACTAGACAGACAAGACTAGACAGACAAGACTAGACAGACAAGACTAGACAGACAAGACTAGACAGACAAGACTAGACAGACAAGACTAGACAGACAAGACTAGACAGACTAGACAGACAAGACTAGACAGACAAGACTAGACAGACAAGACTAGACAGACAAGACTAGACAGGCAAGACTAGACAGACAAGACTAGACAGACAAGACTAGACAGACAAGACTAGACAGACAAGACTAGACAGACAAGACTAGACAGACAAGACTAGACAGACAAGACTAGACAGACAAGACTAGACAGACAAGACTAGACAGACAAGACTAGACAGACAAGACTAGACAGACAAGACTAGACAGACAAGACTAGACAGACAAGACTAGACAGTCAAGACTAGACAGACAAGACTAGACAGACAAGACTAGACAGACAAGACTAGACAGACAAGACTAGACAGACAAGACTAGACAGACAAGACTAGACAGACAAGACTAGACAGACAAGACTAGACAGACAAGACTAGACAGACAAGACTAGACAGACAAGACTAGACAGACAAGACTAGACAGACAAGACTAGACAGACAAGACTAGACAGACAAGACTAGACAGACAAGACTAGACGGACAAGACTAGACAGACAATACTAGACAGACAAGACTAGACAGACTAGACAGACAAGACTAGACAGACAAGACTAGACAGACAAGACTAGTCAGACAAGACTAGACAGACAAGACTAGACAGACAAGACTAGACAGACAAGACTGGACAGACAAGACTAGACAGACAAGTCTAGACAGACAAGACTAGACAGACAAGTCTAGACAGACAAGACTAGACAGACAAGACTAGACAGACAAGACTAGGCAGACAAGACTAGACAGACAAGACTAGACAGACAAGGCTAGACAGACAAGACTAGACAGATAAGACTAGACAGACAAGACTAGACAGACAAGTCGTCGCTACATTTATATGGTAAATAGATTTATAGTTACACTCTTATTATAAATTAAAATTGTGTGCATTTGTATAAAGTGAAAAAATAGTTTTACACGTTTTTTACTTTAAATATGTTGGAAAAAATGTATTAAATTTATGTTAGCATTAAATAGAAGTTGTAAATAATGTAATAAATAAAATGAAAAAAAAAATTGGTTTTATGATGTGTACAGTTAGTATTAAGTAATAATGATTTTGTTGTGAGTAAATATTTATGTGGAAGAAGGTTTTTATCAGAAATAAATAATTTTAGACGCTGAAAGAGTGCAAGAGCGGATAAGTGAACTTTGAAACTAAACGAAGTTCTGCGCTGTGGACTTTAGAAAATCACTTTAATATTACTTGTTAGTCAAAATACGGTTTTGGTAAGGTGAACTCTTGCCGCGTCGCGACTTTATGGATTAAAAGTACATTGGTGCTTTTGCTATTTTTCCAAAGCATTGTCTACAGAGAACACGTAAAAGGTATTTATTAGTTTTTCGATATTTAAAGTTTCAGTTTACTTATAGCGAATGCACTTATTTCCGCGCCTCGCAAGGTTTGATTTTTGTTATTATTCCGGTGTTTTTTTCTTTGCGTGTAAATATTAATGCAACTTTGAACTCCTAAACAAAGTTCAAACATATTTTGAAACTGCAGCAATTTATTTCAATAAAAAATAAGTTCTCGTGCATATAATCTCTCTCAAATTAGCATAATATTCATCTAATCTTTATTATTGTTATTTTTTGTGCTAAATTAAAAACATACACATAATATTTTCCTAAATACCGATTTTAGCACAATTCATTGCCTCGCATTTTACGATGACATAAGGGCTTATCACATAGAATTCTAGTTTTCACCAAATGATTCAGCATCTGTAAATTAGTCGGAAAACACATAAAAGTTTCCTAAAAAGCTTAAAATTTAAAAGTCGCATCGACCGAGCCGAATTGATATCTCAAGAAACTTTCAGCTGATTTCCACAAATTTAGTCTCAAATAAAAGCTTAATGAATTCTTTCAACTAGACATTACACAAAACCATGCGTAAATAAGCGAAACAGCCAATAATGTTAAAAAATTGGAAAAACTGTCGGATATTTTCAATTTGTAACCAAGATAAATTCGAAAATCGTGTTTCGAATTCCACTTCGATTTTCTTCGGATAACCAGAAACAGTTTTCCACAATTTTCCGAAAAAACTCATCGTTTTAATCAGAAAAATGTGCGTTTTCGTTTTTTTTATCTAAATTAGACCACGTCAAAGAAAGATGAGGCGATTCTGGGGGTTTTCGAAAGAATATTTCGTTAGATTCTTGGGCCAGTACGTGAGAGCGATCTCTGTAGACGCCTCTATAACCACGAACTCTATCGAATACCTATAATTGCTCTCGTTTACTACACATATTCTTGCTAATTGTAAGATACGATAAGCAACAAACAAACAGATCAGTCTTAATTAATTTAAATTGAACAGTGCATTGAACGGAGTATAGATGTTGCTAATATTTCACCTCTGTTATTTTTCAGCCGACGATGATGATATCAAAACTGATCCGTACAAAAATACCATTAGTCGAATTTGTACAAAAACCTGGATATGCCCCAACAGTTTCAAGAAGTTTTTGTGCGATATCGCGACCTCTTCGAGAAGATCTCGACAAGGGAGACACAGCCGAGAGCAAGAATATGAGATTCGCCAATGGAATAATCACGTCCCCGTTAAGGAAAACTGTTCAGATTCCTAATGAAAATGTTGTTGAACACGTATGGAAAAGAGCCGACGAGTGGACAAATCAACCCGTTACGGTAAGATTAAGATGCATTTGACTCGAATGATACAATAGTTTACAAGCAATGTTAACACGTTGATAGTCCAAACAACGAGATAACTCGTAGTAATCCCTTCTTTGCGTTTTTTGAAAAAGGCAACTTCTAATCGAGCTTTAAAAAACGAAACGTGTAAAACGAAACTTGTATGTGTAAATTGAGGGATGAGTGTATATAATTTTGTACTCTCTTAAAACCAGAATCAAACTGTATCAAAATTATGTATTTTAGACTTGTGCTGTGTCTGGAAGAACTTACACTTTTGGCATGATGAGGACCTTGATCAGTCGATGTGCCCAAGCTATGCTGTCTCACTGTGGAATGCAACCTGGGGAAGTTGTCGGCATTCTTCTACCGAACATTCCTGAATATCTAATTACTTTGCACGGAGCTCACGAGGCCGGTCTGATTGCCACTTTTGTTAATCCTCTGTATACACCAGGTAGGCAAAACAAGAAGATTAATTACGCGAAATCATTAAGGACTAGGTTTGTTCTATCTAGTGGCCTAACTGTGGTTCATGGTAGAAAGTTCCTCTTCCTCTCCAATGGCTCTATCGATCATTGGCCTTCCTTAATTTTTGCCTCCAAATTTCTCAAATCATGGTCACCCTTTTCCAATTTCTTGACCTGAGTATTTCCTTAGAGTCCTTATCTGTCTCGTTCTATCACCTTATTCTTGGCCTTCCCTTAAATCTCGCTCACTTGCATTTTTCTGTTCTCTTTCCTTTCATTGCCGATTTTAGCGAAATAAAATTTCTTGAATTTTGCGCAGACTTGATGATGCCATTACTTTTAAACAAGTTCTCAAAAAGACTTCTAATTTACATCAATCGATTCAGTGTACCGAAATTAGTCGGAAAACATATACCACGTTCCTGGGATGCTACCGCAAATAAGAAATTTCACAGTACCAGCCATCGATCAGGCGGAGGATTCTTATGGCTCGCGTACACCTAATCCGTCATCGGCCGAAGTTTGCTCAGGCGACGACGGCCGAACTCGGACAAACACTTGTGTGTTGTATCAAACACGATTGAACGACTGTCAACATGGTCGTGTACACAAAACGCGCTCTCTTTCTTTTTTAAGTGTTTGATTCAATCGTCCGAGTTCGGACGTCGTCGCCCGAGCAAACTTCGGCCGATGACGGTTTAGGTGTACGTGAGCCATTACATTTGAATTCGCCATTCGGTCAATTTTCAACAGATTTCGTCTCGAAAGGTGCGGGGAAGGAATTGGGCTAAATTATTCTGCGGAAAAATGTTGCAATATGTCAGAGAAACCGCAAATAATGACAAAATAAATGTAAAATAGGCCATATCTCTATAGGTCATTTAAACGAAATAAACCGGAAAATCGTGTTCAGCGCACCCATTTCCTTCGGACGAACCGGATCCATCGTTTTGGTCAGGAAAAAGGTGCGTTTCGGTTTTTTGCCAATTTCTCTCAAACTACAAAGCCCAGCGAAATAATTTTCTGTACACTAAAACTAGACGACAAGACGAGTAAATCGTTGTATAAATTGTTTGGAAAGATTCAAGTTTTCATGGAGAAATTATGAGTTGACCAAAATTTCTACCTCATAAGTCCATATTTCGAGGACGGCTCCAGGTAATTAAAAACATTCAGGAGATCATTTCCCTACGGTTTAACTGTGTTATCTATGAAAATGTCTTTTAGTTTTCTAGTTGCGTGCTTGCTGAACCGAATTTGGCGAAATTTCGCTCGTTTTTGCCCATTACGTTGAGTCATATCTCGCGAACGGAAGCGGTTAGCTAAATGCAATTTGCATACTTACAACCATCAGGGAAAACACTTTCAGACACAATTTGAAATTTTCCATTCTCTTGATAAAAATAACGATTTTAAAGAAATACATTTTCTCGCATTTACGGCCGATTTCACGGTCATAACTTTTAAACTGCTTATCCCAGAGACTTCTAGTTCACACCAATCGATTCAGCGTCCCAAAATTACTCGGAATATATATATATATATATATATATATATCAGATCCCTAGGAAGCTTTCATTTAAAAAATCCCATCGATCCGCCGAGGGATTCTTACATTTTAATTCACTACTCGGGTAATTTTCAACCGTTTTCCATAAATTTAGTCTCAAAAGATACGTAAGGAATTCGGCTAAATCATTCTATACTAAAAACTTGCAATAAGTCTTAGGAAATGGCTAAAAATAGCCTATATCATTTTTTTTATAGATGAAATCAAACGTCAATTTGAGAAGGCTGGTGCGAAAATGATCGTCACATTTCCTCTTCTGACCGAAGTCGCTGTAACTATTGCACAGCAACTTCCCGATTACCGTACGACAATTTGCATCGGATGCGATGATAATCCTGCACAGAACGTGCACGGATTGCAGAGTCTGCTGTTGGGTAGCCACAAGGCCGAACTTCCCGGCATCAATCCCAGAGAGACTTGCCTGCTGCCGTTTTCCAGTGGGACAACTGGCCTGCCCAAAGGCGTTATTCTCTCTCATCAGAATTTGGTCGCTAATTTGGTTCAAGTAGATATTCCGGAATTGATGGATGTAGTACACGAAAGTAAATAATTAATTCAGAAAACTAATTTTCTGTTGGGTATCAATCTCTGATTTTTAGAAACGCAGGAGAAAATTCTAACAGTTCTTCCGTTCTTCCACATTTATGGTTGCAACGGAATCATGAACATAAGTATAAAACACGGATTTCATATGATCACTTTGCCCAAGTTCACCCCCGAGGAATATATAAAAGCCTTGCTAGATTACAGGCCAGAGTTTTTGTTTGTGGTACCTTCACTTCTACTCTTCTTATCCACTCACCCTGCTGTGAAGAGAGAACATTTGACTTCTTTAAGAAGCGTTACTTGTGGTGCCGCTCCTCTCTGCCCTAGTACGGCAGACATGTTTAAGGAAAAACTGGGAAGGGATATTGTTATTAGACAAGGTATGTATAAAAGGTTTATAGGTTTATAGGCTTTATAGATCTATTGTACATTCTATCCCATCCTCTTCCTCTAATCGTTGGTATATTTACCCGTTTAGACCGCTTCCTCCAGTCCTGGATTTTTTTAGGTATTTCAGGATCTGGATGGGATTCAAGGATTGCAACTCTTCTTCGTTGAAGCAGTGGGCCTCAAGGTACATCTTTCTTTCACGGAACAATGCTCCACAGTCCTATTGAGAAGATGTATGGGGTTTCCTTTGCTGAGCTACAAAATCTGCCATTGTCTTCTCATCTCCTCAAAGCCTACAGTCTTGAGGTGTTTTCTAAATGTGCGGTGCCCCATCAGAATTCTAAGCTTGTTCCTGTTTAGGCAAGCGTTTCTCCTTTTCTTGTTAAAGGACCATTAGTTTCGATTGTGTTGCTCCAGGAAGTTATTTCCAGGTTTTTATCCAATGTTTCTTCATCTAAGCTTTTGTAGATGCTCATACTCAAACCCCAAAAGGGATCAGGACTTTTAAAAGATTACTAGATCCCTTATTTACTGGGCTCTCACAGCTTCTTCATTTCCCTTTGTACCAGTGTGGACCAGTTGGATTTGATAATGGTGTATGAACTAATAGTAGTAAAGTAATACTAATAGTAGTAAACTCAATGGTCACTTGACTGTGTCTTGTATTTGCGGGCCCCAAGGTTCATTTTTATCTTACAGAGCAATGCTCCACAGCTCTTGAGAAGATGTATGGGGGTTTCCTTTGCTGAGCTGCTGAATCTGCAATTGTCATCTTCCTCAAAGCCTAGAGTCTTGAGGTGTTTTCTAAATCTGTGGTCCGCACCAGACCTTCTATTAGAATTCTAAACTTGTTCCTGTTTGGGCCAGATTTTTTTCTTTTTTGGTTAAAGGACCATTCGTTTCGAGTGTGTTTGCCAAGGACGTTCCTTCCAAGTTTTTATCCAATGTTTCTTCATCTAAGCTTTTGTGAATGCGCATACTCAAACCCCAAAAGGGACCCAGACTTATAAAGGGATTACTAGATCTTTTATTTGCTGGGCTACTAGCTTCTTCATTTCCCTTTGTACCAGTATGGACCAGTTCTGGTCGGGGAGACAACAGCTAGGGCGGTTTTCATTAACCGTCCGGGCTGCCCACTCTGAATGAATGCAAAATATGCGATGCCGGGGTGGCGCATACTAAAAGCCAAGGTGGAATAGGGGGTTTAGTGAGAGCTTCCCCCAAACCACTTTTTAAAAAAGTATGGACCAGTTGGATTTGATAATGGTGTATGAACTAATAGCCTTAATGGTCACTTGACTGTGCCTTGTATTTGCGGGCCCCAAGGTACATTTTTCTCTTACAAAGCAATGCTCCACAGCCCTTGAGAGGATGTATGGGGCTTTCCTTTGCTGAATTGTAGAATCTGCAATTGTCATCTTCCTCAAAGCCAAGGGTCTTGAGGTGTCTTCTAAATCTGCGGTGCCCCATCAGGACTGCTGTTAGAATTCTAAGCTTGTTCCTGTTTAGGCAAGCTATTCTTATTTTCTGGTTAAAGGACCATTAGTTTAGGATCATGGACCATGTACCCAGGAAGTTCTTTCCAAGTTTTTATCCAATGTTTCTTCATCTAAGTTTTTGTGGATGCTCATACTCAAACCCCAAAAGGGAGCATGACTTAGATCAAGAGATCACTAGATCCCTTATTTGTTGGGTTATCAGCTTCTTCATTTCTTTTTGTACCAGTATGGACCAATTGGATTTGATAATGCATTATTAGTTCATACACCACGGTGTATGAACTACTAGCCTTGATGGTCACTTGACTGTATATGTATTTGGGTCCCAAGGTACACTTTCCTCTTACAGAGCAATGTTCCACAACCCTTGAGAAGATGTATGAGGTTTTCCTTTGCTGAGCTGTAGAATCTGCAATTGTCATCTTGTCTCAAAGAAGCCTAAAGCCCAAAATTGTCAAAGCCCAAAATCTGCGGTGCCCCATCAGGACTTCTGTTAAAATTCTAAGCTTATTTCTCTTTACGCAAGCTTTTCTTCTTTTCTGGTTAAAGGACCATTAGTTTCGAATGTGTTGGCCCAGGAAGTTCCTTCCAAGTTTTTATACAATGTTTCTTCATCTAAGCTTTTGTGGATGCTCATATTCAAACCCCAAAAGGGAGCATGAGATCAAGGGATTACTAGATCCCTTATTTGCTGAGCTATCAGCTTCTTTATTTCCTTTTCTACCAGTATGGACCAGTTGGATTTGATGGTGTATGATCTAATAGCCTTGATAGTCAATTAACTCTGTCTTGTATAGGTCTATTTAAGTTAATCATAGCTTGTACTTATTCTTAATTATAAGTAAATTATCTAAAAACAGACGTATTACATGTTTATCTACTTAGTCTAGTTCCAGAGTAATCGCTATCTAAACCTGTCTGGCTTAAAATCGTGAATTTACTCAGAAAACTTATTAGAGCTTTAATACTAGTGTATATAGAATAATAGCATGCACATATTGTTAAACCTAGATAATGTATCTATAAAATGACGATTACATGTTTATCTACTTAGTCTAGTTCTAGAGTATTTTTTTTCCTTTGCGTTTCCCATCTTGGACAATCGAAGACTATATGTTCCGCTGTATCATCCTTCCCACAGTAGTAACAGTCCGCCGTTTGCTAGTTTGAACCTTTTAAGGTAGTGGCCAAAACATCCATGCCCCGTCAATACTTGTGTCAGGTAATAGTCCACTTCACCATGCTCCCGGTTTATCCAATTTTTTACATTTGGTATGAGCCTTCGCGTCCATTCCGCCTTTCCCTTCAAGTTCTCCCATCTTTTCTGCCACAGGTTATTTATCTGTGTCCTTCTCTCTGACGCGGATGGTTTCTTGCTTGTGTCTTCCAGCCTTCTCTACATCTTCCTTCTATTACTAGATCGATGGGTGAGCTTCCCGCCACCACTAGCAGTGCATCGCTAGATACAGTCCGGTATGCGCAACAGACTCCGTCCGTCTGGATCCGTTCTAAAATTTGGTTATATTTGATCTTTGCCATGACCTTTCGCCATATAGGTGCACCATAGATTATGATGGAGTAAACTACCGATACGATCAGCCGCCGTTTGCTACATCGTGGTCCTCCAATGTTTGGCATTAGTCGTCCTAGGTTGGCCGCCACGACCTCGGCTTTCATAGCTATGTGTATCACGTGCTGTGTCATACTCATATTTCTGTTGAATATGACTCCAAGATACCTCAATGTCTCTGATGTCGTTATTTTTGCATCTTCTACTTTGATTTCCATTTTTGAGAGATTTCTCCTTCCTGCTAACATTATAGCTTCCATTTTAGTCGGTGCCAGTTTTAGGCTTTTGGAGTTCATCCACCGCCTCACTCTCTGTATCGCTTCTTTTATTTTAGTACACAGCTCCTCTTCTTTCTTCCCTCTTGCGATCATAGCCAAGTCATCTAAACATAACCTATTAGCGTTACTCCTGCAGGCATGCGCAGCCCTAGTAACCGATCGTAGCAGATATACCAAAGTAGTGGTCCTAGTATAGATCCCTGAGGGACGTCTCTTGTTATATTTATCTGGGCAATCTTTCCCACCATTAGGTCTCGTTCACTAAGGTAACTGCATACCATCTGTACTAGGTACGGTGGTATTTTACGTCTTTGTAGTTCTAAGACAATTTCCATTCATGAAACAGAGTTGAATGCATTTTGAACGTCGAGGGTCACCATAACTCGTCTGTAGCATAAGTCTCTGCGTTTGTAGCTTCCCGTATTCGCATTGGTTGCTATCTCCTGTACTACGCGCATTGCATCGATTGTAGATCTTCCTTTCCGGAAGCCGAATTGCCTTTGTGATAAATTCCCTGATTTTTCGATATTTTTCTTGATTCTGTTTCTTTAGCATTTTCCCCATTGTGTTTAGCATACATAGTGGCCTATATGTTACTTCTGCATTTTCTTGTTTCTTTCCATTAGGTATTAGCACTAGTCTCGCTGTTTTCCATATCCCAGGAAATTCTCCTCTCTGTAGCAATCTGTTAAACATCTTTAAAC
Organism: Phosphuga atrata; assembly: GCA_944588485.1. Classification (NCBI taxonomy): domain Eukaryota; kingdom Metazoa; phylum Arthropoda; class Insecta; order Coleoptera; family Silphidae; genus Phosphuga; species Phosphuga atrata. The sequence goes on along the minus strand of OX155894.1, from coordinate 70,996,143 downwards.
AGTATTGGGGCTCCCATCTATCAAAACCTTTACGACCTCCACCGGTATCCCGTCTGGTCATGGGAACCTTCTGTTTTTCATTTTTCCAGGCCTCTCATTTCGTTCTCTGTGAATAGTAGACAGTTTACCCGATCTTCCTTTTGTATAAGCTGGCTCCAGTACATATCTCGGTCGCATGGAAATAGTTTCTCCGCTTGATTTGTCCAACGGCTCTATTTTAGGACGCAGGTTTAATCTTTTCCGTACTTTTTTATAGCCCAAACCACACATATCGTTATCAACGTCTGTACATACTTGTTTCCATGCATTATATTATATTTTCTTGATTGCCTTTCTGTATTCTTCTCTTCCTTTAGCGCAGTGGTTCTTAACCTTGCTGAAGGTACCTAACCCCATCAGTTTCTTATGAGCATTCACCGAACCCCTTTTAATTGGAAAAATATAATTTTTCAAATTCAAAACATAGTTATATATTTTATTGGTCCACAAAATAAACAAAACCATTATAGAGCAAAACATTACGAACAAAGAACAAAACATTAGGAACAAAGAATAAAACATTAAGAACAAAGAACAAAATTGCAAATCAGTGCGACTGCTGCTGTTGCCTTTTGAAAACCAGTTCGGAAATGCGAGGCTTTACCTTGGCAAGTGCCACTCGCATGTCATTTTCGCAACTAATTGTAAGTCTGTTCCTTTTCTTCGTTTTAATGTCCAGCATCCTCGAAAAGGATTGCTCGCAAAGATATGTTGCCGCAAACGGTATCAAAATCTCCAGAGCTTTCTCCGCAATAGCAGGGTACGTTACTATTTGGTGGCACCAAAACGATGAGAGCGTTGTTGTTTTGAAGAGCTGCTGTTGAACCTGGCTCTGCTGAATTTCAATCTCAACATCAAACGTAAACGCCTGCCTGCCATATTGGATATAACTCTCTAGAAGGGAAGTACCCTTCAAGGGACTTTGCAAGCTCGTCTAACTGCATGGAAATTGAGTGCTTCAGTTCCCCCGATACAGAAATATCTCCGATTCCAGGCACATCTTCGATCTTATTTACACATTCGTCTAGCGGGGGAAAGTTTGCAAAGTTACCGTTTTCTGTTCGTCGTTTCCACAACGGTAGCGCCTTCAGTTTTTCTTCCGCTTCGATGATGTTGACACCACCGCCCTGCATCTGTTCATTCAGATGATTAATAGCTGCGAAGATATCAGCCATGTACGCAAGCATGAGAATAAATTCAGAATTTTTGAAGCAATCTGCATGATCATGTTGGTCCTCTTGCAAAAACAGGGCTAATTCCTCACGTATGGCAAAAACACGATTCAGAACCTGTCCCCGGGATAATCATCGAACGTTTGAATGGTACAGAAGTACCTCGAATTCAGATCCCATTTCTTTACACAGATCCTTGAAGATCCGGTGCCTCAGAGCACTATTTCGCACATAGTTCACGTATTCCACTACGATTTTTAAGACTTCTGCTAGTTTTGGAGGCATGGTTTTGGTTGCCAACGCATGCCTGTGAAGAATACAATGCGTAACAACGATGTGTGGTGCATCGGCTTTCACTAGCGCACCAAAACCAGACTTTCTTCCCAGCATGTCTGGAGCTCCGTCCGAACAAACTGCAGAAACCATATCCCACGAAAGATTATTTTCTTTGAAGAAGTCATCCACAAATATCTTTACATGCTGCCTTAGTTGTTGTTGTAAGAGGCTTACATAATAAAAATCTTCCTTTTATCACGTCGTCTTTCACATAGCGCACGAATACTGCAAGCTGACATTGATTGGAAACGTCTGTAGTTTCGTCGAGTTGAAGGCTGAATTTTGCCGGGCTTGAAATCAGATCTGCAACTACTTGGGCCAAGATATCTTTGCTCATGTCGTCTATTCTGTCACTGATGGTGTCATTTGAAATAGGAATTTGGGATAACTTAACTTCACCCGCTTTTCCCAGCATGATATTCGCCATCTTCAACCCGGCTGGTTTTATGAGTTTTTCCCCAATATTGTGTGGTTTGCCCTGCTTTGCGATAAGGTAAGCAACTTCGTACGATGCTGTAAGGATCGGTTTGTCGATGGGTACAAAGCCGAGGACAGGCAGAGTACCCTTTTCATCGAATCTGTGCCTCTTCACCTTGAATTGAGCGAGTGTTGTATTTTTGTAATTTCCATGTAGATTAAAGAAGTGTTTTCTTAGTTTTGCCAGTGCTGGACTAGAATTGCTCAACTTGGCATTGCAAATCATGCAATTAGGACGCTGACTCCCATCACGTTCCGTTATACATGTGAATCCATATTGTACATATTCGTCCGACCACTTTCTTGTTTTGCTCGACATAGTATGAAGGGATTAAAATATTAAGAAAGAAATCACACGACGTACAATCACGACAGTCACAATTCGAATACAGGGCGCACCAAATTTCCTGCATCATAGAAAAGCCAAGCGATGTGTGGTCACCCTCAGCCAATGATAGAAGAGTGGGGCGTGTCATCTCGAACGTATGAGTCGGGTGTGTGCTTGACCGTCTTGCAGGTCGTTTCTGTAGCATTAGTTTCCGAAACCAATACGGTTTCTACGTCACGATGACGTCGGTGATGACTTCGCGATGACTTCCCGAACCCCTGGGGTTCGGTCGAACCCAAGTTAAGAACCACTGCTTTAGCGTATTCCTCTCTAAGTTCTTGTTTCTCTTCAGTTGTTTTATTTTTCTTAGCGTTTGATCTGGCCATTGCTCTTCTTTTCTTTAGACATACCCTCCTTTGTTCCGCCACTTCTCTCGTCCACCAATACACAGGTGCTCGTCTGCTACTTTAGCCATTTCTTCGAAATATTTGATCGCATGTTTGTGTAACTACTTTCATACATTCGCTGGGTTCAGCCTCTATTTTAGGGTCGGTAAAATTTTGTAGAGAAAAGCTGCGATCGGTTCTGGTTTATTATCCATCCGTTCTTCGGTCATTGTTTGGTTTGATTCCATTTTATTAGATCTGATGGGTCCTGTAGCTTTATACTATATTCTATGTCTCGGTGATCGCTTAGGTTCTCATCATCCTTCACCTCCCAGTTTCTGACCTGTTGTGCAGAATGTTATATCGATGTACGATGAGGCTTGTCCCCGCCGGAAAGTAGGCATATTTCCCTTATTTAATATTTCAACATCTTGTTCTGCTAACCATTCAGTCAGAATTGCTCCCCTAGCATCTTCAAAAAGTCTCCTCCTATGATAATTTGTTTTCTAGTGTGACTGTTCATGCTGTCTCGCAGTTCTTTTAGGGTTTCTTCAAATTCGGTAATGTGTATGTTCAGAGAGATGTAGCACCTGTAGATTATGTGTCTTGTTTTAATTCACACGTGTCCTTTTCCTTTGCCCGTTGCTTTAATTGATACACTGCATTTATCATCTGTGAACCATGGTCCATTTTTTGTCAGTTTGATTCCGGCATCAATCACTATGTCAATATTGTGGTCCAGGACAGTTTTTCCAAGAAGTTCCTGTGCTTCCATTTCTGTTCATTGTAGGATTTCAAGCCTTTTGGCAAACAGTTTCTATTTTGCCAGGTTTTGTTTCATCTCTATTCTCTTCGTGTTTCCGTCTCTATTCTTTCCATGTTTACCTATCTAGTCTAGTTATCACTCTCTAAACTTAAGTCTACTTAAAATCATGAATTTACTCAGAATTTTTTTTGGAGCTTTGTTACTATTCTTAGTCGTAGATAAATTATCTATAATGTTTGGTTCTATAGTTATCGCTGTCCAAACTTAACTCTACTTAAAATCGACAATTCATTCAGAAAACTTAGTGAAACCTTGCTACTAGTCTACATAGAATAATAGTATGCACATTCTTAAACCTAGATAAATTATCTATAAAATGACGTATCACATGTTTATCTAGCTAGTCTACAGTTATCGCTGTCTCAACTAAAGCCTTTTGGCTTTAAGCTTTTTGGCACTTTATGGTAAATTTCTTAATAGTTCAATGTAATGTTAAAGTTATCAATTAATACACGAATAATAACAATTTTGTTATTAATTTAAATTAAACAATTGATGGAAAACTAGCTTTTCTTAACAGCTGAACAATTATTTTATGTTTATTTGAACCAATATTTTAGATTTTAAATTTTGTTGCATTAGGATATGGAATGACGGAAAGCTCTCCAATTTCGTTGTTTATGCCAGTGGAGACACCACAATCAAAAGCAGGAACAGTTGGAGTTTTGATACCAGGAACTGAAGCAAAAATAGTGAGTTTAACCACTGGAGAAACCTTGGGAACTCGAGAACCTGGAGAGTTGCTGATTCGAGGACCACAGGTAAATACCAATCATACATTTGCAAACAAACCACGAATTATTTTTAATATAGGTAATGAATGGATATTTGAACAATGAAAAAGCAACAGCTGAAACCATTGACGCAGATGGATGGCTACACACTGGAGATGTAGCTTATTACGATGAGGATCTCTATTTCTACGTAGTGGACAGATGCAAGGAGTTAATAAAAGTCAAAGGAAATCAAGTAAGTAAACATTTTCTGCATAAAGTTTGTGCTATAACATGAAATAAGTATATAGACTAACTATCTACATATATATATATACCAAATTTATTTTTATACTTATTGCTGTTAAAACATAAACAAATTACACATATTACAATAAATACTGAGATGAAAGGAATAATCCTATTAAAAAATAATCATAATTAAATTAAATAAAAATAGGCACTTACAGTTGTTTATATATAAAAAGAGAAAAATGCTATCGAAAAGGAAAAAAAAAACTTAACTTTCTAAGAAACAAAAAATCTTTGCAATGTTATGACCTAAAACAAAAATAAATTCTTTAGGTAAAAACAGACACGGGTGTTTCGTACAAAAGGTAGTTTCTGTGATTTCCACATTTATATTTTCTTTTTATATAAAATCCCAGGAATAGCTACACAAATAATTAAGATAATTGTGGTTATAGATTAGAGAGATTAAATACGAAAAAAAGATAACTAATTAGCAGTTTCAGTTTGAACAGCGTCGGCAGTGTCTGTATTCAATTCTCCATCAACTTCCATTGGGGTTTCATCTTCTTTTGGAGCTTCAATCGGAGCTTCTGATGCTGTCTCAGGTTTTATATCAGTCGGTTCAACAACTTCAGATAACTCTTTCAGTTCTGATTTGATATCCGTTGGAATAGATGATTCTTCTGGGGCATTCTCTTCTACTTTTGTTTCAATTGCAACATCTTTTTCAATAACAGTTTCTTTAGGACTTTCAATATCTAATTCTACTTTTTTATCAACCACTTCCACCAGTTTAGTCTCTTCTATTTTCTCAACATCTTCTAAAATTTCATTAGTTTCAACATCTGTGGTAACATTCTCTTCTTCAGGTACTTTTGGTGCTTCTTCTTCGACAATAACTGGATCTTTTTTATCCGTCTCATCTTTTAATTCTGGAAGGTCTGGAATGGAAGGTTTTATTTCTTCATCCATTACAGTTTCTAATTCTTTTTCTGATTTCTCTGTGGGTTCCACCACTTCTTTTTCTTTCGTTTCCGAAACATTATCACCAGATTCTGTTACTAATTTTTCTTCACTACTTCCTTCTATTTCTAAATTTTTTGATTCCTCAACAACATTATCATTTGATTTCTGTGTTTCTTCTACATCAGATGACTCTACCACCTAAAATAATTTATTTTTCAATTAAAATCATTTACATTTCATTTAATTCACGATATTTAACTTTAATTTTAAAAACCTAAAATACATAAATATTTTATTATGCAACATTTACTAAATCATAGATTTTGGTGCTGACTGCGTACAGCGGCCTTTATAGATCTATTGTACCCCACCCTCTTCCTCTAATCATTGGTATACTTACCCTTCTCTAGTTCTGATTCCTTTAGGGTCTGTTGCATATATGACATCAATATTTTATTTGGCAAGTCATCATAATATTTAACTTACCAAGACTTGTTCGGGTGGCGTGTCTATGCTTGATTGATCAGTAGGTGGTTCTATACTATCCCTTCTTTTCTGTACAGCGGCGGGAATAGCAGTAATGGTAACACTGACATCGGAATCTTCGTTTGTATTTTCATCTTTTATACTGTCACTGGTAACGGGTTCGATCGAAACATATGGTTCTTCTGTCGGGCAACAGGTTATGACAGTTTCTACATTTGCGGAAGGTTCAATTTCTGTGGGAGCCTCAGGGGTGAATGGTTCAACTACCATATCAGTTTTTGATGTGCTTTGAACCGATTCGGTTTCTGTTTTTGCAGGCCATGCAGGTGTATCGTCCATTTCTTCAATGTTTATGTCATTATATGCCTCTTGCATGTGTTCTGTTTCAATGCCATTGACAAAACCATCTCCGTTTTCGGGAGTTCGATGATTTCCGGGCTCTGTTGTGCTTACGACTAGGATATTTTTTTCTAAGGCTCTCATGTATTTGTCTATCCGATTATATTCTTTGCGGGGAGTGGTTAGGAGTTCACATATTCTTTGAACTGTGAATGGGGCTGCGATAAATGTGTCTAGTTTTTCTAGGATGAAAGTTTTCATGTTGTCATAATTAAATAAATCTACATTTGGGCATGGGGGGATATCCACGGAGGGGCAGGATTCGTAGAATTCCGTTATTACATTGATTAGTTTTTCGCGGAATAAGCTCTTTATTACGGACCATTGGTAAACAGGGTCACCCGTTTTCGCTACAAAGCACAGATACTCTTCTAGCTCTCTAGGAATGTCTTTTGGTTTAAGTTTTGCGAACTCCTCTAAGCAGTGCAATATTTCCTCGGGGTTTTCCATAATTTTCTTACACTTATTACCCAAATTTTCAAAGAACTAACGAACTTTGATCGAATAAACACACAAAAGATAAAAACGACCTTCTAATGCGTCAAACTTTTTTGACAACCAGTACACACCAAATACAAAAATCACTAATAAGTACCAACACACTGAAACGTAACGTAACTCTAAATCCCCTAAACTTCAATACAATAAATTTATTCAATAACAATCATTATGACTTGCATTATTGTTCTAGGTCTCTCCAACAGAATTGGAAAATATTCTTTTGGGTATGTCCGGTATTGCTGATGCCGCAGTTGTTGGAATTCCAGATTCTTTTGCTGGCGAACTTCCAAGGGCTTATATTGTTAAGAAAATTGAGGCTACGATAACCGAAGAAGAGATTTTAAAATACGTCAATACCAAAGTAATACACTATAAAAAAATAACAAGCGTTAAATTTGTGAAGTTAATTCCGCGCAATCCGAATGGAAAAATCCTTAGACACCAATTGAAACTTAAATAAACATGTCATAAATAGTTGAGTCGATTATGTTCTGTAAATAATTTAATTTGTTATTGTTATATTTAATATTAATAGAAAAGAAATGTTATAATAAACTTTTTACTTAAATTGGACTAATTAATTATCTTGTGGTTGGCATCCCTGCAAACAAACACCTACCGATTTTTTAAAAAGTTCACAACAAAATTAAGCTCCAAAGTACACAAATAAGTTTAATAAAATGTAATAATTACACAAAAGCTAAAATAATATATTTTCATATACGAAATTGTTTATATTTATTCAGAACTTTGTTCTATTTTCCCGTACAGTTTGAAGTTAGAACGATTGGGCGCCACCTATACAAGCAAATAACTAACATTAAAGAAATGAAGTTAGCAATGCGTCTTTTGCAAATCGTCAATGTCAGTCAATATATTTGATAAGTAATATAGTTTTTCAATCTAATTAATTAATTAGCACAATGTGGCACGAGGCGAGGAAACAGGAGCGAAAGATCCGAGGGATGTTGGTAGACTATAGGAAACGCGCCGAAAGACGTCGTGATTTCTACGAAAAAATTGTAACTTAACGCCCTATTTATCTAAAAAAAATCTAAAACACGTTTTTAATTCCACAGAAAGCAGACCCTACGCAATTTTTGCAAGTTCATGGAAGACAATGCAAAATCCATTTGGATCCTGCGATAGCCGCAGCAGCAGATGGCCCTGCAACTATGTTAGATAAACAATAATTTAATCTTAAAATATATTATTGAAATTTAATTTTAGGATGCCTTGGCAAGGACACGCTGACAATTTGATTGATAGGTTTGATGTTCGCGCCCATTTAGATTTCATACCACTAGTTAAAGAAGACGAAGAAATTGATTCCACGTATGAGGAAAGACAAATTAATTACGAGAGATATAGAATTATAGCCCAAAATTCCTTCCTTGCAATTACTGAAGAAAAGTTCCTGAAACAATTGCATTTAGAAGAACAGTTTGGTTATACGGAAAATGAGCCTAAAAAGAAAAAAACTGGTGGAGCTGCCATCGGTTTTAATTATGAAGATGGCACAGGTGCAAGTCAATCTGCTCCACCTCCAAATATCGAAGAAGAAAACTCGGATGATAATAATTCAGATAGTGATTTAGATGTTGATTTATCTATAAATGTTTCCAAGTTGGATCAATCTCAAGCTCATGAAATGAACAGACATGGAAGAAACTTTGGAATGAGCTCAAATGATTTTTATTCATTTCTAACTCATGACCTTGAAGAAGCTGAGAGTTTTCGTTTGGCCAAAGAGGAAGAGCATGAAAAAGCATTGTTTTCTGGAAGAAAATCACGGCGAGAACGAAGAGCCCATAGAGAAAAAAGGCTTGCGAATAGAAAGATCAGTCCACCCAGTTATGCAGCTAGGGCATCACCAACAAATCCAAATATGACGTTACATGATAATTCTGAATCCAGATCTCCATCTCCCGAAAACACAGGGAAAATAACTTTTATAACTTCGTTTGGTGGTGAAGAAGAAGCTCAAATGCCAGCTAAACCAACTTATGCTGATAAAGTTAAATTTGGAGGTAGATTAAGAAAATTAAGAGATCAAGCTGAAGAGCGTATAGTTTTCAGTGATCTTACTATAATTAAGAGAAGCAATAGTCGTGAGGCTTTTAGAAAAAGAAGTAGAAACTCTTCAAGAGATAGAATCAGATGTCCTAGATCAAGATCTAAGCGTTTAAGATCTAGGAGGAGTTCTAGTTCATATTCTCGGAGCAGATCTAGGTCAAGAAGGAGTAGATCTAGGAGTAGATTAAGAAATAAATCAAACCAGCAAAAGCGAAGCAGGAAGAGATCTTCAAGTAGAGATAGGAGGAGGAGTAGAAGTTTAGAAGACAAAGTTTCTAGACGGAGACTATCGAGAAGTTCTTCTAAGAGTGCATCAGATAGCAGCATAAGCAAATCGAGGTCTAAAAGTAGATCCAAAAGTCCTTCATCTTCCAGTTCCAGTACCAAAAGCATTCCGAAGAAAGAAGAATCGCCCCTGAAAATTATTCCTAGATATTATGGTAGGAAGAAAAGTGATCAGAGTTCTTCTGAAATTGGAGAATCTAGTGAAGACGAAACTAACAAAACAGAAAATAATTTGTAAGTAAAATACAAAAATTATGTTTGGTATATATAGGTATAGGTCCATATACCCCTGCACAAGTACCTTGCTTTGTCATCTAACCCTCTGTATACCAGTTGATGACACTTTACTCAATGTGGTATGCTGAGGATTTATCTTGCTCCATTTACTATACATTGCTGTGTAGTTTTTCTCGAAATAGTATTTGCATTACATTTTGACTTGGTAAATCCAGCCAGGGGATCTTGGCAGCAAGGCCCTTTTGGTCTCTGCTCATGATTATTTTACATCTGCCGATTCCTTCCTTGGTAAACCTTCCTTGGTGATGGTCTTCGAACCATCTGTATATCACTTGATGACTCTTTACTCAATGTGGTATGCTGAGGATTTATCTTGCTCCATTTACTATACATTGCTGTGTAGTTTTTCTCGAAATAGTATTTGCATTACATTTTGACTTGGTAAATCCAGCCAGGGGATCTTGGCAGCAAGGCCCTTTTGGTCTCTGCTCATGATTATTTTACCTCTGCCGATTCCTTCCTTGGTAAACCTTCCTTGGTGATGGTCTTCGAACCATCTGTATAGCACTTGATGACTCTTTACTCAATGTGGTATGCTGAGGATTCGTCTTGCTCTATTCAGATTTACTGCTACACACTGATGTGTTGTTTTTCTTGAAATGGTATTTGTCATTTTGGTTAAAATGGCTGATTCTGTCTCTGCTCACGATTATTTTACCTCTGCCTATTTCTTCCTTGCTGAACCTTACGATCGCCAATCTGACCCTCCCTTCCATGACTAGGTGCAATGAAGTGAAGAGGGAGATTAATCTAAAAATATATAATTATTTGTGGAAAAAATATAAATATTTATAAATCATTCCTTTTCTTGAAGTAAATTAAGTTTTAACAAAGCAAAACCATTATACAATTCATTTTTTTTGTTTTGTTTTAGGGTGACAGAAAATACAAATCTCAAGACTGGTAATTCAGGCTCAGCAATCAAAGTCAGTAAGAAACTCTCAATATTCGTTCTAAAAATGTGTCCTACCCTTTCCATTTCTTCTATTATCTTAAAAAATAAAAAGTATACAAATCAAATACTAGTCTAACTTGCAATTAGTTGAAAAAAATATATACACTAAAGTGGTAAAAACTTGTAAATACCAATGAAAAAAAATACTAAAACAAAATGTTTTATCAACAATTATAATCCAGAATATTTTCAGGGCTTTCCCGCTGCTACGAGTCTGAGTCTACAAGAACGACTTAAACGAAAACGTCAAGCACTTTTGAATAAACAATGTAAGTTTGCAAATTATGAGCATTTACGAAGAAAATGTGAAGCATATACTAAAACCACCTTATTTTAGTTAAGGCCGATAAAATTGCGGAACAAATGAAAACGGAGCGGGAAAAGCAGGAGCAACAGACACGCGAGGACGAATTGAGAGAAATGGCTTTGAAATTAAGAAGGAAGTAAGTACCATATCAAACATCATTTAGACTTATAAATTAATAGATAAAGGTCATTAAATCAAAGCTAATTGTTGACTGATGAGAACACTTAGGGATTATAAAACTAAAGTGTAACGATTATAGTATATAACTAGTACTTTTGGGCTCCTGCATTTAAATTCTAAAGCCGGCTCCACACATTGGCTCACACGGCCAGGCCAATGTGTGTTCCAACATTTGCTGTTCTTTCACACACCACAAGTGCGCGTCTACATATTGGCTCACAAGTGGCAACTTCTCAGTTCACAAGTTGTAGAGCCAATGGTAACATGCCTGGTGATCTTGAACTAGCGGTTGCTGCTTTTTATATAGCATCTGCTGCATACAATTTAGGGCCAATGTGTGGAGGGAGAACTTGTCATGTGGGAGCATGCGCCAATTCCTTTGAAGCGGGACAGAAAACCGACAACCATATGTCCAGCCGCCAATGCATGTGCCAACCTCCACCAGCCCATTCACAAGCGCCAACTTCTTCATCCACACAATGGCCATGTGACGTATGCCACATCACATGGCCAATGTGTGGAGCCGGCTTAAGAGAGGCCACGTGTGGCCACAAAATTTCTCTTAAGGGGGGGACATCAGTAAAATTTAGAAAAAATCGATTTTTTTTTATTCGCTTAAAAGTTGCTTTAGAGTTTTAAAAATAACATACCAAAAGATGGAATGCGGCAAAAATGTCTCAATGCCCAAATTTTCCATTCTGCCGCAACGCCTCTCAGGTATGCGCCGAGCGCCTTTTGTGATCCCGGGGCGCGCTGTAATTTTCGAGTACGGGAGCAGGTATAACGGTAGTAGATGGGGAGAGACCTGCGCTCCGAAAAGTCTATAGCATTTAAGAGTGTCTATATGAGTTACTATATGTACTATACATTCCAAGAATAGGTGTGTAGCGTCAGTCAGGCGTCAGAAATTGTGAATCAGTTCAACAAATGAAGAAAGCTATAAGGGCCACATTGCTTCACAAAATATCTACGAATGACCATCCGAAACACGACGATTGGAGAAAATTCATGGTGCTCGTGGCAAAGGGCGAAATCTTCGGACACTTTGGATGCTTATACGCACAAAGCACCAATGTTTGATGAAGTTTATGAAGCTATTCAGCCAGTTTATCAACAACTCACTACGGATGATCTTCTCACTCGCTGCATCTGGGGTTTCACACAAAGCAGCAATGAAAGCTTCAATTCGACAGTGTGGGCGCTGTCTCCAAAAACTACGCATTCCGGCAAAGCAGTCCTCGATATTACTACAAACATCACTTCGTGTGTTTTTAATGACGGGTTAATATCAATTCTACGTATAATCCAGGTCATGGACATGAAAATTGGGTTAAAAAGTCACCAACTATGCATGGACCTGGATGAGAAACGCATACAGAAGGCGGAGAGATCACTGAGTATCGGCGTAAAACAAGCCCGCATCGATTTAAAAGCAATTCGGAATAGCAAAAAAGAGGAGGAGATAGATTTAGAAGGCCAGTTGTATGGTGCAGGCATCGCAGATTAGACTTAAAACTTTAAACGCGTTTTTCTCGAAACCAGGGCAAATCTGCACCGATCGATCTGAAATTTCGGTAGTATATTCCAAAAACCTAACTCTATCGAGCCACGTAGGATTTTTTTGTACTACTTGTTTTTTTTTTTATGAACAATTTAATGACTTTTTTTTTGGTTAAATTTTCAACTTTTTTTCAAAACGTGCACCATTTCGCAAAAAATCAATATTTCGAAATAATCCTACGTGGCTCCATAGCTGTTGATATATAGAAACTAAAAAACTTAGATTTTTTGTTAGGGGTCAAAAATTAAGGAGTCTAGATGTCCGCCCGTGGACCTCCTTCCAAAAATAGGCGTCTCAAGTGCCACACAGCACTTTTTTGTGTCAAAAAAATTTGAAAAAAATATTTTTTTTAGTTTTTTTAATAATATTATTAAACTTACTTTACCGTTTTTCGATTGATCTTTTCATTGAGACAAAAAAAAATCCAGAAAATATAGCTATTTTAAAAAATAAAATTTCTCTATAAAAGTCCCAATTTTTGTTTTTTAGTAGTTTTTTTAAAAATCGTCGCAAAATGGCCAAACTCGCAACCCACGTAGAAAAAAGACTGGGCTATACGGTGTAGGTGTCGATTTTCTGAATAGACCGCGTCTATTCAGTGGTTTTTTTGCAACCTTTGTGGTTTGCAGGCGTGTTTAAAAAGAGTCGAAATATCTCGATGTCTTCGGTCTGCAAAGATGAAGATTCAATCTACCAAACCAAGTTGAATAATCGAGAGTCCGCCGCGACATGTTCAACCCAGAAGGCGATAAACTCGGGGCTGCACTTTTTATTTATGGTGATATTTCCCGAACGGGAGGCCCGACTGAAATACGGATCGGTTTTTCAAATTGCCGCATCTATTCTGCGCAATGCGCACTAAAATTTTTGCCTATGATCCTCGAACTCGCAAATTGACGGCCAAAGAGACGGTTGCAGATTTTATTTCGGCATTTCGGCCGCTCCGGGTGAAGAGGGCCGCACAGGAGGGATATCATAATACGTGTAACGGCGAGCGGCATTGTCTCGTACTGTAAAAGTCGGATTCAGCTGCGAGGTGATGGCGGACATGTCAAAACACCGTGCAAAAATGTGAAGTTTTCATACTTTGGCGGCTCGATGCGGATGGGCTCGGATCGCGAACCCTCAAATGCAAAAAAGAGGCGGGCATCCGTCGGGAATCGAACGCGTGTAGTTTCGAGTCGGTGTGCCCAGAAACGGCGAAACAGCAGCGGTCAGAGTGAGCGCACCTTCCGGCGAACGGGACCTGACACGTTTAGATCTAACAAGGGGGCCCATCAACTCGTCATCACCGATTTGGCCCAAATTTACAGTATATGTAGGGCTTGACTATAAATGAGAGTGACGCAAGCGGGAGGGCCAGATGTCCAAGCGTTAAAAAAATGATCCAAACTGACAACTCATACGCCCGCTATGTTATGCCCGCCATGCACACAACGGTCCACCGGAGAGGTCTACCTGTGCAGGTTTGCCTGCGCAGGTAGACCGGAGCGTGTGTGGGAATAGACCTGTGCAGTTTCCTATGTATGGTTGACCTGCGCAGGCAAACCTGCACATGTAACCTCTCCGGTAGACCGTAGCGTGTAAGCTCGGCTTTAGCATAAATTTCAATGGCCGGTCAGCGCAGCGGTAAAAGCTTGGGTTCATAGTACGAGGATCGCTGGTTTGATTCCCCGTGGGGACGCTTTTTTTTTAATTTACAATTTTTAAAATGACCTTAATGGTTAATTAAATTTATTAAAAATATAGAGAATGATGCCGAGCAGTCTTCAAAAAGGCAAATCTTTTAACAGTTGTGGGCACATATTTATATGAATCACTAATTTTTCTATATAAAAACAAAAGAGTTCAAAGATAGCGAAAATCAGCATGCAATAGAAACACGAAGAAAAAAACTCACTATATACCACCTATGCATATCCTGACGATGACAAAAAAAGAAACAAATAATCAATATTAATACTAATAAAATAATTAAATTGACAAATTAATAATTACAATTAAAAAGTTAATCAATAATAAATAATAATAATAATAAAAGCAAGTCATTTTAGAAATTGTAAAAAAAGCGTCCCCACGGGGAATCGAACCAGCGATCCTCGTACTATGAACCCGAGCTCTTACCGCTGCGCTGACCTGCCATTCAAATTTATGCTAACATAGCGGGCTTATGAGCTGTCAGTTTGGATCATTTTTTTTAACGCTTGGGCCATCTGGCCCTCCCGCTTGCGTCACTTTCATTTATAGTCAAGCCCTACATATACTGTAAATATGGGCCAAATCGGTGATGATGATTTGACAGGGCCCCCTTGTAAGGCGGGCGACTCCGTGGTCGCAGCGACGCGACGCCGGTACCAAAATGTGCGTCTCGATGGGGTCCACGTGGCGATTATATTGGAATGTGAAAAACACGACATCCCGTTGCTCTAAATAGACGATAAAATTTGTCAGTGCAGATTAACAGTTATTGCTCGGCGTCGCGACGCGATTATGCGACGTCCAATTGTTGGTGCGGAAAAGCAGAAGATCGTTCAACAATCCACTGCAAAATCCAGAACAATCAGCAAAGGGTTGTCAAAATATGGACGCCTCGATTTCATCATTTGTTTTTTGCAGTGCAGTGAGTTTTCCCGGGCTACAACAAAAAGACGCAACGCGATGCCGCTTCCACTAAACTATAGAACATTCAATTCTCTGCGGGAAAAGTGTGAAATCGTCATCGTATAGTTTAAGTTGGCAATTCTGTGCGAGTTTTCCTGGATGTCCAAAAAAGTCGGTTTTTATGGCGTCGCGAGGCCATCTTAAACGTAATCGGGATTAAAGTCCCAAACAAACTAAAAGACACAATGCCGAATCGAATGGCGCTAGTCCTGTGGTGATTCGACAGGCGGCTTCGGAGGAGTTAGAATCCCCGCAAATCGTGTTGAAAAAAGCGTTTTCCAGATTTTTCGCGATGAAATTGACATGGAGCGGGAACAGGAAGTCGCAGTAACCCTGGTTCTTCCACCGGCCTTTGCGGGCAACCCTCCCACATCGCACGAACCTATTTTTAGACCTGGAGCCTTGAGCCCTTCAAATAAACGAACCGCGTCCACAAATGTAAATGTAGAAACGAAATTTTTTTCCGCTGCATCGGACAAATATTACCGCATATTTGTCCGCCAAATGTCGAGACTTGCCAGTGACGCGTTCAGAGCATGCAAGAAAAAATCGAGCCGCGGAACAATTGGTGGGACTTGTGCACGACAGACTGACATTGATTCTGTCCATTCTGTCCAACGCCGGAAAATGATATTGTTTGTTACCGCACCTACAGCGTTGTAAAACTTGTAATAAATAACCTAATTTCAGGCTCGACCTGATGGAAAAAAAATCTCGGGAAAAACTGCATTTTTAACCAATTTTTCATAATTTTCAATAAAATCTTAATTTTTTGACCACTTTTTAGTTCAGTGAAGGCTCGTTACTCGTCTAGTACATCGTATAATAATAATAATCTTTGCCTTTGGATAATCTTTACAAGTGGTCAGAGGACCACTTGTAAAGATTTTAAATGGTCCTGGAGAGCCAGGACCATTCCTTATAACTCATCCTTTTGCATTTATTAAATTATTAAATACAATAGGCCACAAGTAGGCCGCAGTGTTTGAAGGGTTAATACCCGGCATCCACATCGGACCAAACTTTTAAAACAGATTGCATTTATTGTTTCAAATTGGCTTAGACATATAAAAAAATAAACTAAATTTGATAGCCTTTCAAAAAACAGGATTCAAATTTAAAGAAATTGCAATACAAGAAGAATTTTTTGTTAATTTATTAAAAATGTAATAACTGTTATAACTATTATTCCAAAATTTTGAAAAACAAGCTTGACTTGAGTGACTAAGCTATAAAAGTCTCTGGTAAAAAAGTAAACACTTACGTATAATTTACATATTATTATTTTTATGTTATATAATATTAAATTTGTTGTAGGCAAAGAGAAAGACGTCATGCTTACGATAGCGACAGTTCGGAGTCTTCATCAGATTCCGACTCGAAAACCAATACATCAACTTGTGAAAACAAACGAAGTCGTAGTCCTTCGCCCAAGCAAACGGAATATAGAGACCGGCGATCCAGAGAGGATTACAAGCATAGAGATAGAGACGAGGATTATAAGCGAGCTAGATATCGCGGCAGGAGCGGAGAGAGACGGTATTCTAGTAGTCGCAGGTCTCCAATTAAATCTAGATACGATTCGGAGAGAGATGGGCGGAGAAGGGACGATGATCGGGATAGAAGGAGGGATAGTTACAGGGACAGGAGAGAAAGAAGCAGCGGGAAGAGTTTGGTGGATTATTAGTGAAGATTTTTCTTTTTAATTGATTCTAGGTGGTTTTTAATGATGGACAAAATAAAATTTGAAAAGTATTCTTGTTTATTTTTAATTAATTCGTCGATGTTTTATAGACAGAAATTTCAGGACAAAGTTAAGAATAGACAAAGTTAAGAATTGACAAAGTTGAGAACAGACAGAGCTGAGAACAGAAGAAGTTGAGAACCTACAAAGGTGAGAACAGACAAAGTTGATGAAAGACAAAATCGAGAGCACTCTAAGCTGAGAACAGACAAAGTGGAGAAGAGACAAAATTGATAACAGACAAAGTTAAGGTTAAGACCAAACAAAGTTGAGCAGGGAAAAAAAGTTGAGAAGAGACAAAGTTGATAATAGGCAAAGTTGAGATTGGACAAAGTTAGGAACAGACAAAGTTTAGAACAAACAAACTTAAGAAAAGAAAAAGTTGATCAAAGACTAAGTTGAGAACAGACAAAGTTGTTAACAGGCAAAGTTACGAGCAGAGAAAGTTAAGAACACAAAGTTCCAGAGATAGAATCAGACGTTCTAGATCAAGATTTAAGCGTTTAAAAACTAGGAGAAGTTCCAGTTCATATTCTCGGAGCAGATCTAGGTCAAGAAGGAGTCGATCTAGGAGTAAATTAAGAGAAAAATCTAACCAGCAAAAGCGAGGTAGAAAGAGATATTCAAGTAGAGATAGGAGGAGTAGAGGTTTAGAAGACAAAATTTCTAGACGGAGGCGAAGTTGAGAGCAAACATAGTTGAGAGCAAATAAAGTTGAGAAGAGACAAAATTGATAACAGACAAAATTAAGAGCAGACAAAGTTAAGACCAAACAAAGTTGACAGCGGACAAAGTTAGGAGCAGACAAAGTTAAGTAGAGAAAAAGTTGATAAAAGACAAAGTTGAGAACAGACAAAGTAAAGAGCAGAGAAAGTTAACAACTCACAAAGTAGAGAACAGACACAGTTAAGAAGAGACAAAATGGATAAAAGACAAAGTTGATAACAGACAAAGTTAAGAGCAGACAAAGTTGAGAACAGACAAAGTATGAGAAGAGACAAAGTTGAAAACAGACAAAATGAATGTCATACCTTTAGAAATAAATAATTAATGTAACTCTCTGATATCTCTCTGACGCTGTCGTATATTAAATATCTCGCGAAGTAGTAAAACGACGAATACATTCAAGTGCCTATAATCAAGTGATAATGTGTTTTATAAACCCTGTAGCGAGAGAAAATAAAGAAACTCACGCGAGGAGTAAAAGGGGGCTTTCGCTGCGGAAAAGATAAAGAAACTGTTTGCAAATGGGGCAGCAAGGCAACCTTATGTGTCCCAGGGGACCGCATAAACCCACCGAACGTCGGGCTGTACGACTAGCCAGCGCAAGGACTAAGCAAGACGCTTTCCACTGGACGCACCTGAGACTCCCTTTAAATATAAACGACAAAACCCTTTTCCCGGCCCCTCTAACTACCACACTTTACCAGAATTTCCATTAAAACATTCAAACAAATTATAAATGAGCACATTATGTAATGAATCTTATTATTTGTCTTACAAAATCATTATTTCGAAACATAACTTTAATTAAGTTTTTAGTAAGATTAAGACTAGGCAGATAAGACTAGACAGACAAGACTAGACAGACAAGACTAGATAGACAAGCCTAGACAGACAAGACTAGACGGACAAGACTTGACGAACAAGACCAGACGGACAGGACTATGCAGACAAGACTAGACAGACAAGACTAAACGGACAATATTAGACGGACAAGATTAGACGGACAAGACTAGACATACAAGACTAGACGGACAAGACTGGACGGACAAGACTAGACGGACAATACCAGACGGACAAGACTAGCCGGACAATTCCTATACTATAGATACTGTTTTATCTCATTATTCCATTGCAGGGTTATGTATTTCTAGGCCAGACTGTTTGGATTAGGGGGGAGGAAAGAGTATTCGCTCCCAGCGCAACAGCACTAGCGCCAAAGGTGATACTTTTAAGAATTCATGACCAGTTACGTCATTATTTAGCATTTATTTATATAAATTGACATGTATTTTGCTAAATAAAAAAGTGTTTTATTATTACATAAACATTAATAGAGGTTATTGTTGCATATTGTTGCATACATTGAGAATTGATTCAAGGCCAAAATATATGTTATATCTTGCTTATGTGTAAATTTAGAGCGAAATAAACTCGAAAATCGTTTCTAGCACTTCGATTTCCTTCGGGTAACCTAAAGAAAGTCACGATAAAATTTTCCAAAAAAATCATCAAAGAAAGTTTTCATCATTTCGGTCGAAAAGAATGTCCTTTTTCAATTTTTTACAATTTGATAACGAACGACAAACAGCAACGAAATCATTTTTCGGCACACAGAAACTACTCGACAATACGAACAAGTCGATGTGTAAATTGTTCGGAAAGATGCAATTATTTATCGAGAAATTTCAAACTGAAATTTTACGATTCTCGATTTGATACGTCGATAATTCAGAAACGGCTGCAGATAATCAAAAACTGATTACGGCATCGCTTTCAGAAGGTCATCCTATCAACTCACTCAGATTTTCCGCGGGAAATTCATTAGTTACCAAGATCTCTATTCGAGCGCCGAAATTTCTTAGAATTTTACTCAATTTTAGCAGGAAAGAGCTAGATAAATATAGTTTGTAATTGCAGATTTGTAATCAGCAGCAAAAATGCGTTAAGAAACGTTTTTAAATTTTGCTCTAACTCAAAAAATAACGACTTTATCAAAATCGATTTTCTCGCATTTCATCGTTTCCGCGGTATTGACTTCCCGTGTCGAAGGTATTTCTAAATCGAAAGCTTCCCAAGAAATGTCATATACGTTTCCGACTAATTTTGGCACGCAGAATCGTTTGGTGATGACTAGAGTCTCTGTGTTAAACCGTTCAAGGGTTATGGCAGCGTGAAATCTGCCGAAAATGCGAGATTGTTTATTCGAGATAGTGTATTTTAGTGTATATACTGTATATTTTATTAAATTAATAATTTTTTGTTTTTTCCTGTTGTTTTTATACACTATTATTGGAGACGAAGTTGTCTTTTCGGCCACGGGCGGCGCTAAGCGCGGTTATATATATACTATAATCAATGTTCAGACGCCGATAAGAGAAAAAAGGAGACAAAAACATTGAAACCGACGATTTTCGATACATAATAATAAAACATAATAATGTAAACAGAATCTCTGGAAACCGTAGGAGGTCTAATATTATTATTGGTAAAAGCTCTGAAAACTCAACCATAAAGGCAGCAACAAAATATGATTATCTCCATGTATATCGTTTGGATCCAAACCTAAATGAATCTGACCAAGTCAACTTTTTAGCGGACAAAAATATCGACAAAGTACTCTGCCAAAAATTACTATCCAGGCACCCAGAAGAATATTCATCTTTTAAGATATCTGTCCCTATAGAATATCTCGAAGATCTAAAAAATCCTGAATTGTGGCCGAAACATACATGCGTCAAACGTTATTTTCTAAATCGACAACCATTGCAACAAATACCATAATAAGAGATTTGGACACATCCCACATTCATGACAGGTCATCCAAAATCAACAAAAATATAATCATGTATCTCAACATCCAATCCATCAATAATAAAATCCCACAACTGGAAATAATTATTGGGGAAGTAAATCCACAGTTCATCTGCCTTACAAAAACCTGAGCTACCCATGACCATATCAGGCTTATGCATTTACACAATTATTCTTTGATCATTTTTTTTTTGTAGATCCCATACTACTGGCGGCGGTGTAGGTATTTGGAAAAGAAATACACTTGACACAAACACCATCAACGTGGAAGAAATCTCAATGAACTCAATAGAAAAGCATATTGAAATCTGTGGAGTGGCATGGAGATCTAGATTAGACTCGACTTCAATAATTAATTTATACAGACCACCAAATGGCTGCATAGATAGTTTTATGTTAACGCTAGACCGCATACTCCACCATTCGTTCTTCAAAACAAGTCTTCAAATATAATAGTCACGGGAGACTTTAACATTAACTTCACAGGAAACTCTAAGGACAAAGTTAATTTACAATTAGTCAACCTAATGTTAACATATGGACTAGAGGAGCAAGTTAAAGAATATACCAGGATAACAGCTACCTCAAAGAGCTGCATCGATAATATTTTTGTCAATTCCACGCAAAATGCGACGTCAGTTATTGACACGCCAATAAGTGATCATCGAATCGTTGTTCTAAATAGAAAACTGAAAGTAAAAGCAAATACATATTACGATTAGAGAGATTTTAGTAAAGAAAACAAAGAACTTTTTGTCAAACAATTAACAGATGAATCATGGACGAGTACGTATAGAGCATCAATTATTAGCGATACATGTGTACATTTTATAAATTTGTTATATTATCATTTTATTACCTGTTTTCCCATAGTGAAAGTTAATCGGGGAAACAAGACCTGGATCACTAATGATGCAAAAAGGGCAAGCAGGGAGCTAAAAGATTTGTTTGTGCTCCAGAAGAAATACCCGGTTTTGCGCCAAGCGTATTTAATTATGAAAAAACGGTACTCTTGTTTCTTAACAAATCTTAAGCGACAATTTTTCAGTACACTGCTGCAGAAGTCGTAGAACAAAATCATAGAAAACAGCTTGGAATATAATCAACCAGCAAACTAACAAGACCAGGGTGAAAGAAGAGATCCGCTTAAATTACAATGACTCTATCATTGAAGATCCGGAAAGAGTAGCGACTCTTTTTAATGATTTCTTCGAACAAGTTCCTACCAAAATAGCTTAAAATGTCACCCTTTTAAATATATCTAATCGTCACATGTCAATCAATGACAAAACAATATATCTGGACGATTTTTCTGAAAATGAAATAATATTTCTCATAAATGGCAAACTTAAAAATAAATCTACAAGTGGTCTAGATTCAATACCAGGCAACATCTTCAAACTATATATATATAGATCTTTTAGCGAAGCCTATAACTTATATTGTTAACTGGTCATTTGAATTGGAAGAGTTTTCTGAAATTTTGAAAAATGACAATCTGTCCAATACATAAACGAGGGGAAAAAACACTCCTAAGTAACTATAGACCTATAGCTCTGCTATCAGCTATGTCTAAAGTGCTGGAATACAGCATGCTTCACAAGCTTTTACCATTTATCGAGAAGCATCAACTTATTCCTAAAGAACAACACGGCTTTCGCAAAGTATAATCGAGCTCGACGGCTATCACTGAGTTCTATAGCAAAATTCTACAAGAAATCGATAACGGAAAACATCCAGTCGGTATTTTCTGCGAATTGTCGAAAGCTTTTGATTACGTATCACACCAACAATTATGAAACAAATTGTATATATTGGGAATTCGTAGTAAAGCGATAAATTGGCTAAAATCATTTCTAACAAACAGAAAGCAATGTGTGAAAATCACATCCAAGAATAAATATTTCTTTTCAAAACCAGTGAACATTAATATAAGTGTTCCGCAGAGAAGTGTACTTGCCCCCAAACTATTCCTCTTATATATTGCCGACCTTGTAACATTCATGCAAGATAACAAATGCATACTATACGCAGATGATGCCACCTTCATTATCTCCAGAAACTCTTTGATTGAAAATGAACTTGAAGCAAACAATGTTTTGCTTAAAATGGTGCAGTGGTGCTCGACAAATAACCTATTTCTAAACAAGGAGAAGACGGAATATGTCATTTTTCAAACGCAAAGAAGCCAATACGCCAATAATTTAAATTTAAAAATCTACAATTTCAACCTGCATAGGGCGAAGAAAACAAAATTTCTGGGGCTTTATATAGAGGAATGCCTAACTTGGGATAAGACAGAAACAGAACAGAAACTTTACTAAAAAGTTGGGCTATAAAGCGTACTCAATTCGAACCCTACGCCAAATAATAAACCAAGTTGAGCTTCTCAACTATTATTATGCAGAAGTTCAGTCCATTCTAGCATATGGAATTTTGGCTTGGGGATCTTCCAATAAACTTGAGATTATACCGAAGGCTCAAAAGAAAGTCATTCGATCATTAGTGGGTATTCATCCAACAGCCACATGTAGCCGGCGCTTCCAACGACTGCAAATACTAACAGTAACAAGCCTTTATATATTAGAAGTTGCTTACTTCATCCATAAAATGAAAGTTAGTCTGGACAGAAATAGGGATATTCACCACTACAACACAAGAGGACGAAACAAGCTGTACACTCCAAAATGTAACCTAAATTGCTGTAGCAAATCACCAGTAATTTTAGGAGTGGTCATATACAACAAGCTGCCAAATACCATCACAGAAGAAATGTCCAACAAAAGCTTCAAGAGAAGAGTAAAACTACTAAAGAGAGTAGAGTACTACTAAAGGAGACAATTTATACATTTCAAGAATTTTGTAATTTGTTTCAGTGATTATCGTTTATTTTCGATCTGTTCTCTTTTGATATTTAATTTATATTTTTATTTTTATATCTTTTTAGGGTTCCGTACCGAAAACGGAACCCTTATAGGATCACTTTGTTGTCAGTCTGTCTGTCTGTGAGTCGGTCCGTCCGTCCGTCTGTCTACGTAACAAGTTGAAATTTGTATCAAATACTCGGGTCTGCGGTCTCTTTCAGCTGTGAAAAAATCAAACTTGTAAGTCAACGCGATCAAAAGATATGACCGTTTATGTCGCATATTTTGCGATTTCACCAGGGAATCAAAACCTATAGGGTACTTCCCGTTGTACTAGAATCATGAAATTTGGCAAGAAGCGTTGTCTTACAGCACATGTAAAGGTAAAAATCTGAAAACCGTAAATATGTAGTTAAATTACAAGAAAAATTTACTATTAGAAACCTATGAAAATACACTAATGTATTGCGTGGTATTGTCAGGCACCAGAAGCATATGGGTTGCATACAGTTAGGTCCTCCTAAAGATACCTCACTTACAAGTTTGTACGGAACCCTCGGTGCGCGAGTCACAACTCGCACTTGGCCGTTTTTTTTTTTCTCTTTTTGACGTTCACATATATGTATTTTCCATATACATCTTAAATGTAATAAAATTGATTTTATTTGATTTGATGCATGGAGCGAATAACTAGTTATAAAAATATCAAAGCTTTATGTTTTTAATTGAATAATATTATACGATCGCTGTTTTCACTAAATTAGTTAAGACTTACTTGCTTGTTTCGAGTTTTTGATTGCA
Source organism: Phosphuga atrata (assembly GCA_944588485.1). NCBI lineage: Eukaryota > Metazoa > Arthropoda > Insecta > Coleoptera > Silphidae > Phosphuga > Phosphuga atrata. Next base: position 70,971,994 of record OX155894.1, on the reverse strand, counting down.
TACTCTCTCGGAGCGAACCATCAATATAAACGTCGCGATATTATACATGGAGCGTATATATACGACATTCATTGACTTGAGAGCGTATATATACGACATTCACATTCATAGATAGACTTGAGAGGACGTATAATGTAAACCCAAAGGTCTGTTTAAAAGAAATAATCTTATTCGTTTTTTTTGTATCGAAAATCTGCTTTCAAATTGAGTTTAGTGTATTTCATGTGAATGTATTTTTGAGGAACTAGTAAAACGTGTAGTTGGAGATAGGAAAAGTTGATATATTTATATATGCAGGACTGTTGCTTTGTCGATTTTTGATATTATAGGAGACAAATAGCTGCGGTCCCTGCGTCCCAATACAATATCTAGTCCTGTATCGGGCGGCCCATTCAATTACAACTGCTGCTTGCCTCTCCCGGAGGTCCTCGCTACCCATTCCTGCTTATCAATATGCTTTATTGTTTCTTCCATTCGGGGAATACATAAATTTCAATACGTCTCTATGTTTTTCGTCTTATTTTCCATTTTCATTATTCCCTCTGAGAAATAATTTAACAAACATTTTATAATACATTCATAAAACTACTTTTATTACTACCGCATTCATTTCAAAGATTAAATATATCAGCTTATATCAGGGGTGAGCAACCTTTTTTCAACGGGCCAGCCACAAATTTAAAAATATGCCGTAGGTAAGAGTCTTATGGTAATCCAAAGAGAATGATGGGCACAAATGTATTATTTCTGTTAATTTTTTTAATAAGGAAAATGTATTAACAAAATAAAATTACAGAAATAAAACATTCATTAATATAATTACGATTGAAAGGAATATTTCGCAAAAAGATTAATTAAGAAGAAATTTTAAAATGTAAAATCTTTGAAACAGCACCCGAGAATTTAAATTTAAAATTAAATTGCTAGTTTTAACAAGATAAGTTGTTACATTGCAATTGAAACATTCACTTTGTTTTTTACCACACTTATGTTATGTAAAAATGTTATATAACTTATTATTCACAGTTATATAAATTTCTATACGTATCACGACTCGTGTTTCGACGTTTGACGGTCATTTTCAAGTTGAAAATGTGAATAATAAGTTATGTAACATTTTTACATAATATAAGTGTGGTAAAAAACAAAGTAAATTTTTCAATTCAATGTAAGAATGGATTACCACGTAGTAACTGTCGCAACCATCCTATTCATAGATAAGTTGTTGCATACCAAAGAACATAAGAGCAGGCAAAACACGTAAGAAAATTCATGTAAGACGGAGAGGAAGCAGGAAGGAAAGAGAACGCGTTTCATTTTATTCATAAAGAATCTTTGCTTACTACACATATTATTTTTACATTTTATTAAAATAAATTGTTTACTGCAAATCTGATTAATTCCTGTTATGATTTGCTTGTTAAAATCGTCTATTCGTGGGAAGAAGAGGTCGAATGCGAAGTTTTGTGAGAGAATTCCTGCATGGTAACGTAACGTGGGAGGCTGCAGGATAACATCGGTGTCCTGTTCTAGTGCCCGCAGGGACGACAGGTGGGGAGACTTCGAAGAATGTAATTTTGCCAGGACGAGTCCCCCAGGATATATATGCATGCGGTCTTCCCTCCCCCTTGGCCAAACAGTCCGGCCTACAAATATAAAACTCTGCCCTGGAATAATGAGATAAAACAAACGAAAAAAATAATATAAACACAATTCCAAATTATATTAAACAGATTTCATTCTTGTTTTACCAGTATTCTATTTAATTATGTTTGTCTGTCTAATCTAGTCTGTCTAGTCTTGTCTGTCTAGTGTTGTCTGCCTAGACTTGTCTGTCTTGTCTTGTCTTTCTAGTCATGTCTGTCTAGTCTTGTATGTCTAGTCTTATCTTTCTAGTCCTGTCTGTCTAGTCTTGTCTTTCTAGTCTTGTATGTTTAGTCTTGTCTGCCTAGTCTTAGTCTTGTCCCTTGAGTGACAAACTGGTGACAAACTTCATACCTGAAACACCTCACTGACTGATAAATTTGATTTTATCTGTATCCTGTTATGATTATTATGAAAAATTTAATTATTAATAAATTGTTAAAGAAAAATCTAGTTTTGGTCGGTTTAGATCCTCTTAACGCTTTTATCATGTTTTCACGATTTATTTATTTAATTTCTTATTATCAGTAAAACTGATTTAGTTAGATAAAAAAATCATTTTTGAAGTTCTTTACTGATTTAATGGCCATGTTTCTTAGATATCCCAGTATTAGATTAGTACCTACGATTTTGATAACAATATGTGCAAGCTACTTCAAAGTCAACTAATAATCTCAAAATATTGTTTGATCATTGATATTGTTTTTGGAAAATCACATCAACAATCTAGAGGAGTGTGTTTTTATCTAATAAGTTTTATTTATAAACAAACAACTAAATCACACCATAGATTAGTACAAAAAAATAAAAGATGCCTTGTCACGTTCAGAAGTGCACGTTCTATGAATATAAGCAATTCACCGGATGCAACGTACCGCAATCAAATTTACTGTAATTATTTCACCAATTTACCGCCAGCAATTAATCGCTAGTAATTTACCACCGCGTCTATTTTTCGCATTAGCAATTTATAGGATAAAAGGCTCCGTGGGCCTTTTCATCATTCAGAATATATTAGAATCTTATGAGGTACTAAAAAAATATATCACACGCAATTCACCGCTAGAAATCTAGCGCCATATATTTATCTTCAGCAATTTACCTCCAACAAAATTTCGCCAGTTATTTACCACCAGCAATTAATCGCTAGCAATTTACCACGGCGCGATGTCCGCTTATCGCGTTAGCGATTTATAGCTTATATGGTCCGGATCTGCGTGCGCTCATATTTGAATCATTTACTGTCGCAAATAATTTTGTTTGCCATGAATACAAAAGAATATTAATAGGTTCTAAAAAAATTGTATCACACGCAATTCACCGTCTGCAATATACTGCTTGAAATTTACTGCTATCAATTTACTTTTAGCAATTTACCGCCAGCATTTTACCACCCCGTTCGTTTACCGCATTAGAAATCTCTAGCAAAGAAGGTCGCCTCTGCGTGCAATCTTATTTTCATTTTTTGTCGCAAATAGTTTTGTTTGCCGGTGTAAAAAGCAGATTAAATGTAATGACGATGTCAGTTACACATTACAATAAAATTGTCTTGTCGAAGGTCAAAATTAAAAACGCAATTGAATACCATTTCGTTCGTTAAGAGAGTTAATGCGTAGAATGGGCACTGATTTAATTTGACTGGCATTCAATTGTAATGTGCGCTGAAGGGTCTCCAGTAAATCGTGGATAGATTTGAACGAAGGCCTGCTTCATAGTTAAGATCCGCTGTCCGCCTTCGGCCTCTCTCCTCCACCCACCCTCCTCAGTCGACCCTATGACGGATCCAATCTGAATTAGCGAAATTTGCATCAAATGTTTCGCAACATCATGTGACCGCCTTGTCTGAGGGATTGTTAGGCATTGATAAATATGCATCGGATTGCTAATTCTGCAATTACCATTCACACCAAATTCAAAATACACATTCATACAATGAACATGTTAGCTTAGCAAAATATTTATCTTCAACTCATCACAAAGTAGAAATCATTTATTTTATTTGGAACACTAAACACACACAACTAGACAGACAAGACTAAACAGAGAAGACTAAATATACAAGACTAGACAGATAAGAAGCAACGGACAAGACTAGACAGACAAGACTAGGAAGACTAGACAGACACGATTAGAAAGACAAGACAAGACAGACAAGACTAGACAGACAAGATTAGACAGACAAGACTAGACAGACAAGACTAGACAGACAAGACTAAACAGACAAGACTAGACAGACAAGACTAGACAGACAAGACTAGACAGACAAGACTAGACAGACAAGACTAGACAGACAAGACTAGACAGACAAGACTAGACAGACAAGACTAGACAGACAAGACTAGACAGACAAGACTAGACAGACAAGACTAGACAGACAAGACTAGACAGACAAGACTAGACAGACAAGACTAGACAGACAAGACTAGACAGACAAGACTAGACAGACAAGACTAGACAGACAACACTAGACAGACAAGACTAGACAGACAAGACTAGACAGACAAGACTAGACAGACAAGACTAGACAGACAAGACTAGACAGACAAGACTAGACAGACAAGACTAGACAGACAAGACTAGACAGACAAGACTAGACAGACAAGACTAGACAGACAAGACTAGACAGACAAGACTAGACAGACAAGACTAGACAGACAAGACTAGACAGACAAGACTAGACAGACAAGACTAGACAGACAAGACTAGACAGACAAGACTAGACAGACAAGACTAGACAGACAAGACTAGACAGACAAGACTAGACAGACAAGACTAGACAGACAAGACTAGACAAGACTAGACAGACAAGACTAGACAGACAAGACTAGACAGACAAGACTAGACAGACAAGACTAGACAGACAAGACTAGACAGACAAGACTAGACAGACAAGACTAGACAGACAAGACTAGACAGACAAGACTAGACAGACAAGACTAGACAGACAAGACTAGACAGACAAGACTAGACAGACAAGACTAGACAGACAAGACTAGACAGACAAGACTAGACAGACAAGACTAGACAGACAAGACTAGACAGACAAGACTAGACAGACAAGACTAGACAGACAAGACTAGACAGACAAGACTAGACAGACAAGACTAGACAGACAAGACTAGACAGACAAGACTAGACAGACAAGACTAGACAGACAAGACTAGACAGACAAGACTAGACAGACAAGACTAGACAGACAAGACTAGACAGACAAGACTAGACAGACAAGACTAGACAGACAAGACTAGACAGACAAGACTAGACAGACAAGACTAGACAGACAAGACTAGACAGACAAGACTAGACAGACAAGACTAGACAGACAAGACTAGACAGACAAGACTAGACAGACAAGACTAGACAGACAAGACTAGACAGACAAGACTAGACAGACAAGACTAGACAGACAAGACTAGACAGACAAGACTAGACAGACAAGACTAGACAGACAAGACTAGACAGACAAGACTAGACAGACAAGACTAGACAGACAAGACTAGACAGACAAGACTAGACAGACAAGACTAGACAGACAAGACTAGACAGACAAGACTAGACAGACAAGACTAGACAGACAAGACTAGACAGACAAGACTAGACAGACAAGACTAGACAGACAAGACTAGACAGACAAGACTAGACAGACAAGACTAGACAGACAAGACTAGACAGACAAGACTAGACAGACAAGACTAGACAGACAAGACTAGACAGACAAGACTAGACAGACAAGACTAGACAGACAAGACTAGACAGACAAGACTAGACAGACAAGACTAGACAGACAAGACTAGACAGACAAGACTAGACAGACAAGACTAGACAGACAAGACTAGACAGACAAGACTAGACAGACAAGACTAGACAGACAAGACTAGACAGACAAGACTAGACAGACAAGACTAGACAGACAAGACTAGACAGACAAGACTAGACAGACAAGACTAGACAGACAAGACTAGACAGACAAGACTAGACAGACAAGACTAGACAGACAAGACTAGACAGACAAGACTAGACAGACAAGACTAGACAGACAAGACTAGACAGACAAGACTAGACAGACAAGACTAGACAGACAAGACTAGACAGACAAGACTAGACAGACAAGACTAGACAGACAAGACTAGACAGACAAGACTAGACAGACAAGACTAGACAGACAAGACTAGACAGACAAGACTAGACAGACAAGACTAGACAGACAAGACTAGACAGACAAGACTAGACAGACAAGACTAGACAGACAAGACTAGACAGACAAGACTAGACAGACAAGACTAGACAGACAAGACTAGACAGACAAGACTAGACAGACAAGACTAGACAGACAAGACTAGACAGACAAGACTAGACAGACAAGACTAGACAGACAAGACTAGACAGACAAGACTAGACAGACAAGACTAGACAGACAAGACTAGACAGACAAGACTAGACAGACAAGACTAGACAGACAAGACTAGACAGACAAGACTAGACAGACAAGACTAGACAGACAAGACTAGACAGACAAGACTAGACAGACAAGACTAGACAGACAAGACTAGACAGACAAGACTAGACAGACAAGACTAGACAGACAAGACTAGACAGACAAGACTAGACAGACAAGACTAGACAGACAAGACTAGACAGACAAGACTAGACAGACAAGACTAGACAGACAAGACTAGACAGACAAGACTAGACAGACAAGACTAGACAGACAAGACTAGACAGACAAGACTAGACAGACAAGACTAGACAGACAAGACTAGACAGACAAGACTAGACAGACAAGACTAGACAGACAAGACTAGACAGACAAGACTAGACAGACAAGACTAGACAGACAAGACTAGACAGACAAGACTAGACAGACAAGACTAGACAGACAAGACTAGACAGACAAGACTAGACAGACAAGACTAGACAGACAAGACTAGACAGACAAGACTAGACAGACAAGACTAGACAGACAAGACTAGACAGACAAGACTAGACAGACAAGACTAGACAGACAAGACTAGACAGACAAGACTAGACAGACAAGACTAGACAGACAAGACTAGACAGACAAGACTAGACAGACAAGACTAGACAGACAAGACTAGACAGACAAGACTAGACAGACAAGACTAGACAGACAAGACTAGACAGACAAGACTAGACAGACAAGACTAGACAGACAAGACTAGACAGACAAGACTAGACAGACAAGACTAGACAGACAAGACTAGACAGACAAGACTAGACAGACAAGACTAGACAGACAAGACTAGACAGACAAGACTAGACAGACAAGACTAGACAGACAAGACTAGACAGACAAGACTAGACAGACAAGACTAGACAGACAAGACTAGACAGACAAGACTAGACAGACAAGACTAGACAGACAAGACTAGACAGACAAGACTAGACAGACAAGACTAGACAGACAAGACTAGACAGACAAGACTAGACAGACAAGACTAGACAGACAAGACTAGACAGACAAGACTAGACAGACAAGACTAGACAGACAAGACTAGACAGACAAGACTAGACAGACAAGACTAGACAGACAAGACTAGACAGACAAGACTAGACAGACAAGACTAGACAGACAAGACTAGACAGACAAGACTAGACAGACAAGACTAGACAGACAAGACTAGACAGACAAGACTAGACAGACAAGACTAGACAGACAAGACTAGACAGACAAGACTAGACAGACAAGACTAGACAGACAAGACTAGACAGACAAGACTAGACAGACAAGACTAGACAGACAAGACTAGACAGACAAGACTAGACAGACAAGACTAGACAGACAAGACTAGACAGACAAGACTAGACAGACAAGACTAGACAGACAAGACTAGACAGACAAGACTAGACAGACAAGACTAGACAGACAAGACTAGACAGACAAGACTAGACAGACAAGACTAGACAGACAAGACTAGACAGACAAGACTAGACAGACAAGACTAGACAGACAAGACTAGACAGACAAGACTAGACAGACAAGACTAGACAGACAAGACTAGACAGACAAGACTAGACAGACAAGACTAGACAGACAAGACTAGACAGACAAGACTAGACAGACAAGACTAGACAGACAAGACTAGACAGACAAGACTAGACAGACAAGACTAGACAGACAAGACTAGACAGACAAGACTAGACAGACAAGACTAGACAGACAAGACTAGACAGACAAGACTAGACAGACAAGACTAGACAGACAAGACTAGACAGACAAGACTAGACAGACAAGACTAGACAGACAAGACTAGACAGACAAGACTAGACAGACAAGACTAGACAGACAAGACTAGACAGACAAGACTAGACAGACAAGACTAGACAGACAAGACTAGACAGACAAGACTAGACAGACAAGACTAGACAGACAAGACTAGACAGACAAGACTAGACAGACAAGACTAGACAGACAAGACTAGACAGACAAGACTAGACAGAAAAGACTAGACAGACAAGACTAGACAGACAAGACTAGACAGACAAGAATAGACAGACAAGACTAGACAGACAAGACTAGACAGACAAGACTAGACAGACAAGACTAGACAGACAAGACTAGACAGACAAGACTAGACAGACAAGAACAAGACTAGACAGACAAGACTAGACAGACAAGACTAGACAGACAAGACTAGACAGACAAGACTAGACAGACAAGACTAGACAGACAAGACTAGACAGACAAGACTAGACAGACAAGACTAGACAGACAAGACTAGACAGACAAGACTAGACAGACAAGACTAGACAGACAAGACTAGACAGACAAGACTAGACAGACAAGACTAGACAGACAAGACTAGACAGACAAGACTAGACAGACAAGACTAGACAGACAAGACTAGACAGACAAGACTAGACAGACAAGACTAGACAGACAAGACTAGACAGACAAGACTAGACAGACAAGACTAGACAGACAAGACTAGACAGACAAGACTAGACAGACAAGACTAGACAGACAAGACTAGACAGACAAGACTAGACAGACAAGACTAGACAGACAAGACTAGACAGACAAGACTAGACAGACAAGACTAGACAGACAAGACTAGACAGACAAGACTAGACAGACAAGACTAGACAGACAAGACTAGACAGACAAGACTAGACAGACAAGACTAGACAGACAAGACTAGACAGACAAGACTAGACAGACAAGACTAGACAGACAAGACTAGACAGACAAGACTAGACAGACAAGACTAGACAGACAAGACTAGACAGACAAGACTAGACAGACAAGACTAGACAGACAAGACTAGACAGACAAGACTAGACAGACAAGACTAGACAGACAAGACTAGACAGACAAGACTAGACAGACAAGACTAGACAGACAAGACTAGACAGACAAGACTAGACAGACAAGACTAGACAGACAAGACTAGACAGACAAGACTAGACAGACAAGACTAGACAGACAAGACTAGACAGACAAGACTAGACAGACAAGACTAGACAGACAAGACTAGACAGACAAGACTAGACAGACAAGACTAGACAGACAAGACTAGACAGACAAGACTAGACAGACAAGACTAGACAGACAAGACTAGACAGACAAGACTAGACAGACAAGACTAGACAGACAAGACTAGACAGACAAGACTAGACAGACAAGACTAGACAGACAAGACTAGACAGACAAGACTAGACAGACAAGACTAGACAGACAAGACTAGACAGACAAGACTAGACAGACAAGACTAGACAGACAAGACTAGACAGACAAGACTAGACAGACAAGACTAGACAGACAAGACTAGACAGACAAGACTAGACAGACAAGACTAGACAGACAAGACTAGACAGACAAGACTAGACAGACAAGACTAGACAGACAAGACTAGACAGACAAGACTAGACAGACAAGACTAGACAGACAAGACTAGACAGACAAGACTAGACAGACAAGACTAGACAGACAAGACTAGACAGACAAGACTAGACAGACAAGACTAGACAGACAAGACTAGACAGACAAGACTAGACAGACAAGACTAGACAGACAAGACTAGACAGACAAGACTAGACAGACAAGACTAGACAGACAAGACTAGACAGACAAGACTAGACAGACAAGACTAGACAGACAAGACTAGACAGACAAGACTAGACAGACAAGACTAGACAGACAAGACTAGACAGACAAGACTAGACAGACAAGACTAGACAGACAAGACTAGACAGACAAGACTAGACAGACAAGACTAGACAGACAAGACTAGACAGACAAGACTAGACAGACAAGACTAGACAGACAAGACTAGACAGACAAGACTAGACAGACAAGACTAGACAGACAAGACTAGACAGACAAGACTAGACAGACAAGACTAGACAGACAAGACTAGACAGACAAGACTAGACAGACAAGACTAGACAGACAAGACTAGACAGACAAGACTAGACAGACAAGACTAGACAGACAAGACTAGACAGACAAGACTAGACAGACAAGACTAGACAGACAAGACTAGACAGACAAGACTAGACAGACAAGACTAGACAGACAAGACTAGACAGACAAGACTAGACAGACAAGACTAGACAGACAAGACTAGACAGACAAGACTAGACAGACAAGACTAGACAGACAAGACTAGACAGACAAGACTAGACAGACAAGACTAGACAGACAAGACTAGACAGACAAGACTAGACAGACAAGACTAGACAGACAAGACTAGACAGACAAGACTAGACAGACAAGACTAGACAGACAAGACTAGACAGACAAGACTAGACAGACAAGACTAGACAGACAAGACTAGACAGACAAGACTAGACAGACAAGACTAGACAGACAAGACTAGACAGACAAGACTAGACAGACAAGGCTAGACAGACAAGACTAGACAGACAAGACTAGACAGACAAGACTAGACATACAAAACTAAACAGACAAGAATAGACAGACAAGACTTTCTATTTTATTTTGACGTCATCCAAGCACACCGGAACGAAACAGCGTGTGACATCGGCGTGCTGGTTATAATAAAATATTATTTAATGTATACTATATTTTCTAAAGTTCATATCTTTTGTGCCATTTTTTCTCGTGGTCTTCTTTTGTGCTGATTATAAATTTGACAAGGTTGTGTGTCTTGTCCAAGTTTTCCTTGCTCTCTAACATGTAATCTATAACACTTATGGGTTCGAAGCTTTTGTCCATATTTGATTTTTGTAGTTCCCTTGCTGTGGTCCATCTACAGCATAGGTTCTCAACGTGGGCGATATCGCCCCCTCGTGGGCGTTTGATACTTACAGTGGGGCAGTAGAAGACCCAGAGAAAATTAGGGGGCATTGCGATGGCATAGAGGGGGCATGGGCAAGTTAATCATGAATTAAACTTAAATATTGGTAAATTTTTGTTATTGTATGTATTGTAATGTTTACAACGTGTACGAAAATTTATATATTTCGGGAATGAAAACTGAACTGAAAAATTCCATTACTTTCAGATCTACATTAATTTAGATGGGTCGTTGTCAAATTTTGCGCAGGTAAACTAGTCCCAAAACTGTTTTATTTTATTTTATTTTTTATTAGTCATAATCAAACAAATCCTTAAAAATGTTACATTAAATACAAAATACATCGGACTAATAAATATTTATTACTAAAATAAAGACTTATTTTATATGTTTATAGTTCTTTTTTAAAGTAACATTGTGGTCATTTCTGGTAACAGAGTGGTTTTCCGGACAAACTTTATGTGTCCCGGTATCACTCCGTTATAATAAAAATCAAATAATTTCATTTTCTACTATATCAAAGTACCTAAAATAAATTAATACCATAAACAGAGTGTTGTTACCCTTTATAAAATATGGCTTAAAACCGGTAAGTATCAAAATGTAATAAGTAACTATATTTTAAAACTTGGTCCCGCGTATAGTGTAAAAGTGTCGGAACACTCTGTTACTGATAAATTGCAACTTAGAATAGAGATATCGCTGCTTTGACTTTGTAATAACTTGCCTGGGAGGTCTGCATGGATCCTGGTTGATCGCTAGGTCGGGGGGTGAGATACAAGAGGTGTCAATCGTCTTCGAAGAGTTGATGAGAGTGCGTATTTTTATTGTGCATCCACTCTGTTACCTATTTACATAAGTAAATCAACGTATTTTCATTATTTTACGTTCAGTATGTTGACAAGGAGGAAAATATTATAAATATGAAAGAAAAAGTGTACTTTAAGCTTTACTTTCTGACTTATGTCTTATGGAATGTAAAATTTACTACTCTGTTACTACACAACTCTGTTACTAGGGCGTAGTAACAGAGTTGTTAAGATCGTAACAGAGTTGAATATGCCTATGTTCTTTAACTTTAGACTTGAAATTTTAGTGAGGTAAGACTATATCTGATAACCAGTGAGGATATTCACAAAGAGCTTATCATTCCATTATTAGGTACCGTGAAAGGCCATCATTCACTTATGAGGCTGGAGTCCCAAGGTATAGAAATTTGAGTTGTTTCTGTTCGCGTGGCTTTTGTTCTTGCATGGATCCCACTAGCTTTCCGTTCCATTAAAAACTAAAAAAATATTAACGCTATTCACGCTAATAAAATAAAACAAGATGTTTCTGTCTTGGTTAAAATTTCCAGTTCAAAATTGGATTACGTATATCTGGGTTGGGCCTGCTCTGAAGTAGGTGAAGAAGGCGATGTTAAAATTGTGTTTTTTTTAAGTTAATCGATGTTATTGCAAGTAATTTTAAATTGGTTGAGTCTGATTTACCTTATCAGTCTTTTGATAATATACTTGCTATTGTTCATCCAGAACTTAAAAAGTCTGTAAAGGTAGAAGAATATATGTACTACCAATTTGATAGTGTTTTAGATTTATTTGAGAAATAAGCAACTTTCAGTCTTCAATTACTTGTTCAAAAATTTCTCTTTTTTATTGTTATATCGTTAAATCTAGATTGGTAAATACCAGTCATATGGTTAATTGTTATAAATATTTAAATTTGTAGTTAATATATAAATAATAGTTAGCGGTTAATATATAAATATTTGGAGGACTTCGGTAGAATTTATATCAGTCAATATTCAATAAGTAACAGATTTGTTGGAATTTAAATTAATGATTGTTGATAATTTAAAAAACGTTGTAATTCTAAATGTGCTTATAAGAATGAAGACTATAATCAACGGTAATGCCAATATATTTGTGACTGAATTGTTTCATTTCATAATAAAAGGAAAAACGTATTGATGACTGAGTTTTATTTTTTTAAGAAATAACCCACAAAGTCATGAATTATTCATAAATCATTGG